>JAQHUG010000379.1:224828-257720 GCA_028555095.1 Dicrostonyx torquatus | reverse complement strand
TTCTTCCCCAAATGTGTGCTCGGAGACGCGCAGAAAGAAACAAGCCTTCACACCATCACAGTTTAAAAAGGCTTTGTATTTATTCTATTTGCCTAAATTCCTCCTGCTCCCTAAGGCTTTCTTATGACCATTTCTTCTCCCTTATTCCTTGCTATTTCTTTCTCTCTTCAGCTATATTTCCTCTTCTCCTATTTCTCGTCCTGTCTCTCTGTAAAGCTCTTTCTAAAACTCTCTGTAAACTCTCCTTCTTCCCGACTGCTCCTAGCCCTTTTTCTTCTGTCCTCCTCCCTTCGGGTCTCTTTGATTCTAACTTCTCTTCCTGCCTGTCTCTCAGCATTCGCTCTCTGCATTCGCACCTCAGCCAGGAGAGATAGCTGCTTTCCTGGGGCAATCTACAAATGAATCAGAGGCTGAAACCAAAACTTTTGCTATTGTTTTTCTAAATAGTTGCCTTCCACAGCAAGCCTGCAAGGCGTCCTTGGTCTGGCGGTTATCATAGACCACACATCCAGAGCTCTGTATTCTCATTATTTGGCAATTTCGTTTAGATTGTTTTCATGTATGTATACATTCAGGGAAATTTCTATTGATTTCCCATACTATCTCTCAGATGACCCTTGACTGTCTTCTCTGTATCCCTATATTATGCCCCCTCTTCTCTCTCATACCCCACTGGATCCTCCCATGTCAGTCAATGCCCCTCATCCTCCCATAACTATTAATTGATCCCAGTTGTAGTAATGTTTGTTTTATAAAGTTGTGTACCCATGTATTTAGTGCATAGATGTTAAGAATTGCAGTGTCCTCCTGGGTGTGTGTGTGTGTGGTGTGTGTGTGTGTGTGTGTGTGTGTGTGAAAGAGAGAGAGAGAGAGAGATAGAGAGATAGAGAGAGAGAGATAATGTCCTTTATCTCTTCTGGCTGGTTTTTGTTTGAGTCTATTTTATCAGATACTTAAAAAGCTATACAAGCTTGCTTCTTAAGTTCATTCACTTGGAATCCTTTTTCCCATTCTTTTACCCTGAAGTAATATCTATATTTGATGTTGAGGTGTGTTTCATGAATGCAACAGAAGAATAGATCTTGTTTTGTTATCTGTTCTAGAGGTCCATGTATTTTTATTGGTAAATTGTGACCACTGATGTTGAGAGATATCAATATACAGTATTGGTTATTTTGCTGGTGTGTGTGTGTGTGTGTGTGTGTGTGTGTGTGTGTGTGTGTGTGTACTCCACTGCTGCTGCTGGAGATGAGAGTAGGTGATTGGATTTGGAGGAAAGGAAAGAGAGTGAAGATGCAAAGCTCTCCTATTTGCTTTCCTGGCCTTCTTGCTTCTCTGGCAGGCTTGTTATGTAGGCTCCTATGGAATGCCTGTTAGAGTCTGGGGCTGGGATAATAGGATGAGTGAGGAGGAAGGTTGGAGGAGATCTAGTGTTTGTTATGCTGGAGATGGAAGCAGAGAGAAGAGGGCAGTTGCAATAGATTGCAGGAACAGCAATACAGTCTGTTTTAGAGTTGGGGGTGAGACTGGGGGATTGAATAAAGAGGCAAGGAAGAAGTGATGATCCAAAGTTAAGCTCCTTTTTTTCATGCCTGGAGTTTCCTGCTCTCATATTCACTGTTCTGTGAAGAGACATCGTGACTAAGGTTTATAAAGGAAAGTATTTAATTGGTGACTTGCTTAAAATTTCAGAGGCTTTGTCCATTATCCATGTGGCAGAGACCCTGGCACTGGAACAATAGCGTAGACCTACATGCTAATCTGGAAGAAGAAAGAAAGACTTTGGGCTTGGCACAGGCTTTTGAAAACCCAAATCCCACTCCTAGTTGAACACTTCCTCCAGGAAAGCCACACCTCTAAATCCTGTAATCCTTTCAAATAACGCCACTCCCTGCTGACTAAGCATTCAAATATGTGAGCCTGTGGGGGTCATTCTTATTCAAACCACTGCATCCATGGTTTCCCAGGGATTCTGAATAGAGGGGTGAAGTAAGGTTGGAGAGGAAGACTCCTGTACTTTATCAGAGATGGGGTAGGGAGGAAAGAATAGGCTGCTGCAGGTGCTCTGCCACAGACCTGGAGACTGGGGAACTGAATTTGGCAGAGAGGTGGGAGACATGAAGACCTATACTTAACCTGCCTCCTTTGCTGGTCATAGTAGTTGGGGGTTCCCACGGAATGCCTGCTTGTGCTGAGAGCTAGGATAACGGAATATGTCAGGGGAAGGAAGAATGTAGGAGAAGGTCTGATTGATCCCTTGGAGGTGGGGGCAAAGAGGAAGGAGAGGCCACAACAAGGGTCTACTAATGAGCTCGTGATGAGGCTAGGAAATTGGAAATGGAGGAGAGGAGGCACAGGTGAAGATCTGCTATTAGCCAACCTGTTTCCCTGGTCAGACTGGACTGCTAGCTCCCAGAAAATGCCTGTTGGAGTTGGGAGCTTAGATAAAGTGATGGGGGGAGTAGAAGGAAGGAGAGAAGCCAAAGCAAGCTCAATCCAGATAGATTTAGCAAGCTCTTTTCTAGGAGCATGGTCAAAGCATTTGGAAGTATATGAGGAGAGTAAAGGAACTAGATGTACAGAAAATGGGTGCATGCATCTCAGATGGAAAATTCTTCCCCCAGATGAACTATTTGTAGATGCTGTCTGCTAATTATATCCTGTCTATTGTCCACCATTCAACTCCAGTAGAATACAAGTTCAGAAGAGAAGAAACATGGTTCTGATAGCCTGGGACTCCATTTGTGATGGTGGTAGGATTCAGTGAGGTACCAACCATAGGTAGCATACGGTCCTGAAAGCTATTCCTACATATCTCAGGGGCAGTCAGCCATCTTATCACAGAGAAGGGCCCAGGTCTAATGGTTTGAAGGCTGATAAGAAAATGGTGGCAGCATAAAGTAACACATGCACCTAGGTAAGAAATGCAGGACTGGCTCTCAGGCTCAGGACTAGGGTGATGTGAAAGGCACAACCATGCTAGTATGGAGGTGATGTTTTTTATTCAGGAGCAAATTCCCCTCTGTTCTTCAGGAAGACAGTAGTAAAGATCACCACTAAATGAGTATTGATACAATATCAAGACTTAGGGTAGAAATCTTACTGAAATCACTATTAATAACACTTAATTTTCTGTTAAACACATGTTAATAACTCTCAATTGCACACATGAAGACATTTCACAGTTTCACAGTTAAGCACTTTTTCCAGGGCTACATAGTTAGTAAGTGGAGGAGAGTAGTTGGAGCTCAAGTCTATCTGAATTCAAAACATATAGCCTTAATTTCTTCCTCATAAAGCAAAAAGAGGTTGAAACAACAGAAGTTTCAGAGTATCTAGGCTGAAATGTACTGACTCAATGTTTTCCTTCTTACCGTATCCTTTCTCCTTCTTGGAGTACACAAAGCTTGCATTCTTAACCATAAGAAAGGACCGAAGTTTGTCTGAAGTTCAGTAATTGACAGGCTATGAATGTTCCTAAAGTCGGGGGACAATCATTTTCCCCAAACAGGGAAACACATTCAGAACCTGAGGAGAACTTAGGACAAATATAAATAAACACTTGTTCTTTGGCCATTTCAGTCACAGAACTAAAGCATTCAGTGTACTCTTCATCCAGGCTCAATGCTTCCCCAGGTATCAAAGGCCCCTGAGGGTCAAGGAGTTCATCTCACTGGGCATGACTAGAAGAATGAGTTCTAGAAAGTGAGAATAAGTGATGGTCACAAGAATGTCTGATTTTACCTCCTGTGTATCTCATATGTGTGGGCATAACATTGTTGCTCACTGAAAGCCAAATGAGCTCCTGCAAGGTTAGTACATGAGATCCCATGAGGCTAGCCAAATGAGGCCAATAACTCATCACGATCCCCAGAAACAATGTTTTTTACTTTGCTCTTCAGCCGGCAGCCTTAAGGGAGTGCTTCAGAAGTGTGAAAAATTCTAAGAAAGCTCTCAGAGATCGTATCTCTAGAGAGCAGAAGGGAACTATTCTGAAAGTGTTTTTATCAGAAACACCAAGGTAACAGTAGCAATTGGTGTCAGAGATGGGTTTCGTTTTGGAGTTGTCAGGATTTAGATTAGTCATGATGTTAATTGTTAAATAAAAAGAGCCAGATACCCTACAGTGGAAAAGCTAGAGAATAAGGCCTTTGGATTGTATCTGTCTGAAACTTTTATTTATAAAATAACCCCACTAAGATGTGAACCACACATGATTTTTTTGTCTTAGTAATGAATTATAAGAACCTAATAAATGTTCATTATGATAAAAATGATATCTATGTTTAAACTTCTAAAGAGCAAATATGCTTTTTAAATTAAAAACTAGATGGGGTTCTGTATATTTTGCCTAAATCTTACTAAAAGATTATTATCAATGCTGACAAGCCACTTCTCTTTTCAAAAGAAAAGCTTAGACGTGAAGGATTTCCTCTAGGGGAAAGGAGTTGGGGAAAGATAAGCAAAAAGTATGAGCCACTGTGCACCATGGTGGAGCACTTAATTCTGCCCTAACCTGTCCCCACCCCAAAGAAATGCAAAGTGGGAGAAGTGTCAATAATATTAAAAGCAAGCATGTAATGCACTATTCTAGGGACAAAATTGTAAGTTTCAGATACTATTCAGAGTAAGCCTACGTTCATGTATAAAGCGCTGGTAAGAATTCGTGCCAGAGAAAGGCCGCTGCAAGGAAAATTCTACTGTAGCCATAATCCAAAGGCACAGCCAACAAGGACCCTACGTAGGAAAATCGCACCCTAACAGAAGAATGCTAACCCAAAGTGCAGAGGTCCCATTGTCACCACTGCAAACAGCAATGCTTGCGGTGTGCAGCATGAGTTCAGCTGAGCTGTGTGCTATGACCTTGGGCACACTGAGAGAAAACTACAGTTCTCAGAATAAGCAGAGCTTTTTAAAACCAAGTAGTTCTATTTTAGAAGCATATTGAGTCACATAATCTAAGCCTGGCAGGCAGAACAAAAAAGCAGGGTCACTTACTTCGAATCAGTGTGGGAACATTAAGCTTTTTTCAAAATTATCAATAATGCTCACCTTAACATTGTACTTCCAGTCAATTTTGTCCAGGGTAGCTTCTGCTGGCCTTTCATCTCTGCTTCAAGTGCCTCCTGTTCTATTGCCCAGTATTATGTAGCAGCCTTCCTAGGTTGCTTGAGAAAGCAGATTATACCAGGCCTTCCTCTGAATAGCCTGAGACAGAAAAGAAGTAGGGAAGAGGGAACAGACAAATTAATGTGAAACAAACTAGATGATCAAGATAAAAAAGAAAAATGACATTTGACATATGTTATTCAACATACCACATAGTTTTTGTCTTAGCAATATTTCTGTTTGATAGGTAATAAGGAATTTCCAAACCATCTTTTCATCTAGAGTAACAGAAAAGCAGGAAAGAACACAGCATAGTGAGGGAGCTTCAAAAACAAATCAATAACAAAGGCCATGAATTTGAAGGAGAGCAAAGAGAGGTATCTGTGTAGGACCCAGCCATGACAAGGTCAATAGAAGCCGGAGTCTCAGTAGTTTTTTGTAAGGCAATGCCTGCTTCCAAGAAAGACTACAAACTGAGACTACCCAGGCACCACCCAGGAACAGATCATCCAAACAAAATGTTTAACATTTTAACTATTTTAGATAGGTTCACCTTACAGTACACACCCATCGCTTTTCAACAGGACATACCTACACAAATGTCGGCCAATCAGGGATCCTGAACCTTAGAAAACCCTCACATCCACCTTTGCTACTATAAAACCCAACCCTAACTGATCTCAGGGCTCTCTGATCATTCTAATATGTTGGACACACGGGGAGCCTGAGTTTACAAACTTGTGTAGAATAAAGGCTCTTTGCTTTTATATATGGGATTTGGTCTCCTTGTTGGTTTTTAGGGGACCTTGCGTATCTGGGCTTGGAGGGATGATGTAATTATATTATAATCTCAGAGTAAAATACATAATAAAAAATTAAAATGCAAATCATACTCTGGAAGAATTCTTGTAAGTGGTTCTACAAAGGATATTTTTGAGAGACCACAAAAAAGACATTATAAAGAATATAAACAATAGAAAGCCTTCAGAAGAAATTTAGGTAAAATTCACTAGCATTCTCAAGCTGTATCCTAACTCTCTCTTTTTCATCACTGAGCATAGAGGACACAAGGTCTTCATGCTCACAGATCAGGAAAACCAGAGCTGTTAAACTCACATAATTTTTCTCTTCTCCCGAAGGGTTTTACATCTATTTCTACCTAGAAAGCTGGAATTGAATATAGTTAATAACCTGGTGATCTTTGCTACCTATAGGGACAGGCCTCACCCAAACACCCCAGGCTATTCTGTTTATACCAGACTCTTTATAGATGTTTCTCAGTCATGAGAACCCATTCTTAAGAAAGGAGTCCCATGCACATTGCAAAATCGTTTACTATTCTGTAGTATGGAGAGCGGGTCCTTTGTTCCATCACGCCTGGCTAGCTTACAGCCTCTAAATAACCACACAGAAATTGTATTAATTAAACACTGCCTGGCCCATTAGTTCTAGCCTCTTATTGGCTAACTCTCACATCTTGATCTAACCCATTTCTAATAATCTGTGTAGCACCACTAGATTGTGGCTTACCGGGAAAGATTTTAACCAGCGTCAATCTCAGGCAGGAGCTTCATGGCATCTGCCACACTTCCCTTCTTCCCAACATTCTGTTCTGTCTATTCCGCCCACCTAAGAGCTGCCCTATCAAAAGGCCAAGGCAGTTTCTTTATTCAACCAATGAAAGCAACACAAATACAGAAGGACCTCCTACACCAATATTATGCTTAATCCAGACTCTTCTTTTATACACCTTCCTGAGCATTGTTTCTCAGTCAACAGAATCCATTCTTGCGGAAGAATTAGCAGATACTGTGCAAAAGACATACTTTGCCAGGGAGTTCTGATACAGTCAAGCCGTAAGCTTTTTTGTGATGTCATGAGAAAACTTCTTTCCAAAATTTTGCTGTGCTTGAATATGTCAAAACTAAACTGCCAGGTTCAGACTCTAGAATATTGAACCAACTGCAGCAAAGTCATGCTGAACCATGCTGTGGGACAATGGTCTGTACCCTGTCATTTATATTTTCAATAAATGCTAACTGGCCAGTAGCCAGGCAGGAAGTATAGGCATGATGACCAGGCAGAAAGTAGAGGTGGGGCAATGAGAATTCTGGGAAAAGGAAAACCCATTTCTGCAGCCACAAAAGAAGCAAGATGTGACTGCCTCGCCGAATAAGGTACCAAACCATGTGGCTAACATAGACAAGAATAATGGGCTAATACAAGTTGTAAGAGTTAAGAAGTCTGAGCTACTAAATCAATCAGTTTATAACTAATATAGATCTCTGTGTGCTTTCTTTGGGACTTAACGACTGCAGGAACTGGGCAGAACAGAAACCTCAGTCAACAGAACCAGATTTCCTTCTTGTTTTTCAAGGATCATTACCCTGGAGCTGTGGTGCGTGGAGGAACTCCCACAGCTGAGACCTGTCGTAGGTACCTCAGAACCCAGCATATAACCAAGCAAAATTTCCCAATCAAACTTTGGCTGCTGGTTTAATCATTCATTGCCATACACATTTGATCCCACAACACAGCCTCTGCTCAGAACCATTCTATAAGAGACAGACCCTTGGATTTTGAGGGCTGGCTATTATTTTCATGTGTTTTTATGACATCATTTTCAAATAAGGACAACAAATTCCTAAAGTATTGTTGTCCCCATCCCAAACAAGAGACTTGTTTCACATTAAGCCACATTCAAGACAAACTGTTCCCCTCCATGAAGGCCATAGTAACAAAGATAGAATGGGGGAATTTCCTTGCTGAAATGCTGTGAAGATTTGAAAAGCATTAAAACGTACTTCACTTTTTCTCAGTTCAAATGGACTGAAAGAAAGGGGACATTTATTTCCATGACTTCTTCAGGTAAAGCCTCAAATCCTCCGGTTTCTCTAAAGTCTTCGCTTTTGTGTGTGAGATCACAATGTCTTTCATCAATAAACCCATAAGGGCTTTAGAGCTCTGCAATCCTTGTAAGCAATCCCAATATGATTTAATGTTATTTTCTAGGTTTTGTTCTTCACCTCAACAGCAATTCAGAACAGATTATAATGAAGCCATTTTTGTTTCTTCACTTCCAATTGCTTCACAAAATACGCTTTTAAAAGAAATCAGAATGATTCCACTGTTGCAGAATTGTCCTATACTTCTGTACAGGTTTGGAAGAAACCTCAAGAGTCCCTAACAGTCCATTTTGTGACTGCAAACCACAGTGAAACTATCCCTGGGAGATAACTGTCCCTATTTATAAAGATTGACAAAAGTATGATACCATAATCTCCCTCTACCATGCCAAATGTTGAAAGTGCTTACCAATGACAGACACATTATCATCCATATACTCTCACACTCTAATTAAATCTGTTTTTTAACAAAGAAAAGATAGGCTAGGTAAATATTCATTCTAACTTAGCTTACTATCATTTACTAGATGACTTTTATATCAAGAACTGTAATGAGTTAAAAACTGAAATCTGGCCAGGTAGTGGTGGTGCACAACTTTAATCCCAACATTCTGGAAGACAGAGGAAGTTAGTCTCTGTGAATTTGAGGTCAGCCTGGTCTACAGAGCAAGTTCCAGGACAGACTCCAAAGCTACAGAGAAATCCCTTTTCAGAAAAAAAAAATAAACAAACAAACAAGAAAAACTGAAATCTAGTCTGTAACACAAACTTTGAAAAAATTTGAACTCTAGATAGTAGAATACACATGTAAACATTGTAACAAAATTGGATAATACTCTTAATTGTTAACTTTTAAGCCTTGGGAACAGTCTACAAAAACAGATACTTGGCATAGAATCAAAAGGTGAATGTGCATGACCCTCCATGAGCCTGGCAAAGGTATCAATCAATATACAGAAATGCAAAGAGTGTGAAAAATGTGAAAAAAAAATGGCTTGGAAGCCGAAGGGCAATTCAGTGCCTTAGTAATTTATCTACTTTTATAATTGATATAAGAATACCTTATTGCTTTGTGACTAACATGACAATTATGGTACATAAGAAAAAGAAAGCAATAGCATTGTAGAAAAAGGACTATTCTTGGAAGGTAAGTGCAGGGTGATCACTCAGGGTATTTATTTTTCAGGATATTTTTAATTTAAAAGAATTAGCAGCCATGATGTCTAGAAATTACAGTAAGAGTCAATACTGGTACTTATATTTAAGAGGTAATCAACAGGTACCTAACTGGACTTAAGGCCTACTCAATAGGAGAGAATTCATGCCCGAGTCTTTAAATTCAGTTAACCATCTGTAACTGGTAAGATCATTAACCCTAGGGGTGAACCTATTACTACCACATCCCTAAGCCAGTATAAATACCCAACTTATATTTTAAACACCTACCTTATAGTCACAGCTAAGTGTAGCTCTCACCCTTCATCAAAGAAGCTTCTTTTTAACAGCAGGTTGAGAACCTTACAGAAATTCACAACTGGTCAATATGCAGATACCACCTGTCTCTGAACGTCTCACTCCCAATTGATACATCTACAACATAACTGACACATTTGAAGCTCAGGAAACATCACAGAAGAGGGGCCAGGAAAACTGTTAAGAGGTCCAGTGTATCTGCTACAAGACAGTGTCTTCTATATGACGGAGTTACACCCATGAAATCTTAACAGTATGGTCACTAAGCAAGACCTGTACAATAGCAATAACAGTTGACATATGTAGTGTAGTGATATTTCATTTGTATTTTAATAAATAAATCTTGTCTGAAGATCAGAGAGTAAAACAGCCCCATTGATCAGCCTTACAGACCAGGCGGTGGTGACACACACCTTTAATCCCAGTAGACATACTAGTTTACCATAGAAAGTGGACAGCAGTGGTTTATGTGTTTAATCCCAGCCCTATAGAAGAATATAAGATGAAAAGATCTCAGACACAGTATCATTCTGAGATACCTAGAGGCACAATTGCCATTTCATATTGAAGTAGAGGTAAGAACCAGTGCCTGGCTGTCTTGCTTTTCTGACTTTCAGATTGAACCTCAATATCTATCTCAGTTTTTATTAGTTGTGTTACAAATACCCAACATGAAAAGGGGAACTCTCACAATGCCCTACCCCCACATGAAGAATTACCAGGCAATTAATGGATACTAAAAGAAGGAGAATCAGTCTTCTCCAGGGACAAGCTCCACCCCCATAGGTTATAAAATCCCAATGATCATTCTTAAACACATACCTATATGAGCACAACTAATTGATTAAGTGGGGATACATTTACATATATTTGCACATGTTTGTATTTAACATATGCAATATACATTGTATATATATAACAATAGTAATTAAGTAGAAGAGGTAATAAAGCTGAGGAGTGGGAGAACAGGAGAGGAGCTAGATGGAGAAATATGTGGTATGGGATGATTACAAAAGCTCAGGTATTAAATTCTCAAAAAATAAACATAAAAAGTTTTCTAAGAGTTTTACACAAAAATATAATGAGTATTACTCATTTTCCACCTCGAATACTCTCTCACCCTGCCCTCTTCCTACTACTGGAATCCTTCTTCCCTTCTCAACAAATCCCTCATCATAGGTGCATGCCTATGGATGTATGTGTGTATGCCCACTGAGGTTAATTATGATTGCTTGCATAAGCATAGATGAATGATTGTTTTAGAGCTAGGACAACTTATCAGCAGTTACACCAGAGAATGAGTGACTTCCATTCCCCTAGCAAACACTGTCAATCATCCCTCAGAGAGAAGCCTCATAAGATCCTCTCTCCTCCATGGTGAAATGTTTATAGGCCCAACTTTTACATACAATCTGAACTGTAATGAATTCCCAATTGGAACATTCATATTGTGTCCAGAACTCTTTTTATGATAATCCTCTCACTATCCCCCAGTTCTTACATTCTTTCCAAATCCTCTTCCATAATGTTCCCAGTATCTTGTAGTAGGATATATAGATATCTCAACCAGAACTAATCACAGCACAGTCCCTTATTCTCAGCAGCTCGATCACACAAAATTTTCTAATAGTCTTCCAGACTAATGTGGTTTAATGGACTAAGACCCTGTGAAAGGTTACCAGGAACACCTCCCCCCAAAATTACTTTACCCAACAAAAAGCAGGAAGCAACTCAGAGAGAACTACACCCAAATTCCCTAAATGATTTTTTTATAAATGTTTATTTACATTTAAAGGGATTATGTGCTATAGAGATTTGCATTGGTATAGCTCTTGTATTGATAAATTTTAGGTCAATCTTGTTATATGTATATTTCTGCTCTTGATTAAGGTATTGTGATTGTGTGGCTTATTTTTAAATGATATGTATAATTAAATATAGATTAATAGATAATCATCTATAATAGTCAAGCTTGTAGTCATGTTAGTTAGGTTTTCGAGATATACAGATATATATTACAGATAGGTATTCTTCAGATCTTTCAAAGACTACAGAATATGGCATTTAAGATGTTTTAGGAACTTATGACTTTTCATGACAATGAGACACATCTGCTCCTGGCAGCACCAATTACTTCAAAAGGATGATGGGCACCAAAGTAGCTCTTTATGGCGTTGGTTAGCCATTGGGGTAAGAAGCTGCTCTTGCCTGGACTGCTTGATGTTATGCTGTATAAACCCACAGAAAAATGACTGCTGAACTTGCCTAAAGATGAGACAATCCTTCAGGTTCATGCTTCATGAAAGATTCTGCAAGACATTTTGCAGTAAAAAGAAAAAGGTGACTGACAAACTGCCAATATAGGCAGAACTGTCTTTGAAATTTCCTGCTTTGTGGAAAAGTCTGGAGGATACTATGGGCCAGTAGGCTGAAGATGGATGCCCCAACAGTACAGAAGAATTCTGGGTGATTGTCCAGGCAGTGAGATGTTTCTGTTAATTCTAGAGTTTTGGAAGTAGCTTACAATGCACTTCCTGATTACTTAGGTAATATATTGGTCTGGAGTTTTTGATAGAGTTGAAGAATATTAGTTATAATTATAGTTTTTCTTAGTCATAATAAAAGATAAAGTAGATATAAATATTGTAACTGTAGTTTTTGCTTGATACCTGTTTTGTTATATGTAATTTTACTATGTTAAAGTTAAAATCTTCCTTTTTATTTAAAAAGAAAAGGGGAGGTGATATGGGTTTCCCCTCTATATGCTGTGACTACCATTGGTTAATAAGAAACTGTCTTGAGCCCGTGATAGCGTAGAATAGAGCTAGGTGGGGAAAACTAAACTGAATGCTGGGAGAAAGGTGAGACAGAATCAGAGGAAGCCATGTAGCCCTGCTGGAGACAGACGCCAAAACTTTACCTGGTAAGCCACAGCCATGTGGCGATTCACAGAATAATAGAGATGGGTTAAATTAATATGTAAGACCTAGCTAATAAGAAACTAGAGCTAATAGGCCAATCAGTGATTTAAATTATATAGTTTCTGCATAGTTATTTTGGGTCTGAGTAGCCAGAACAAACAAGTGACCTCCAACTACAGATCTACTATATAGAATATATAAAGAAATGAAACTTTAAGCTCCAAAAAAGAAAACCATCTGCCTTAATTAAGGTTTCTCTTGCCATAATGAGACACGATGACCATGCAACTCTTATAAAGAAAAACATTTAATTGGGGTGGGTCACTTATACTTTCAGAGGTTTAGTCTGCCATTGTCATGGCAGGAAGTAAAGCAATATGCAGGCAGACATGGTGCTGGAAAAGAAGTTGGGAGTTCTTACATCTTATATAAACATCAAGGAGTTGACCTTTGGCAACCAGGAAGTTGTCTGAGATACTGGGTGTGGCTTTAGCATATATATGAGACCTCAAAATCCACCCGTACAGTGACATACTTCCTCCATAAAGGCCATACCTACTCCAGCAAAGCCACATTTCACCCTATTAAAATGGGGTGAAATAAGATGTGAGAATTAGCCAATAGAGGCTAGAACTAGTATTTCCTAATAGTGCCATTCTCTATGAGCCAATGGAAGCCAACTATACCACCACACCATCAGATAAATTGGTGAATGAACTGACTAAATAGCTTTCAGAAGAAATTTAAATGAGACGTAAATATTTGAAATGCTCAATATCTACGGCCATCAGAGAAGAACAAATAAAACTGCTTTGAGAGTCTGTCTCACTGCAATCACCATGGCTATCATTAAAGAAACAAGCAACACTGATAACAGGATCCCTTACAAATTCTCAGTCTGGTATGATAGACCACGACCTCCTGAAAGGACACCATGAACACCTTCAGAAAATTACTTTACTCAACTGCCAACTGAGATGTACCTGCCACACAGGTTATACCATGAAAGACTTAATTAAAAGTGCCCCCATTCAGCAGGAAGAAGTTTGGAGAGAAATAACTACGTCCATATTCTCAAATATTGTTTATAAATGCCTTCTTTAACATTTAAAGGGGGAGATGATATAGATATAATTAGTTTGTATTGGTATGAATCGGTTTTTGATAACGTCAATTTTGTTATATGTATATGTATATCTGATCTTGATTAAGGTATTATGATTGTGTAGTTCATTTAAAAATGTAATGTATACTTAGGAAATATAGATTGTTAATAGATAATCATCTGTAATAGTTAAGTGTGTAGTCATGTTAGTTAGATTGTCTATATATGCACATATTTCAGTTAAATAGGCATTCTTCGTATCTCTCAAAGACTACAGAATATGGCATTTTAAATATTTTAATAACCTAGGGATTTTCATGACAATGAGACATGTCTGCTCCTGGCAGCACCAGCTACTTCAATAGGAAGATGGGCATCGAAGAGGCTCCTTATGGAATTTACTAGCCATTTGGGCAAGAAACTGCTCTTGCCTGGACTGCTTAAATGGACACAGAGAACCCACAGAAAGAGGATTGCTAAACTTGCCTAAAAGGTGAGATGATCCTTCAGGGTTCCTGATTCATAAAAGAGTCTGCGAGACATTCTGCAGGACACAAAAGAAAGTGACTGAACTGTCTTTAAATTTTCCTGTTTTATGGAAATGTCTGCTGGATGCTATGGGCCTATAGGCTGAAGATGGATGCCCCAATGCTACAGAGGAACTTTGGGTGACTATACAGGCAGCGAGATGTCTCTGTCATTTCTAGAGTTTTGGAAGTAGCTTACTTCTTGTTTACTTAGGTAATATATCCTTCTGGAGTCTTTGATGGAGTTGAAGAATGGATAGTTATAGTTTTCCTTAGCTATGATGAAAGATAAAATAGATATAAATATTGTAACTGTAATTCTTACTTGATAACTGTTTTGTTATATGTAATTTTACTATGTTATAATGAAAGCCTTTTTTGTTTAAACAGAAAAAGGGGTAATGGTGTAGGAGGGTCCTTTCTGTATTTCTGTGCTCTCATTGGTTGAATAAAGGACTGTCTGGCCTGTAGAACAGGACAGAGCCCTTAGGTGGGCGGAGTAGACAGAATGGAAGGTGGTGAGAGGGAAGGAAGTGAGAGAGCCCGCCATGAAGCTGCCAGGGTCAGACACGCTGTATCTTCCTGGTAAGCCCACTACCTCGTGGTGACTTACAGACTATTAAAATGGGGTGAAATAAGATGTGAGAATTAGCCAATAGAGGCTAGAACTAATGGCCAGGCAGTGTGTTAAATGAATCCAGTTTGTGCGTGATTATTCTGGGAATAAACCAGGGCCAAAAGCAGGCCATGTGGCTGTGCGACCAGGGAGCCGGGAGGGACAGAACAAAAGGGCCCGCATTCCTCTCAGGTGCTGGGAACACAGCCACCCCCTCTTACTACATTTAGCAGAGAAAGATGCTCTGCATGCACATCTAGCTCACACTGACGGCTATTCTTACCACTCAAGAGAAAACATACCTCCCTCTAGATTTCAGTGATGAATTTTGCTTTGTCCATTCATCATTCATGGCCCAACTGGCATTAATGAAGCATTACTAATACAGAATGAAATAGCACAACTGTGAAGTAATGATTAGCACAATTATCATATAATCCTTTATAAATAGGGCAGCAGAAATTTAGTTAAAGATCAAAATAGCCTATAGAGCTTGCCTTTCAATAAGCTCCAACTTTGGTAATTTAAAGGTTCCACAGGTTATAATTGTATCTACCAAAATATCATACCCTACTCATTTAAATATGCATATATTATCTATAATGATATTAATACTACTATAGGTTAGCTCACTAGAATAAACTTCCCAGTCCCTTAAATGAGTGATGAATAACAGTAGAAGGAATCGTTACATGTTTTCAGTATTTGTGTGGTTGAAAATAGAGACATCAGAGAACAGTGAAAACTAGCCTTAGAAAACTCATGATTTTTCTATGTTCTAACAATTTAACTCAGTTAACATGAAGAAAATCATGCCTAATACCAAAACCCCAGCCAACTACTCTGGGAAAGTGAGGCCATGAATCTTAGGGGAAAACTTATTATTGTCGCTTTCCTAAAGTATTTCCTAAACTACAATTTCCAAATATATCCTAAACCTATAGCAAAGCGTAGCTCTCACTTCTCATCATTAAAACTTTGCATCAAATGAAGACGATTACAGAAAGCCACAACTAGTCAAAATGCAGAAAATAACCACCTCTTCTCAGCTGATATATTTACAACCCAATTCCTTATATAAAACTAAAGTAGCACCAGAAAAGAGGCAATGGAAAAACTTAAGAGCCAGACTACGAGGATGTCTACTGCAAGATCACACCTTCTAAATATGACAGAAAAGTTGTACACATGAAATCTCAACACAACGACTGCCTCAAAAAGACTGGCAACACCAGTTGATATGCCAACATGAGTGGAAGACACCTCACAGGATCCCAACCTCAGATGAAGAGTTAAAATAATGACTGCTGAGAGAGGGAGAGTTATTATTCCCTGGGGATGAGCTCCTAACTGATCCAATACTAAGCAGTCAATCCTGAAATCATACACATAAAACCAACACTGAAAGTACTCAGAGGGTGGCATTTTTACATTTATTTGTATATGTCTTAATTAGGGTTACTACCGCTGTGAAGAGACACCATGACCACAGCAACTCTTATAAAGAAATTATTTAATTGGGATGGTTTGCTTACAATATCAGAGGTTTGGTCCATTATTGTCATGACAAGTAGCATGGTGGTATGCAGGCAGATGTGGTGTTGGAGCTGAAAGTGCTACATCTCAAACAGAAGGCAACAAGAAGTCGATTGAAACACTGGGCAGTATCCTGAGCATATGAAAGCTTAAAGCCTGCCCCTACAGTGACACACTTCCTCCAACAACCAATACCCTTTCCAACATAGCCACACCTCCTAACAGTGCCGCTCCCTATGATATTATGGGGGCTAATTGTATTCAAACTACCATAGCATATACTCATATGTACAATAGTAATTCAAATATAAGCCATGAATTTGAGAGAAAGCACAGAGCAGGGACGGCATGTGAAGATTGGAAGGAGGGAACAAATGATGTAATATTTGAATTAAAGGTTAAATTTAAAAAAAAATAAGTCAAAATATTTTCTTCCTTTAGATGTTTAAGAAGAAAAAATTTAAAATTATAACAACATGTTTAATAAACAATGTTAATATAATTACTCATAATAATCCTTTATAATTTTAACTCTGCATGCATTAGGAATCCTTACAATATTTTTCAAAATGATTACTAACGATGGTCAACAAATTAATCCCAAATTTGAATCCAAAGCAGAAAGTTCTTTCTTCACAAAACATTATAAAAAAATT
Source organism: Dicrostonyx torquatus (assembly GCA_028555095.1). Classification (NCBI taxonomy): domain Eukaryota; kingdom Metazoa; phylum Chordata; class Mammalia; order Rodentia; family Cricetidae; genus Dicrostonyx; species Dicrostonyx torquatus. The sequence goes on along the minus strand of JAQHUG010000379.1, from coordinate 240,871 downwards.
TCTTCCCAAATTGTCTTCTGGAATTTCCATTCAGTATTTTTGGACCATACTTGACCACAGGAAACTGGAAACATGAATTCAGGAATAACGGAAGACTAATGTATATATGACAATATAGAAATTGACCACAGCTGTCAGTTTCATGAAGTTTACACATAGCATTTCTACTTCACCATCTCATGTCACTCTTAGGAAAAGGTGTGGTGATATTGTCTGATGTCCCTATGTTTCAGTTTTACTTCTTCTAATATAAACACCGATTTACCAGAGTGCCTCCGAGACAATAAATCCATTAACAATAATTACAATCCATAATCATAGAGTAAACAAATACTACCGCCATCTAATGACTTTTATGAGAAAAAGAATGATAGATGAGTACATAAGGAAGAATGTATTTATTAATATAGAATTCTATAAACCTATTAAATTGGTTCTCAATGTTTTTCTACTGTTTATTCCTTGCAAAACTTGAATATACCTTTAAAGAGCAGGTTTGTAGGCATGGTAAAATAATTAACTTCATCTGTCAGAATGATGGGGTCTCAGGGTTCTCAGGTAGTTGGCAAAAAAATTTATTCTGAGTGTTTCTCTGTTTTGTTTGTGATTAACAATTATGTCACTAGACAGAGTAGATTGACTTTCTAAATATGGGGGGATGCCACCTAATCAACTGATGCTTGAACAGAATAAAATTCTAATCCCACCCTTGGTAATACAGAAATCTCTTGTCTCATAACCTTCCAAGAGGAAGATCAGTTTTTAACTGCTTCTATATGACACAGCCTATCTTAGGTTATAAACCAGAAAGGATTTGGCAGCCTCCACACAGATGAATTGATTTCAATTAATATATATATCTTGTCTCCTCTTCCATAGAACTCTAGTAGAATAGAATGAGTAGCGTAGAATAGAGTGGGTTAAATGCAATTTCAAAATTGTTGAACTTGTGATTCATCTGATATATTTGCTTGCATTTATTTAGTTATTGAAGGGGGATCATGTCACATAAGTGGAAGTCATAAGACAACTTGGGTAGGAGTTGGTTCTGTCTTTCCACTTTGTGGGTCCCAGAGATCAAAGTCATCACCAAGCTTAGCAACAAGCACCTTTATCTTCTGAGCCATCTTGCTGGGCTACATTTGACCTACTATACAGAAAGAAAATTTGCATTAACTTGCCTTAGCTTGTTAACTGTATCGTTTCAGCTTAAAATAACAAGCTGCAAAAATAACATTACCAAAGAACTTTTTAAATATTTTTCACCAGTTTCTAAGTACCTTCAAATGGGTATAATAGCATAAAGCTATAAAAAGTATTTACCTTGTATGAGAGTGAGTCAACACTCCCTAATACGGACAGAAATCATGCTTTCTACCAGAATGCAAATCACAGAAGGAACTCTGGCCTATTCACTGCTCCGTTTTCAGTGTCTAGAAGAGTATTTGGCACGTGATAGACATTCAATAAATTTTTAAAATAGAACAAATAAATGAATTCATCCCAACAGGCCTGCAAATACACTCCCACAAGCATACACTAAACTGGGTTTTATACTGCAGTGCTCAACTTTCACAAAGCCTCTGTTTAAGACCCACTCTAAATAGAGTTTCCACGATGACTACATTCAAGAAGAGCATAACTTTTGATTCCAGATTTTTTCATTAATGGCTTTTGACACTATACTTTGTATAAAAGAGACTGAGAAAACCAGCGACTAGGAGATACAAAAGGAAAACAGAGATAGATAACCACCCTGCAGGAAATGGCTCACTAAAGAACTCATGTCTGCTGAGCTTCCTGACAGCATCAGAGTGCACACAATATTTTTTCAGCAGATATGTATAAATTTAAATATATTTTTTCATTTCCTTTTCCAATAGTCAGCGCAATATAATGGATTTGTTTTTCATGAATAGGTTTCTAAACTTTTCCATAGAAAACTGAAAGAAGAAAGAACACAATAAATGTCAGGCCTTGATATGACCATAAAAGTTCTTTAAAGTCCAGCTTATCAGAGGCCATGAATATAACCTTTAACAATGCCATAAATACAAGAAAGACTACAGGGTTCAGATTTAGTAAAATTGTGTGATCCTAACCCATTGCTACTTAACCAAGGCTAAGAAAAGAAAATGAGTCTTAGCAGTACTGCATTGAATTCAGATAGCAGGAAACTCAGCTCTCAAGATCAAGTTGAAAAATAGGTCGTTCAAGCCCAAAGAAGCATAAGTTGGGAATAATGAGAGCAAACTGAAAAGCAAGGTCATTCAAGAGCTTTCAAGGCAGCAGCAGTAACTAACATTTTATTTCACTTAATAGAGTGTTTGAGTCGCAGAAAAGTCTAAAAACATAATTTTAATTTACAATAAATGTCATTCTTACATTCATAGTGACTAAGAAAAAAAACAGCAAGCACAGCCTTATTTGTATATCCTTATCCTCTGGTTTTGAAGACTTAACTGTATACCAGGCTTACAGTCATGTCTGCAGCAAGAACAGCAAGCAAGACTCCAGGTGATTGGCAGGAGGTGGCTCCTCAAGTGGCAAAGTGATTGTGTGAGCCTCAGGTGTCTGTGACGTGAACAGAAACACAGGTTGCCCTTTCCACCATTAAGACAGTTTATCCACATTTACCTCCCATATGAGCATGAAATAAGACCAACCTTATTGGTCTATTTTAATCTATTCAAGTCCATTTCCTCCATGCCAGCAAGTGTCCTTCAGCTGGAGAAATTCAACAATGGTGTGTTCTGTCTTTATTCACAAACATTGGGAACTGGATGTGCAACAGTACTTTATGCTAGGGAATGTACATTTTATTTTCCTTTGTCATAAGCCAGGGATGGTTTAGGAAATCTGTATTGTACAGAGTACACAGGATGCTCTGAGACTGAAGTGTCATATTTTTCCTGTACAGGAATAGAGATAATAGGCCCACAAGTATTTCAGTAGTTGTATAAGCTTCTATCACCTCCCAAATATTTATTAGGAAATGAAACACATTCTTACTTAGATGTCTTTAATAATTGCTTCAGGCTTCTTAAAAATAAGTTTGAATAGAGTTATTTCTTCTGATCTCTTCAGGAAACTTTTGCATCTTTTAAGAAACAAACTAGCATTCTTGATTTTGCCTGGTAACAAACCATCACTCCAAATTTTGTTTCATACTATACGAGACAGAGTATTGGCTATGTAACTGTAAAGCTTAGAACCGATATTCCAATTTCCACATTTTATACCTGCAAGTCCATAAGGGCTTTTCTTCTGCATTGTCAAGTTTTCTATTTACATCTGCCCACCACTAGATGTTATTAACTTGACATGACATTGTATATCATTGCCATGAAGGTGGCATAAAGATTTATGCCCTAGTCATGAAGAGTATGACCATTTTCATTTCACAGTGGATGAATGCAAATCACATGGCCTTAATGTTTCAGAAACAAAGTTATCACTGTTTGACATTCTTTTTGAATAGAAAAAAATGCTTGGCCTCTGAACACAGAATCACACACAGGCTAACGCCTGTAAATATTCACACGTAGATATAATTTCCTTTTAGGTGGGATTGTGTGTTCTGAAGGCTGAGTATCTTTCTATAACCTTGGACTTCAATTTCCTTGTCTTTAGATCAGCGCATTAGGTAAATATGCGTGGCTTTATTTTTCATTCACGCTGCTTATCTCTAGTGTATGTGTGGTTTTTGTGAAGCACTAAGTTATGAGGGATTCTGATTGATACACTGACTGTTTTGCATATTGATTTGTAGCTGGCTTTCTCATTTGTCTTCACAATTCCATCTTTCATGAATGGCAGTCATTCCCAAACCCATCATATTATATGATTACAGAGATCAGATGTTCTGTTCATTTTAGCCTCAGGACTCTCTGAATATAAAATATTGCTTCATCAAAGTCTACTTTTATGTTTTAAATGCATAATAGCTTCACTTTAAATATTATTTAGATCTGGCACTGTGCTTAGACATCATTATGATTGTTCATTTTTCTCTTCTCTATAACTAAATACCTGAAAGAAGCAATGGGGGAGAGGTTATGCACTGATTACTTATCCACTTCATTTATCATTTACTTACTGTTGGAGGAGGCTACTTGTTCATTCTGGCCACACAGTTAGCTTAGACCTGAAATTAAATAACTGTTTGCCCATTAGCTCTAGCTTTTTGTTGGCTAACTCTTACATATTAGTTTAACCCATTTTTATTGATCTGTGTATCACCACGTGGCAGTGACTGACCGGTAAAGTTTAGACATGCCTGACTCTGGTGGCTCCATGGCTTCTCTCTCCCACTCTGCCCTCTTTTTCCCAGCATTTTGTTTAGTTTTTCTGGTCTAAGTTCTGCCTTATCAACAGGCCCAAAGAAGTTTCTTTATTCATTAAAGGTAATCACAGAGGAAAAGCCCATATCACCTCCCGTTTTCTGAATAAATAACAAGAAATGTTTTACCTTTAACATAGTAAGAACTTACCTCTTCTGGTACTGGGGGTTGAACCCAAGAGCTCCTCCACACTAGGCTAGCATCTTTCTATTGAGTTCTATCCTCAGCCCTTACTTTTTTTTTTTTTTTTTTTTGAGACAGGTCTCACTCCATTCCTCAAAGTGGCCTTGAAAGAACTCTTGTTTCCCAGATTGGCCTGCTAAGAGGTTTATTTTTGAATTGTAGTTTTGAAGGGTAGAACCATCATGACATTTAAGGCAAGGTATAAATCATGGTAGTGAAAGCATGAGGCAGAATTCCTCATGCCATGAAGCAGAGACCAAGACAGAAGTGAGGCTGGGCTAACACCCTCAAAAACAGAAATGAAAAAAAACACCCTCCAGTGGCCCACCTCTGTCAGCAAGGGCCTCCCAAATAGCACCAGCAGACAGTAAACAAGTGTTCAAATACATGCTCCTGAACAGCACAGTTCAGAAGCAAATCACAGTAATTACAGTTGTGTTTACAGCACCAGGATAGCTCTGACATCTAAGAAGTACAGACATGGCCTATTTTCTCCATTATTACCCCAGTGCCCATATTGAGTACTCAGAAATGTTTTTGACTAACACAGGTAGGTTGACAATATGGAAATAATCATCTTCAGCGAATTCTAAGATTGACTTTGAAGGTATAAAATGTAACATAGCACAGGGTTTAGAAATCAGTCAGTTTGCCCCTGTTCTGATTCCCAGTGATAAAGGTAATAAATTAAAAGTTCACTTTATCCTAATTACAGGATCAATCTTGGTTTTCAGAATATTATCATCTCAGTTTCAAGTTCAAAATTCCCAGTGACAGTGCTAGGCAAAAATATTATGGTGAATTTATCTTTGGGTCAGATCAATTTTCATGTGCCATCCTCCTCTGATGGTTCTGTTCAGTAGAGGATGAAAAAAGATTAGAAAGGAGAGGAGGTGGATACAAGAGGTGACAAAGGGCCAGGAAATTTACAGTCTTCAATAGCGTCACTCATGAGGGGAAGCAGTTAAGGTTTTCCTAATGTTAGACTGGAAGCCACATGAACTTGTATTGTACTTCCTAAGTCAATCTCAGAGAGGCTCTCCATTTCCTCTGAGAGCTATGCAAACCCTCAGAGAAGGCAGAAGCAGGGCATAGTAATTCAGCTGCTTGGTCTAAGAAGTACAGAGCTAAAGCGCACCCTTAAAGTTTCTGTCATTAAGCTTGAGTAGAACATCACAGAACCTCCCAGAATCTGCAAAGGGTCTAGGAGTGAACTCTGAGACAAAGGTCATAGGTCCAAAAGAGATCTTATAGACTTGCTGGTTGATGCTGCTTGTGTCCTACTTTGGCCATAAGATGAGGAGGATGGGAAAGGACCACACAGAACAACAGTCATTCCACTACAGAACTTATATGAACACCTAAAAGATAATAACTTCTCCTACCCAATGAAATGAATGCCAACTTTCTTTCTCCTGACTCTAATCAAGTCCATACTTCAATGATTAACATAATTATTCTACTGAGTAAGGGACTAGCAGGGAGGGATGTATCTTGCTAGGATGAGGAAATAAAATAGGTAGTTATGGATGGGGGAAGTGGTGAAAGGTACTGGAACAGAGTGATCTAATGAAGAGATAGAGGGAAGGGGGGTCAAGAGAAGAAATACAGGGAGCGGCAGCTAAAACTAAGGGCCATCCAGGAAATTTGGGACACCGTGAAAAGGCCATCACTTCTTTAATGTATAGGCCAGATACCATGTTTCATGTTAGAAAATATGAATGTAAATCATCTGTAGTTCCTATTCATACAGAGTCTGGAATTTACCTTGAAATATGCTTGAAAAGAAAATGATATTGAACAACATATGTAGCTCTTTTAAAATTATTTTATTTTTACTTATGTTTATATTTCTATAAACACATGTGAGGAGGTATCACTGGAGGCCAGAAGAGAACAATGGATATCCTGGAATGGAGTTACAGGCAGTTGTGTGGCTGTACAAATTGGATGCTAGGAACCAAACCTTTACAACAGCAGCAGGTTTTACCTCTGAAGTATCTCTTCACTCCGGCAAACAGAATTCTTTACCTTTAGGAATAAATCAAAACTTTGGATGGGGGAAATGTTTTTTATTGCTACCAGTGAAATCTATCTATCTATCTATCTATCTATCTATCTATCTATCTATCATCTATCTATCATCTATCTATCTATCATCTATCTAGTTATCTTTCTCTCTTTTCTTTTTCTTTCATTCTCTTTCTAACTTTCTTTTTTTCTTTATTTCTTTCTTGAAGCTCAAAGGAATTGTATTAGAGTTCAAAAGGAAAACTCCAGGGCAGGCAAACTGTGGACTTCAGGTAAACTCAAAAGAAGGCAAATTGTAGATTTAGTAATCCCCAGAGGACAGTGAGAAGAAGGAAATGGAAGTATGCTCTTTCAGTTAAACTCACATAGAGATCAGCCAGCAACAATTTAAAGACAATAACTTGAAAGTCCTATGTAAATAAAGATTTGGATCAACGAAACAGTGGGAGAAGTATGTATGAGATTCTAGAGTTAAGAAATAGTATAACTTACTCAATGAGTTGATAAAAATGTTAAGTATTTAGCAAAATTTGCAATATCAAGGGAATAAAGAGGAAGCTGAAGTAGTAATAGGAAGAGACCTTATAATAGTCTTGTACATTATGTTGAGATATTTGGACCAAAAATATAAAGAAATTATAAAATACATAAATTTCACAATTTAGATATTATGAAATATAAAGTGAGCATAAAGAAATTTATGAAAGCTTTTAAACAGAAAGCCAAAGGTAGAAAATTCTCATTTATAAAGGATCCTTCCAAACAGAGGAAAGATTAGAGACACTGAGATCATTTAGGAAGCTATATAAGCAAACTCAAAAACCAAATCTTCTGTCTTAACATCCTTTGTCCTTTTGTATATTTTCAAACACATAAGATAGCTTTGGGCAAGAAGCATAAACACTAAATCTATTTTTGCTGTTCTTACACTATCTTCAACCATTTCTATATTGATTACAGATGACATAGAGAAAGAAGTGAACCTGAAGAAAATCAGCTCTAGATTCAGAGTGGCAGGGTCATAACTGCATCATGTTATGCTAGCTTCATTTAGGTTGCTGTGACGATACATCCTTATAGAAAGCAACTTAAGGGAGAAAGGATTTATTTTAGTTCAAAACTCCAGGCTAAAATTCATCATCACAGGTAAGTCAAAGCAGCTGGGATTTAAGACACCTAGTCACAACACATCTGCTGTCAAGAGCAGAGAGCATCAAACAGATGTGTGCCTGTTTCTGCTCACGCCCTCCTCTGTGTTTACACAGATCAAGACCAGTACCCAAGAAATGTTGCCACCCACAATGGACTAGCATCCTCACAGAAATCAATAATCAAGACAACCCCCAAGACTCACCCTCTGGTCAATCTGATCTAGACACTTCCTCATTGGAACTCTTTTCCCACGTGATCTTAGATTGCGTATGGAATCAGAATCATTTAACTGGCCAATCAGAAGAGCCTTCCTCTTCACTATCTGGAGAATTCTTATGAAGTAAAGGCCAAGATGTAGCAGGTGTTAGAGAGTGAGTCAGATTGGAGGCCTAGTAGGGTGTGTTTAGAGAAGCAAAAAATGAGAAAACATTCTAGAGATGTCTCCGTTTAATTTTGTAAAGTGTTTTTCCCCTCTTCTGTCAAAGAAATCTCAGTAAAAATTGGTTTAAGACTCATACTCAGGGAACAATGTCATTTAGGTCAATATGGAAATAATCTAATAGTAGCCAATGCTCCAAATAATCTGATTGCTAGGCTGCCACAATGATCAGAGAAAACTCTCAGGTTTGGCTGAAATCCTTCTGTCTACAGTTTCTACTCAGTGGACTGGAGTTTATTTCTGAGATGTCTCAGATGCATCTTGCGAAGAAATAGGAAAGTCCTTCCATCTGGAGCTTCAGGAAACACTTGGCTATCTTCCCAGTAAATAAAGAGGACTTGGGCAAGGCATGATGATGAACGTGTTCAAGCCCAGCACTTGGGAAGATGAGGTGAGCTCAAGACAAATCAGGGTACACTGTGCCATTGTGAGACATTCTCTCAAAGGGAAAACCCATACACAAAATAACAGAGCTTAAGGATGGGCTGGCAAATGAACTCAACTAATTCAGAACACTCTAGAAACACATCTTGGATTCAAATTAGTCAGTTCTCTAAGGTTGCCAACAGATGACTGTCAAAGGGTTAATTTAATGCCCCACACTCATGGAAACAGACTCAGATTCAAGGAACTGATGGTAACCCCAGCCTCATCATAGCCACAAGTGCTCTGAGGTCTTTCTATAATGGACATAGCCTCTAATAGTGCATGTCTGTAGAGCAGTTGTCCTGAGAATAGTGTGGGCGTGCTGGTAATGGTACTACAAGCAAATCCAGTACGTTCAAGGGCTACACTGTACTTGGAGCTTAGAGTTTATAAACACACATCTTTCGCTCAGCTCCCAGTTTCTCTCCAGCATTCTGTTGATCACTATAGCTGGGGTGGCTCCCTTAGGTCTGGATCATGAAGGAATAGGTGCAAATCTAAGGATTTTTATCTTCTCTCTCTTCTGTAGCCCGTCTTATTTGAGTTTCCTCTTAAGGGGATAGCAGAATCTATCATAATCTCCAGCACCTGTCATATAAGCAAGAAGAGATTTATTATCTTTATCTGAAGGAATATTTATTATAGCAGAATACTAAGTACATCATAAAGAAGTTGGGTGAGTCCCGACTTCTGCTGGCTTTGGACTTGAAATAGTCATACAGAGTTTTAAATTGGGTCAAACCTGTTTGTTCACAGTCATTACTGGATTCTTCATTCAGTCCTAAGGGATTCTTCCAACTGCCCCATGTCTATAGACTTCCCTACCAAGGAAAATATTTCAGAAATTGGTGCTGTAATAGTGATATAATAAAGGCATCTATGACCCCAGACCTCAACAAAAGTCCATTTGTAGTTTTATAGTTTTCAGAAAAAATGAAATGAAGACACTCAAAACGCCTCCAGGCTATTTATTTTTGATTGGTCTACACGTGACATAATTACTTCTACAAATAAGCCTTTTGTAGTGGTCACATAGGTAGCAAGTTAGCTACAAGCTGAGATTCACTCTGGGACAGGCTGTTACTCTTTGCAATATTATACAGAATCACAATGAGGAAAGAGAAGGAAGTTAAAGTAATCCAGAAGATAGCCTGAAAGCAGAAGAATTTTTGAAAAATAGAGCGTCATTATTCTTTGTATTTTGCTGAGGTATTTTCTAGTTAGGCCAATGTACTTGAGAACCAAATGTGTGTGTGTGTGTGTGTGTGTGTGTGTGTGTGTGTGTGTGGTGTGATCTTATATATACACACAGTAGCTTTTGAAACAAGACTTTTGGATAACTGCAAAAAGTTCCTCATTTCTTTCTAAGTTCAAGTCAGGCAACATTCAGTTCAGTCCAACTCTGTGAAAACACTATTATTATGTTTAATAGACAGCTCTTCGGGGGAGTAACTGCATTCATTGTCTCCTCTATCCAAACAGTGAGGGAGGAGATCTGGTTCTAAATCTCTCCTTTGTGTTAGAGAGTAACACTTAGCCTTCCTTTTGCCATATGACTCTGCTGAATCTCAATTAGAATAAACCAGTGTGGCTTGACTATGCTGTCTGCTTCAGCCAATGAAACATTACTGGGTAAAACGTGAGCATGTACTTTCAAACATGCTTACATAACTCCAGTTGGCTCCTCTCATGCCTGCTATCATAATGAGAAAAATATGCCCTCAATACTCAGCCATTCTAGAAGACACATGTGGAGCAAAACTAAACCAAACGCACAATTAAGAGGCAAACCCAGTAGGAGCCTCAGCAGCCCACAGACTCAGGCACCATACAAGTGGATGTCTATTGCTGTGAACTTGTTACAGTTTATAAGTTATTTTAAAATTATTTGCTTTCCTAGCTTTCTCTTGCAATCGATGACTAATGTACAAAATGTACCAGAGTTAAAATTAACAACACTGGTAAAACACACTTGAAATAACAGTTCAAAATATTTAATTACCACACACCTAAATAGATCACATAGATTCTCAAAAATGATTCTCAAACTTTTCTAACTTGTCTAACTAAGAGTAAAAACAATCCATTAAATTGTTTGAGTCTTCTAATCTTACATATACTATCTTTAAGAGAAATGAGATAATATGTAAAAAGAAATAAAAAAAAGGGAAAATGTGTCTAGGTTCTACAATCAAGTCACAAATAAATGTTAGCTGAAAACACTAGATTATATTCTCTTCAGTCCTTATATTTCTTATTGGAAATGAAGCTATTTTCTCAAAGCTAGTTGGATTATGGTTAAAATGTGGCAGTTTTTAGAATATGTATTTTAAATGTTTCTGTAGTTGATTTTACTTTATTTGGTTTAATAGAAGAATAAAGATAAAGGATAGAACTTGTTTCTCTCTAATCACCTACCAAGCCATTTTTAATCTCAAGAAAATCTAATGAATTGTGGAGTTGACGCATCTGAAATAACCAACTTAATCATTTTAGACAATTAAGTAATCAATGAGGTGAATGCCAAGATAAATGCAGTGGTAGTAAACAGTATTAAATATTAAGGCAATAGAAATGTCCAGATCTAGATTAATCTCAACTTCTAAGAGTCAAAAAAAAATAGCAGAACTAATTTTGTCTGTAAGTCTTCAGATTGCTTTCTGTAGGTTCTGGGCCCTTTAGTAGGATGAGGTCTCTTGTATGCAAATAAACAAGACCCAATCCAGAGAAATAGCTCCTCCCAGATCAATATGCTGTGCCTATTCAGACCAGTTTCCTAGAATCAGCTTCCTGGCTCTTACAGAGTCTAGTCTATAGAATAGTCTAACTGTATTTTTCCCCACTCTTCACTTACACTGGCACTTTATTGTCCTGAGAACAGCTTCGCAGACTCCAGAGACACTCCTTTTCTTTAGCTTATCTTAAAACCTATTTTCCTTCTAAATTTTCACAACATCCTTCAATGGTCTCTCAGATCCGATATAGAAATGCAGCCGAGAATAATTCTGCCAGTGTGCCAAAGGGGGAAAAAAAAACATTTAAATTTCTAAATGAAGGCTGGCTGACTCTCCATATCCCACCAAAGGTGTTTTAGGACACTTGAATCACATAACAAATATAGGAGATAGAAAACTTTATATTATGCTCTTCCATTTTAAAAAAGTATATATTCAGAGGAAATAATAGCTCAAATTTACACAACTCATAAATGATGATGCTAGAACTTGAACCAACCATTCCTTTCTGTAAAAGCCCATGTTAGCTAATGTTCTGGGTGGTAGAGATGAGGCTGATCTGTACCCTTTCATCTTTCCCTAGGACATGCAAAGATTTGCTCTTTACTAGACTATCTCTTGTTAAAAGGCAGGAATTCTCTAAACTGCGATGGTCTGAACTCACCTAGAAACATCTTTTGTAACCATGTGCACCAGGACTTCAAAAGAGAAGAGTCCTGGGGCATTTGCTAGGTGCATTTTGAAGACAGAGAACCTCTACTGTGCAAATGTCATACCTGCTGTGTTTGTTAGGTTACATCATGTATAAAGCTGAGCAGGCATGGTGTCAGTAAGTGGAGCATCCTGTGAGTTCGCTGACAGTCTAAAAAAAAAAAAAACATGGTTTGTTCAGCACAATGAATTTTACAAAAGCAGAAGAGGCTAAGTTTTTTCATATGATTAACTATGTTTGAATAAAGTACAGGCTCATGCCTTCTAATTTTATGTATTCATCACTACACTGTTATTATACTGGTTATTAACCTCAGATGACTCAAAAGTGCCAAAAATAATACTTTTTTACAGGCTAAGGTTTTATATATAGTCAACCTTCAAGGCCTATGTCAAGTTACATGTTTTTTTATGAAATAATTCACAAGCTTTGCTGCAATGTGTATGCTAATCTCTTCTTTCCAGTGTCTTCCTTCCACATTCCGAGTCTTCCTTAAGAGGGAATGGACACTAATTGCCATCTGCCTCAAGTTTCTCTGCACTTGTAACACCTGCTGTTCTGCCTCCCTGCCCCCAAACCAGACAGTAAAGTCTTTAAGGAAAAAAAATATATCCTATCTAGATAGATTAATGAATAAATATTGGTGAACTTTTAATATAAAAAAATTTAAAATAAAATGATATAGGAAATCCTTCTGTATATATGTTGCTTTTATTGGTTAATAAATAAAGAAATTGGCTTGACCTGATAGGGTAGAACAAAGCTAGGCAGGGAAAACTAAACTGAATGTTGGGAGGAAGGAGTTGGAATCAGCGAGAAACCATGGAGCTGCCACTGAAGACAGACATGCCGGAACATTGCCAGTAGGTCAAAAGCCTTGTGGCAAAATACAAAATAATGGAAATAGGTTAAATTAATATGTAAGAGTTAGCCAATAAGAAGCTAGAGCTAATGGACCAAGCCATGATTTAATTTATACAGTTTCTGTGTGGTTATTTCGAGTCTGGGCAGCTGAGAACAAACAAGTGACCTCTTACTACACTAAAATGTAATAAATCAAAATGAGACACCCAGAAACCTAAGAGTATTTCTCAAAAGCATTTCAAAAGACACATATAATCATATAATCATGTGATGTGCTTGTGAAAAACCGATAGAAGGGCTTATCAAAAAGAAGGGAGGGGATAAAATTTTTAAAAGCAGAAACAGATTTAAAAAAATGAGGAAAACAATCTCATTTATAACACCAAAAAGAAGAAAATATTAGAAATTAAAGAAATGTATTACTCTCTTAAAGAAGAAAGTAATAAAATCTATAATAAAAACAAAAATATTGAGGAGGAAAACTTTACAAAATGTGACTTGTAAGTTTCCCTATATTCATAGTCTAGACAGCTTTGGCCTATCAATATTATCCAACATGACTCACTGAAATGTCCATCAAAGTATACATGGTGATGTTACAAAACTAAAAAAGACAACACTTATAGGCCAGTAAAGCAAAGTAGAAAACCTGTAAGCTCAAAACTTGATAAACCAATCATTGTAGTCAGAGACTGCTCATTTGTTCCCAGTCACCTAGACCTGAAATAACCACACAAAACTATATTATTTGTAATACTGTTTGGATAATAGCTTAAGCGTATTGCTAGCTAGCTCTTATATCTTAAATTAACCCATTTCTATCAATCTATGTAGTGCCCCGTGATTGTAGCCTACCAGTAAGTCCAACGTCTTTCTTCTGCTTCTGCCTCCTGTGGCAGCTTCATAGCTTCTCCTTGAGATCATCTGCAGGGATACCAAGAACAAAGCAAAGCAAAGTGTCTTTGATTTCAATGGTTTTGACTAAACATTTAAATGTAAGACTAGAAAATGTAAAAATCCTAAAAGAAAAGATAGTAGAAAACTCTCATAACATTGTTATGGACAACAGTAGTTTTTGACAAAACAAAACCACAGGCAACACAAAGGAGAGAGGAAAGAGTGAGAGAAATAGAATTACATCAAAGTCAGAAAATGGTAAGAGAATAGAACTGTATCACACTTATGATAAGGAAACATAATCAGTATCAAAAATAATGACCAGTTTTAAAATGATATATAGCCAGCCTATTTTTATTTTACTTTTAGAAAGGCCCCATTAAATTGGTTGGGATGACCTAAGAACTGAAATCCTCCTGCCTTGTCCTCCAGATTAGATAAGATTGCAGACATAGGCTACATGCAGTTTCTAATAAACATCTTAATGTTTATATTTAGAAAATATTCAAATTAATAACTTCAGAGATAGAAAACATCATTGTACTAAATATATCACCAGTAGAAACATTAAATGTGATTGTTCCGTGTGAGCTGCATGAGATCCAGCCCCCTATCAAATGATGAACTGTAAGATGTATAATAGGTCGCTAGCTAGCTATCACTTTGTAAATTCTCAGCAAAATGTGTTGACTCAATAGTGGCTATGTGAACTATAACATACATATTCCATCAAGTAACTGCACAACAGCATAGAAGGTAAGTAAAACCCATCAACAATGCAAATTTTACAAATCCCAATGGAAGATATTACTACCCCTAGTATATTTAGGAAGAAATTAAAAGAATTTTAATTAAAAATTAAAACAGTAAGGGCACACAAGAAGTGTCGAAGCCCAGAACCTCTCTAGATCACCTTAAAGTTTTGAATTAAGTTTTAAGACATGGCATTCAGTTTCCAGTAGTTCTCTGGCTCATTGGTACTAATAACATAATCTCTGAAAATCATCACATAGCAGTCACCAAACTGCTTTGTCTCAGCTCCATCATCACGATACCACAGTACTAGACATCAATACAAAACCTCTATAATATTATTATAATTGAAGGGTATGCCAAAGACACCAGGGAATGCTGTGGCTTCTGGCATCTACCATATTTGGATTTAGAATGTGAGTTATTATATTAAAGAGAAAAACAGGCCAGTGACAGTCATGCTTTCTATACATGAACAAACAAACTATGATGCAGTTATATTCAAGCTCTTAGCTACAATTGGAGGTGAGTGTTAGTCATGATGCCAATAGTAGAAACTTTGTAGGAGGATTTTCTTTAATTTGCTTCTGAGGCAATTCAAACAGGAAAAGTTTAGAAAATAAGATGCTTAAAGGTAACTTGGTGGAGGGGCAAGATGATTAAAGATAACTTTGTCCTTGTTAAAAGACCATAAATAGTGACTACACCCATACATTGCAAAACATGGCTTAGTCACTTGTGACATTTACCAGAATGTGACATTTACAGAAAGATTATTTACTTAGTAAAAGGTACATGTGTCTTGATTTCTAGCCATATTCTGCATCCCATGAGAAAAGTCGTATTGCTTCTCGACATTCTGAGAAAGTCAAAGTAAGCTAAGGAGAGCAAAACTTTGTCGGTTGTGTGCACTGTTCTAAATTGTTCCACTCTTCACTACAACTATAGCTATCACAGCATATATAGGTTCTCAGCACAGACAGATAAATGAGGGAGTCACGCTAACTGCATTGTGCTACCACTCCCTACTCAGGAATGACACCACAGACAGCCGAAAGGCAGTCTATCTTACCTCCTGTCTGATGCCCTCACCGTTCCTTCCTATCCCGCCACTGCCTTAAATGCCAGTACTGCAGGGAAGTCTGCTCCATGTTGATCTCTTCTCTCGCCCTTCTCCAACCTGTACCTTGCTCAGAAAAGTCATGAGTTATTTGTGAAATGCTGAGAGCGATCAAACACAAATTGTTTTTATAATTTTTATTTTTATTTATTTATTTAGTTAGTTATTGGTTTTTTTGAGACAGGGTTTCTCTGTAGCTTTGGAACATGTCCTGGAACTAGCTCTTGTAACCGGGCTGATCTTGAACTCACAGAGATCTGCCTGCCTCTGCCTCCCAAGTGCTAGGATTAAAGATTAAAGGTGGCTGAGCCAGCAACTTCAGACAGAGCTGGCCTGAGCCAGTAACCTCAGCTGGAACAGGCCCAGGGCAGTGACAACCACAGGAGCA
>JAQHUG010000379.1:189638-222770 GCA_028555095.1 Dicrostonyx torquatus | reverse complement strand
GACTGTGGGTTGTATAAGTGAATGTATGATTCAGAAAAACAAACATGCAAACAAACATGGCAACAGTAAAACGTTTTTTGAGCATATGACAACCAAAACAAATTCAAACTCAAATACATAATGAGACCAAGGTGTTTCTGGAAGTATCCCCTGTTTTTCATCATGCAGTTATACAGAAGTCCTGATTCTGAATTAAATGTTACAAAATCAAAATGCTTTGATTTACAGTACATACAAAATTTTCTGTTCCTATAAAACAATGGCTTAATTATAGCCATGAAAGCTTCTTGATATTTTTATGTTAGCAAACAGTTTTAAAAAATATTTTCTTTCCACCATTCCTTCTGAATTAGTATACATGTGGACTGCATTACATTTGAATATTTGATTTGAAAAATTATAATTTGAATTATTGCCTTGAACTTCTTTTAAAACCACTAGGTAAATTTTGTCTTGGGATTGGCATATAATTTCCAATGATTTCTCAAATGTCCCTTAAGTGCACTTCTGCTATTTCACACTCTGTATTTAGAGTAACCAACATTCTTCTTACCAGTCACAACTGCATGAACAAAATATGGACCAATTCTCACAAAATTTGAAGATGCTCACAGTATCATATACTGAGACAAAGTTTAATACTTTGTGTAAAAAATAAACATTCACCTCACTGGTCTTTAACAATGACTACATTTTAATAAATTGCAAAATTTCATAAATGCCACAGAATCATTTAAAGAGAAATTTCTTTATGACTTATTTCTAGTAAGTATTTGTATGATTTTTTATATTCCCATATAGCAAGTAGTGTGTAAACCTCACAGGCAAGATGGAGTGCTCCAGATGACTGCTCTGCCTGCTCTCAGCATGTGTTTTAACACTCAGCATTTCTGTATCTGGAACTCCAGTGTTTCTCCTACCTTTGCTTCTCACCCTGTCCAGGAGTGGGCATCCATCTCCCCCTTGAATTCCAAAGCTATAGTCAGGCACTTCTTTTCCTTAACTACAAATGGCTAAACAATAGGGACTAACCTCTCACTCAAGAAATACCATCTCTCAAACCTTCACACGATTGCCAACTGTTGATAAAATGATTCTGATGCTTCTGCCAGCAAGAGTGCAGATAATAGTTACATAATAATAGTTATAGTTGTGTGGAGAAAGCAAGGCTATTTTAATTGGAATTGTAAAGCAATTTTTATACTTTAAATTATAAAAAAACTGAAGTGCAACAAACAGAATATTGAAGTACAATTAAGTATTCTTTATATAGTCAATATTAGAGTGCAACAAATCTCTCAAAAAAGCTAAGTAGTGTGACGGCTCCACCTTTATCCTATGGATTCTGCTAGTGTATATAACTGTGTTATTTTGTATATTTTCAAGTGTCCCCAAATGGATTGGCTACCACAGTTAAGGGGACAATTTGGAAAAGACTACCATAGCCTGTGTGCATAGGTATCTGAAAGAATCTGTAAATGTGAACTTGGAGTTTGAGCTTAAAAATGCAAAGAGTTACATTTTCAAGGTACATTTCATTACAGTACAAATGAGAAGTCCTTTCAATTATAAATTTAGGTAACAAATGACATAAGTTTTATTATTCATTATTTGGGAGTTTGACCAGGAGAAATCATTTCTTTTTAAGTACTAATATTCCTGCAGATCTTCAAGCAGTATTTCATGCTCACCAGGACCTAATTAATCAATGAATACTTATACGTATTTAGTATAAATTCATTGCATACATATTGTAATTGTATTTTTATATATTGCTTTCCCTTATACACTTAGCCCATTTCATGCATTTAAAACACACTGAGAAAGCATCCACAGCTCCAACTGCCTACGGAGGACATAAGGTAGCAAAAGGCTAAGAGTCCCTGGTTTAAATGT
The DNA here is from genome assembly GCA_028555095.1 of Dicrostonyx torquatus. Taxonomy (NCBI): domain Eukaryota; kingdom Metazoa; phylum Chordata; class Mammalia; order Rodentia; family Cricetidae; genus Dicrostonyx; species Dicrostonyx torquatus. Next base: position 220,874 of record JAQHUG010000379.1, on the reverse strand, counting down.
GTTTGCAATCCCAGCTCAGCCCCCCAGTTCTCTGTAGCTAAAGTATAGGAAGCAGGCCCTTTCTTGGTTCTGGTAGACGCTGATTAAGAGGAAAGGGGCAACAGTCGCAGCCCATCAGACAAATTCAGCACTTGTCATTTCCAAGGATACAGCTTCTTTATTCTCCGTAAAATAAAATTACATTCCACAGATGCCAGATCCCCCTATCACTGGCTTACAGATGGGTTTCCTGCCAGACAACAAATGCGACTGCCAGGACTCCTGCTCCGACATTCTGATAAGGTTGGAGGCATGCCTTAGAAGGAAACCGCATTCTTAAAGCAAATGATTGTTCCACGGTGGCCTTCCGACATCGTCCATATGCAATGAAGTAGTTAAGTCAATAAGATCTGAAGCACAGGGTCACTCTGTGTTCACTTCAGTCAATAACAAGACGACTTATCTCCTGCTGCTTTTTATATATTATGATGACAATGGCTCTGTTGTGTAGTGTTACTACAGCACAGCTCCCTGCAATCTTCGAGAGGAAGTGTAAGTGATACATGGGCTATGTATGATATATTAAAGAAAGTGGGACTATAATGTGATGTATAGAACATGTGTACTGATTATTTATATTGTGTTTAATCCTTGGAATTTGTATAGTTATAAATACCAAGAACTTTCATATGCAGCACATATATTTTGTATCTCAATGTATTATGGAATTTAGTATTTAGAATTTGCATTATTCTAAGTATACATACACCTTTTGTGATAGATGGAAATGCCAGAATTGGTAGTTGGCTCACGGGTAAATATCCACGTTTCTAGTCCTTAGTTGCTTTCAAATGTCAATTGCAGCATGCATTCCTACGTACCGCAAAAACATGACCATCTTAAACAGCAAAATCAGTGCCTGTCTTTATTGCACTGTGAGAACATGAAAAGTAGAAAAGCTTGTTTGGTTCTGGGAAGAGGAGGGTAACTTGGAATCAAGGAGTTAACAGGTTACTTAACAAATGTTATAGGCACAAAGATGTCCTTGAAATCAGTGAGTATTTTGTTCAGGGAAACCAGGAAAGGAATAAAGCCATGTGTCCCAGTTTTGAAATGAATTTTTGTTCACAGCATTGATAGTATTTATTGCTCAATTCCTTTTAGCAAGTGCAGGCATGAGAGCGCCTTGAGTTCTTGTAAAAATTGGGGAACAAAGTGTGAAGAGAGAAAAGAGAAAGAGAGAAATGGACTTTAGAGACTGTCTTCATAGGTTTATCGACAATTGGTTCATTCATATTGTTTCCTCAAACTGTTAGCATTCATTAAAATAGTATGCAAGTATAGTACCTGGTAGAAAAAAGCTGCTCAATTAATACTAGTTCATCACTTCCTTCCGGCTTAGTGACACTTCAGTCAAAAACAAAAAATAGGGCCAGAAAGTGGTTCAATGAACAACGCACTTGCTGCACAGGAAGACCTGAGTTCAGATCTCTAGAACCCACAGAAATATGAACATTGTAGCATGCGTCTGTAATCCCATCATTCAATGGTAAAATAGGAAGTGGGGACAGGAGAATCTCTGCAAGTTCACAAGCCAATTAACCAGGCGCAGACAGTAGCAACAGACAGAACAAGACCTTATCTAAAGCATAGTGGGAGCCAAGTACTAGCACCTGGAGTTGCCCTTTAACCTCCACACATGAGCTGTGATATACACATATTCCCATACTACCACATACAAATACATATGCACATATATGTGTACACACATACACTCGCAAAGTATTTTTAAAGTATTTTTAGTACTAAAAATATCCCCAATCATTTGAAAAGAATGAAACAGCCTGTAGAGTGGTAAATACTGTGGTATAAAGGAGAGCATGACTCTATACAAATTTTGAACATTCAATAGTAGGATATAAAGCATGAGAAGGCAGTATTCACTGTGTGTTGATAGTACATCTGTTAAGAGTCACGCAGGAGAACCCAGTGTCATAGCAAGAGAGGCCTCCCCACTGATACAGAAGACCTACAGGTCCTGAGGAGACATTGTCACCCAGTGCTACTATTTTTTGGTACCATTGCTACTTTCAGCATTTTGTTTATTTATTCAGTGTTGAATCAACTCAGATCCAGAGGCCAAAGAATTTACCCAGGGACCACATTCATGCACTATGTATTAATCCCTATAGCAAAGTCTTGTTTCCTAGTAGGTAACCACTTTTTTCTGTGGTACTATTCTTCATGAGATAAAAACAAAATAGTGTTTCAGGAGAGTGGGGAGGAATGAGATTCTAGCAGCATAACACTTGGTCCCAAGCCAGATGGTGAATGGTTCTTAGGTAGTGCCCCTGCCCTGCTGCACAGCAATCCAAAGAAGAAATAGCTATTTAATAAATGCTTTATTTTTTAGATTTGTTAATTTGTTTATTATATATGCAATGTTCTGCCTGCATGTGTGCCTGCATGCCAGAAGAGGGCACCAAGTCTCATCAAAGATGATTGTGAGCTACCATGTGAGACTTGAACTCCAGAGCTGTGGGATAATTTTTTTATACCTTCATCAGAGCTTCTGATTTTTGTTTGTTTACAAATTAGCTGCCTAATAGTGATTTGGCTACGATAATTCAGGTCATTTGATTCACTTTTGCCTTCTCTTTTACAAGATAGGAAAAATATAAATTATTCATCCTGCCACTTACACTTGTTAATGCCACCTAACTAGGGACTTTAGGTATGTGAAAAGGTTAAATGAACTTGATTCATCTATGTTCTACAATTGCCACACTGGGAATACTGAAATGCTGAGCTCCTATGACATGCTATATTTCTCAAATAAGCCTGGGTCACTTTTCTGTGCTGAGTGATAAGACTTAAGACATGTGTCCCTAGGCTATCACCATAAGGACCTGTCTGGACTTCTGAAATATAGGAACTAAAAGTTGGTGAACATAAATGTTTGCAAGGCACCACTGAGCTGTGGAATTAGTAGGACTGTGGGTTTATGGTCAGACCTGGGTACTGAGAATTGGTGACTAAGAACTGGAAAAGCATTAATAATAAAGAGAGGGAGGATGTAAAGTAGGAAATGACTGAGTCAGTTTTACATGCAGTTTCTAGGATGAGACACTTAGTAAGGCTGAAGCTAGATTAGAGCAGACACCATCAAAGAGAAAGAGAGTCTGGAAAATGAAGCTCTCCCTTAGTGGTGGGGCTCTGACACACATGATGAAGGCAGGAACCTGGTAATTAATGGGTTGTAGATATGAAAGAGATTATTCTTACTATGTATGAGGGCTACCCTGTAAATAAATAAGCTAGGTGGACCACCATATAAGAGCTCATCGTAAATGGAGGAGTGCCGAAAGTAATCTTGTATCAGAAATCAATAGAGATTCCCAGAGTCAAGTCTCAAGGAATGGGCTGTACTCATGTTTCCTCTCAGTGTGATGAGTCCAGCCAGGAGATATGAAATCAGAGTTTGTAATCTGGCACTCCAGATACCAGGTATCAAATGACAAGCAGATTTTTTGGCAGAACCCATCCTGGAAGGTTAAACTTAGTACCAAATCAAGCCCAGTCTTATAAACTGCCCAAATGCATTTGAAACTTGGGTCCAGTGGACACAAAGCTTTCCAGAACTCGGGATCATATACTATGGTTTCCAAGTTTGCAGCTGTGAAACTATTTCTGGACCCTTTGGCACGTATTATATCAAACTGTATTGCAAATGCATACCTCTACACACCGTCTCACATGGCAGGGAAGGCTGGCTGTCCACCAAAGATCCTGGCTCCATTTACATTGTCTCCAAGAAGCAGATGCCAAGTCAACATGTCTTAGTCATCTTGACTTAATGGCAATGCTTACACAGAACTTGCCAAACAGAGTGATGGGATCACTTCCAGGCAAGTTAGTTAAAATTCCAGTATCTTTCTCTGTCCTCTCCTCTATCTGTTTGCTGAAGCCAGGGGACCATGCAATTCTATTGCAACATTGAGCTATACGTGGAAGGACTGTGCGAAAGTGGAATGAGGCGACTGCCCTGTAAAATGCTTGAAAAGTGAATCCCACGTGATACTAAACAGAGTGCTAAGAGTTCTGAGTCATTATTAATACCAAACTGTTTGCTTTTTTTTTTTTTTTTTTAGACAGGGTTTCTTTGTGGCTTTGGAGCCTGTCCTGGAACTAGCTCTTGTAGACCAGGCTGGCCTTGAACTCCCAGAGATCCGCCTGCCTCTGCTTCCCGAGTGCTGGGATTAAAGGCGTGCGCCACCACCACCTGGCGGTTTGCTCTTTGACCATTCCTTACATATATAAACCGTATTCTGGTTACCGTCCCCCACGCGTCATCTCACATCTCCCTCCAGCCTCTGTCAGTTCAGCTTCCTCCCTAAGATTCTCTTTCCCACATTCATGTCTTTTTATTTTGTTTTGTAGTCCCCTAAGTGTAAGCAGGGCTGTCTGTGTGACTGTGGGTTTGAAACTATCCACTGGAGCGTCATGCATGCACCTGTGCATAGACAACTAAAGACCATGACTTTCTCTCTCCCAGAATCTGTCCTTAGCCAAGAGTTTTGCAGGCAGAGTTCCATGGGCTTGCCCTATTATCCACGGCTGACTGTCTTGAACAGGCCCGATGACAGTAACAGCGCCTTTGTTGAGTTATTATTTCAATGGCTGTGGGGTATCCAAAAGATGGCATGTCATAGTCACTCTGTCCTATTTTTAGAAAAATAGGCACCTGAGTTTGGCTATCAGAAATGATAATGAGTTCTGATTCATCGCTTGTCTCTGGAGTATGAAAATAAATAAAGCCAGAGCTTAACCGGCATTGCCTGACACCTGGGAGAGATTAGAACAGAGGGTGCCAATCAGATGTCATAGCTTGAAGCTGTTTCTGTGGCATGTCAGAAGTTGAGTCTAATTTTCACTCTGTGTGTGTGTGTGTGTGTGTGTGTGTGTGTGTGTGGCAGGGTCAAAAACTCCACCTGCTGGTACAGATAAGGATGGCTACCGATACACAGTTCCTGTCTTCCATAACATGAACCCAGGGTATAGACAGGACTGAACCTTAGATGCACAGTTATTAGTGGCTGACAAAGAAAGGAACTAGGGAGGACAATGCCTAATATGAGTGACCATTCAAGAATAAGCTTTTGAAGTCCTTTAACAATACAGTTAATCTGACCATCAAATTGCAAAATTACATCAAATTATGCTATTTCCTAATCTTTTCATCAGTGTGGTAAGTTTGAATTATGCTTCTTTTAAGAATGCTATGCAGTATTCTGGGGACCTCAGAGAAACCCTAGTCATACATCATGGGTAGAGGATGCATGGTTTCTTATCACAGCCCTGTCCCTTAGGAAACCCTTCTCACCTCTCAGCTCTGAAGAATTAGACACTGAGAAACACACATGGCCAGGTGGGAGGGAGGGAGAGGAATCCAAGACATAGCTCCCTTGTCATTCCTTAGAATGCAGTTTTGTTTAGCATTTAACTGTCTTCCCTTGAAGAACAAATTATGCTCTCCTGAAATGAACGCCAATCTTTTAGCCCACGGAGAAAAGGCAACAAAGAGCCAAATATCCGCTCATCACAATGCGCTTAAATGAAGCATGGATTTAAGCTGTTCTTATGTGTATAACCCATGATCTTTATTAGAGTTTACTTTGCATAATTACCTCAGGGAACTCTGAGAAATCCAGAACTGCTTCGGAGACTTGATTCATTATGTGCTGCTGTACCCAAGCAAGTAAATATAAACCGGAGGGGTTTGCCAAGCTCCCTGGGTCCAGGAATTATCCCCCACAAAGTGAGAATTAGAGCATCCTGGAGTCATTTGGGTATCTGACAATACACTCTGTGCCAAAGGAAAAATCAACAGACTATTTCTCTGCCTTGGAGAAAAATAGAAAGTTGCTGAGGGGGCAGTTAAGATTATGACAGTGGGTATTTTATGCAGATTTGCTTTCCCAGAGCTAATCTAGAGGACTTGCAAGTGTCCTTAAAAGAGCTGTTGTTTAAAAGAAGCACGGGCTGTAATGCTACAGGAGGAAAAGCAGCCTGTCCTAGAGTTTGGAGAGACTCTGCTACGAAGCATCCTCCGGGCTCAGAACAGAGAATGAGAAATGGCTTTAAAGGCTAAGAGACACACAGGATAGGAACAGGAAAGACTTGAAAAACATAAGAATTTAAGACATCAGAACCCCCCCACACGCACCCCAATATAAAAGAAACTTTAAGAACACTCAGTTCAAGTAGCATGTAGAGAAACAAGAGTCAAAATTTCTGCCAAACAAACCCGTGAGCTTCTAACAAAGCAGTCCATATTCTAGGAATCTTTCCTCAGGTCAAAAGGAATATCAACCTCTTCTTATTAGGGTTTTTCCTCCTCTAAGATATAAAATATTCATTAAATAACTTGATGGATCTTAAATTCCAGAAACCCAGAAACTCTGGCAGGAATTCGAGTCTAGCATTGAGAGGATGTGTCAGAAAATGAAGCCAGTATGATCCTAGAATAGTTTGCATTGATAATGTAGTTGATCAGCTGAATCCCAGTTTTATTTCTCAGAGGGAAGCCTAGCACTACCCACGCTTGGGAAATAACTTAGATGGTGAAGTTCTTGTCTCCCAAGCATAAAGGTTTGAGTTTAAGCCCCAGATTCTACACAAGAGTCCAGGGGTGGTAGTATGCAACTGTGATCCCAGTGCTGGGAGGCTAAGTCAGGTGAAGGCCTAGGTCTTGCTGATCAGCATCCTAGCCTACTTGGTGAACTCTAGACAAGCAAGAGACCCTATCTCAGAAACAAGGTAAGTAACTCCTGAAGAATGACACCCAGGATATCCTCCACACCCAGATACACATGCAGATACTCATACCCAATATGTACGTTTCAATAAGCTAGGGAAACATTAGAGGTCATCTAAACCAGTATTTTTTAAAAACCATTTTACTGTTTTATCTTGTTTTACATATCCTGTATAGCTGTAGCTGCTGCTGCTGCTGTGTCTTCTTCTTCTTCTTCTTCTTCTTCTTCTTCTTCTTCTTCTTCTTCTTCTTCTTCTTCTTCTTCTTCTTCTTCTCCTCCTCCTCCTCCTCCTCCTCCTCCTCCTCCTCCTTCTTCTTCTAGATTAGGAATACCCCACTAATAACTGAAGAACACTTGATAAATGTTGACTACATCAAATGTAAGAAAAGTCAAAGAGAAAGTTCCAAGATCTATACTCCAAAGGAATCCTCACTGGCCTAATCCTACGGACAAGATCATCTACTGTGTGTAATTAGAGGCTATGTCCTCATCTCTCTCTGCTCAAAACCATATTCTTTACTGAAGCAATACCATAATTTTAGAATAAGGAAATCTTCTAAAATTCTTTAGAGAAAAAATGAACACCATTAATATGCAAAATATCATTAGTGAATTGATATATCAAAACATCCAGCTTAACAATTGCGTAGAATTTCTGAAACAAAAGAGATGAGGGAATACATATAAGCAGGTGCATGTGAGCAGAAAGGAAAAAAAAAGGAAGGATGTATAGAAATATTTTTTCATTTTATGGGTGAAAGAATAGAGTGAGTGAATGAGCCAGAAAGACTCAAATATAAGGAAGGCAGGAAGATAATCCCTACAACTGATAACCAGGGAAGGCCTGAATAAAGGTGAACACCAGGTACTTGACAACAAAATCCACACAGGCTGTGTGTGACCAGAATAAGGAGACAAGAAAGCAAAGGCCTTTACCAATTTCATTCTCACCTGGGCCAGGCTTACCTAATTCTATTTCCAAAAGTTATATCAACATAGTGACTGCTAGATCTGAAACTACTGTGAATTATTAAAACAAATAAGTACATATATATGCAAATACATATATACACATACAAATCATCTGATTTCCTAGGCAGAATTTCGTTGCTTCTTTTTTGTTTGCATATGTGACATTGTAAATGACTTTGAAAATAATCTTCACTCCCATCTATTTGGCTATATTCATTTCCTCAGTATAGGGTCTGAAATCCTTGCATAATGTTCAGATGGATTTTTAGCTGCACTTATAAAACCTGCTAAGAGTTCCACGATTGGGACTGAGTTGGGGTGATGTGATTAACTCTGCCATCATGCCCCTCTAGGTGACTTTATATTCGTCAGCCTTTGGGCTTCAACCTTCAAAGTAGCTCCATGCCCCTGTGTAAAAACTGAACTCAGGGCTTTGCAGTGAATATTAAGTTCTTTTTGCCAGCTTTTACATGTATTTTTAAATCTCACTTTACAATTTTTCTATCTACATCTCGTTTTCCTTTCCCTTTGTATCTTTCTTCTCTTTTCCTTGGACACACGCAAATTGTTTTAAAGTATTTTTTATGTGAGAGTAGCACAAAGCAAGGTTGAATTATGTGCCATTGTTAACGTCATTTCAAGGTTAATAGCTCTCATTGAGTTTCTTTATGACTCTGAACATTCCGCAAAGAAAATTCCCAGTGCCCCACCCCCACATCACTGTGGTTGGCTCACATTTGAAGCAATACCCAATGTCAGATGCTGTACTTTCCTATTGAGAACCAGTGCTTGAGACTCTGTGGTTGTCTGGTTGGATTGACCACTATAATTAGCACACACTATGAAGCCTGCTCCCTTTTACATGCCTACCTCCTGAAATAAGTCTCTGCATTATCTTACTTTCTCTACAATATCAACATTTTTAGCACATTTTCAGTGAATCGCTGACAATTTAAATTTAAATACGATTAATAACTTTGTGATAAAAGACACTTTAAAATTTTAAAGACATCATGAAAATAGACAGTAACTGAAGCTTTATGTCTACTAGCCAACTGAAGGAAAACCTTTCCTTTAAGAAAAGAAGAAAAAAATAGTGATACAATTTTCAAAAGAACAGTGTTCTGCGGAAATTTGTTATTGTAAGAATGTCTAAATGCCTGCCTCGTAGAAGGTTTGAATTTAAAATGTGAAATCTCAACTAATCTAACAGGCTCACAATCCCACAGAGATGTAATTACATTTTCTCTCCTTCAATTTCTAATTTCTTCAGGCTCCCAGGTTGCTACAGCAGAGCTACAAAAATCTGGCATATTCAAAACTCGGGTTTTCCTTTGGTGACCTATTTGTTTCTCTTTTCCAACAATAAAAGCCTGATGCAAGCCAATGAAGATACTACCAGGGGTCTGGATTGGGTAAAACCTAGGAATACCCTCTGTCTTATTACAACTCCCACTTGATAGGACATTAAATAATTCTGTATCTCCTCAAAAACAAACTGATTACAATTTCTGCTATATACATGCTATTTTTTGGTTAAAGTTTTTGTTAATAATAATAATAAAAACCTAGTTTAACAACCAGTACAATCATTTTGTGATTGCATTAAAAAAACTTAAAATGTGTTCCTTTGGTCATCAAAGTGGTGCTTTCTGTAAACAAAACAATTTGTTCATTAACCCTATTACCCAGCCAAGGACAAAACTTGATTTTGGTTGCTTGCATCTTTCTCTTTTTCATTCAGCTGGATGATGGACTTCAGGTGCCTTTGTGCTGGCAGAAATCAACAGAGTTGAAGATATTCCACTTTTTATAAGAAGGACCTTGATTTGTATGAACCATTTATTTATTTATTTGCAAAATCTTTCGAATTCCAGAAGCTTCAGCACCTTCAAATAGAAAATGCAACTGTCTCAGTAAGGACCTTCCAACTGTGTCTCTTAAAAAATATAATAGAAGAATTACATTCCACATATTCAAAGAGATAAGGTACCCCAGAATGAATAAAATGCATCAGAAAGAACATTCTCCTTGATGTCTCAGGGCAAGCCCTTCTCCATTGCAAGGATGTGTTACCAATCAAAATTTATCAAGTCATGGCAATTGGTGGGCAGGTGGGATGTGTGTAACCTGGCTTACATGAATATAATGAGTGTCAAACTGCTGGGTTGAAAGGGGGAAAAACAAAGCAAGAATATGAGATATAGCTAATGAATTATGTTATTAAGACTGTCCTATAAAAGCAAGTAAAAAGATCTTTAGTTTTGACTCACTGATGAAATCTTTCAAATTTGCAAGTCATCTAAGCTCAGCCTTAGGTCATGATTCTTCTCAGACATCTCCCCAAGCCTAAGATGGCAGCAGTCATTGAGCTTGGACTTTTATTACGTAAAACTATAATTTATGAAAAGTTCAAACTTCTTACTTCCCTAGGAATGCCTCTTGATGAAGATTCATTGATGACTGATTGATACAAAGCCATTGAAAAGAAAAAGGAGAAATGTCATACTGAAATTACATAGCCCTGAAGGAAACTATAATAGTAGATCTAGCATGGAGTCCATTTTCATGATGGATTAAATTATGAAGGAAATGAATATTAATTTCAATAATCATGTTAACAAAGTAACAAAGTAATTGCCTTACGCTGAAGCAATATTAAAAATCATGTATCATTTTGTAGGAATAATGAAAAGGGCATGAATATATTCTTAAATCACTGCCTAGGCAATTAATAAATATAACAAGATAATTTTGCCTTCTAGCAATAGATAGAAATAACCAGCACCCTAAGAGAAATTGATAGACGTATCCAAGTGTCTCTGCAGCTCGTTACGGGAGGAACTGTCGGAGTGCCACACTCAGGTACACCTGCGCACACAGATGGTAAATTGCCACCTGAAGCTTGGCTTGGAAAGAAATCAGAAAAAAAAAAGTCTTTTCTTAATGTGTGTGTTCAAGTGTTTTAGAATGGAGTACATTCACTATCCAGAAAACAACAGAACAGCTTTCCTTTTTTAAAGTCAGCCTTCTTTTAATGAAAGTAATCTTACACACAGCAGGAATTTCAAAAATGTAGAAGTTATGAATTATTTCACCCGCTTACCAATCAACTAAGACATCAGCATATTTCTTTGTTCTTCTGGGTGTGGGAAATTCAAGGGCAGCATCTAGTTTCATGGTTTTGTTTGTTTTTGTCATTATGTTCATGTGGAAATGCTTCTGAATCAAGTTCAAAAATGACTGGTAGTTACCAAAGTTAGTTGAAGATGAGTGACAGATAATTTTCTAATACATCGGGAAATAGCTAGCTTACACAAACACTAACAAAACAGCCATGAGTGATGAAGTGTGAGGTTACAATGCTACTAAGAAACAGTACTTAGCACCACTATAGTTTTATGAGAGTGTCATTATACAGTGGCTCATCACTGACCAAAATATTGCTATACACTTGACTGTGTTCTAGGGATGCAAATATGCCTCCTCTACCTACAAAAATATTGCCATTGCTAACAAACATGAACTTAGAGAATCCTTTGTGTCCTTTGTGTTGTCACAGTTGCTTTAGACATGGGAGTACTCATTCAGGAAAAGAAGAAAGTAAGATCATATCGACTGAGTTCTTCGGTTTTACTCTCAACCCAAAAAGTTGGTCAAATGGAAGAAAAAATTGATTGAAGGCTGTTCTGCGGCCATCTAGCTTATATTACAGGACAGGGGATATTGCATACTGAGTTTCTCAGAAAGCTTATGATGAGGCTATCATGCAGGAAGTCTGTCACTCAACTTCCACAAAAAAGATAGAAGGAAGTAGGACAGCACAAACACAGAAGTACAGTGACCATGGAAATCCAAGAAAGTCTCAGCTAACTTTGTAAGAGAAGAAGAAGAAGAAGAAGAAGAAGAAGAAGAAGAAGAAGAAGAAGAAGAAGAAGAAGAAGAAGAAGAAGATGATGATGATGATGATGATGAAGGGGATGAAGGGGAAGAAGGGGAAGAGGAAGAAGAAGAAGGAGGAGGAGGAGGAGGAGGAGGAAGGGAGAGAGAAAGAAGAAGGAAGGAAGGAAGGAAGGAAGGAAGGAAAGAGAGAAGGAAGGAAGGAGTCCACCTAGACTTGGTTGGGGCTGAGTTAAAGATGGCTGTGGCCTTGTTGGAGGAGGTGTGTGTCATTGGGAGTGGGACTTGAAATTTCAAAAGGCTATGCCACAAAGATAGAATCCAAAGTATTGATAAAAAAAATCCAAAAAAGTTATCAAAAAGGTGAGATATTGCATTTTAATAAGAAAATAAAATTATTTAAACTTTATAAGGCACTTTCACACACATAATCACAATATTTCTACATAATAATATGCAAGATAAGCCTCGATCAATGTGTTCTTACAATAAATCTCTGCATATTTGTGTCCATATTACACATCTCTGAAGAACAAAAGATTATGAGAATTGTCCTGTCTTGTTATAAAAACTGAAAAGTTCCATAACATACTATTTTTCATATCCAGTCCAAATGCCTGATAAGTGGTGGTGATAATATCCATGGCAATACACAATAAAATACATTAAAAAAGAAACAAAAACAGAAAGAAGTATTTCCTCTTCCTCTGCCTCACTTTACCACTTCAGACACTTATTCCTAAAGACCCATAAAGATAATGCTTTATTGGTTACTGAAATATTCCTTAGAGTGGTCAGCTGGAAAATAAAGTTAGCCATCACATACACTTTTCCTGAAGAGCTTCATGAGCTGAGCTTTAGGGATCAACAGGATAATTGCATACCAAGCAAAGACCATAGAATTCTATAAAAAGAAGAAAAAACTATCCAACCATACCCCTAATAAGTCCACTCGCAAAATTAAGCCTCCAATGGCTCTGTTCTTAAAAATCATCTTCAGTTTTTCCTTTGCAATCATATGCCTTTTGATTTGAGTAGATCTATTTGGGGATAGTGATCATTACCAGATTCAGTTAAGAGAGCACAATCACAAGAAAATTTAAAAAGTCAATCTACAGAAATCGTATAATGCTCTTTTACTGTAGAAGAACTTTACTCTGGATACTACTTCGACACTTAGCTTTGCCACACCCAATACACATCATATGAAGGGAAGCATCATATTTCTCAGAGCCACCATACACAAAGGTTCTTTCTGGCAAGAAAGAGGATACTTAGCTAACCTTTCTAATTTCTGAAATTTCCTTCTTGATTGTGAGAAGAAGTTTGGGTGCACAATATTAACTTGTTGAGACATAAGACACCTCCCATATTTTTGTGACCTAGCCTTTCCTTCTCCATTTACCAATTGCTTATGAACTAATAGATATTTAAGAGACCTGAATTAATTTTTCACCAGAACAAATTGTATGCTATTTATCTCATTTTCTACATATCTGAGTTGAACTTATTTCAGTGAAACTTATTTCATTAGGGTAAATTTACTTCATTACTTGAAAATGTATCTTTTGAACCCTCTAGTATTTATAAAATTAAAGAAATTCATACTCTAACAACAGTCAGTCTGTTCATGATGTGGGATGTCCTTCTGTATGTGTTGCTTTGAATGGTTGATGAATAAATCTGCTTCAGCCAATGGCATAGCAGAGGAAAGCCAGGTAGGAAAGCTGAGCAGAGATATATATAGAGAGTAGGTAGAGTCAAGCAGGTGCCACCTAGTCAGCAAGAAGACAAGATACAGAGAAAATGAGGTAATGCCACTGCCACGTGGCAATGCATAGAGTAATAGAAATGGGTTAATTTAAGATGCAAGAACTAACTACAAATAAGCCTGAGTCATTGGCCAAACAGTGTTGTAATTAAGGTCGTTTTGTGTGATTATTCGGGTCTGGGTAACCAGCAAATAAAAGTACAGTGTCTGCTTTGAAATGGCACCTCTGTGTGTTTCTTTAGGACTGGAAAATTGCAGGACTAGGCAGGACAGAAGCTTCCATCTACATATTCCGTTTATCAGGATGTTTTGTAAATGAAGGTTCATATCCAAGGAGAATGTATTTTCAATGGTAGTCCTTTTCTCTATAAGTTCGCTAGCATTCTTAAACATCTACATAACCCAATAAACAGAAAACAGATACCACTAGGATGAGATGATCTAGATCAGATTAAAAGTCTCCATCTGTATTTTGCTGAAATTCATACTCGAGTTGATGATGCAATGCCTTCAAACTAATGCCGTTTATTCAGAATATGCATCTAACTGCATATAGGTTTTACAAGTAGTAGCTGTCATGTTCTTGGCAAATAAGAAAACTCATACCAAGTAGAACATTTCCCCAGGACCACAGCACATTACCTACTGCAGGTCAAAATTTCTCTGCAAGATGTTGTCATATGCTCAGACATTTTATTTGACATATAACTTATCCTTGAAGAAAACAGAGGTCATTTTGCTGGGCTTATTCTGCCAAAGTTTTCTAACATATTCTAAAGTTGAAGTTGTAAGATGTCTAAAAGAAAAGTCAGTTTCTCAAATTCCTTCTAAAATAAGGCAGAGTTCAATAGATTTTAAGTCAAAAAAAATCTATTTTATTCTTTTAAAATAAAAAATTTATTCTTTGAAAATTTTATACATATATGCAGCATATAAGATCATATCAACCCCCACTCCCTCACCTTCAATTTTCCCCAGAACCTCAACATATCTCCTTGTAACTTCATGTTCTGTTGTAACTGTTTTATTAAAAATTTGTTCACACAATATAATTTGATCATCTTTTTCCCTTCCCAACTCTTCTCATATCCTACCTACCCCCTGCCCACCCAAATTCTTCAAATGTTTGCTCACTTACATGCACTCACTCTTTTGATCCCTTTTCCAAAAAAACAAAAACAAGCTAAAATTCATAAAAAGAAAAACTAATATCTGGGTATTCTAATCCATACACCTTCAAACACCTGGTTTTTGCCAAAGAAGCAAGAAAAAAATTCAAATGGAAAAAAGAAAGCATATTTAACAAATGGTGCTGGCATAACTGTATATCAACATGGAGAAGAATGAAAATAGACACATATCTATCACCATGCACAAAACTCAAGTCCAAATGGATCAAAGACTTCAATATAATGCCAGCCACACTAAATCTTATAGAAGAGAAAGTGGGAAGTACACTTAAATACATTGCACAGGAGTTCACTTCCTAAATATAACCCCAGCAGCACAGACACTGAGAGAATTAATAAGTGGGACCTCCTGAAACTGAAAAGCTTCTGTAAAGCAAAGCACATGGTCAACAAGACAAAATGGCAGCCTACAGAATGGGAAAATATCTTTATTAACCCCACATCAAACAGAGGTTTGATCTCCAAAATATATAAAGAACTCAAGAAATTTGTCATCAAAAGAATAAATAATCCAATAAGAAATGGAGTACAGACCTAAATAGAGAACTCTCAACAGAGGACTCTAAAATGGCTAAAAGACACTTAAGGAAATGTTCAAAATCCTTAGTCTGAAATGCAAATCAAAATAACTCTGAGATTCCATCTTACACCTGTAAGAATGGCCAAGATCAAAAGCCATTGATGACAACTTATGCTGGAGAGGTTGTGAAGAAAAGGGAACACTTTTGTATTGTTGGTGGGAGTGCAAGCTGGTACAGCCTCTTTGGATTTCAATGTGGCAATTTCTCAGAAAATTAGGAAACAACCTTCCTCAAGACCCAATAATACCACTTTTGGGTATATATCCAAAGGATGTTCAATCATACCACAAAGATATGTGCTCCACTATGTTCATAGCAGCTTTGTTTGTCATAGCCAGAACCTGGAAACAACCTAAATGCCACTCGACTGAAGAATGGATAAGGAAAATGTGGTACATTTACACATGGAGTACTACACAGAAGAAAAAGATAACAACATCTTGAATTTTGCAGGAAAATGAATGGAGCTAGAAAACATTATTTTGAGTGAGGTAACCCAGACACAGAAAGACAATTATCACATGTAATCATTCATAGGTGGTTTTTAAACATAAAGCAAAACCAAAAAAAAAAAAGCCCTACAAACCACAATTCCAGAGAACTTAGACAACAATGAGGACAGTAAGAGAGACTTACATAGATCTAATCTACATGGAAAGTAGAAAAAGACAAGATCTCCTGAGTAAATTGGAAGCATGGGGACCTTGGAGGAGGGTTGAGGGGGGAAGGGAGAGGCAGAGAGGCAAGCAGAGAAAAATGTAGAGCTCAATAAAAATCAATAAAAAAAAAGAAAAAAGAAGACAAAAAAACCCAAAAGGAAGGAAAAAGCTTACCCACACATACACAGACACACAACATAAAATCTATTTTGTGTTGGAGGGATTTTCCTACCCAGTCACACTCCATTAGAGAAAACTGGTTTTCTCATTCCCAGCAAATATCCATTGTAAGTAGTTTCTTGATTAGGGGTGAGGGTTTGCGTCCAGTTCCTCTTCTTAGCACTGGGATTTTGTCTGATTTGACCCTTTTCAGGTCATGTGTTTGCTGTTGCAGTCTCTGTGAATTCATATGTATATCAGTCCTGTTGTGTCTGGAAGATGCTTCATTGGAGTCATCCATCCCCTCTGGCTCTTACATACCTGAGTGTTGAAGGGAGGGTTTCAAATCACCCTTACAAGTACTCACCCTCACAAGAAAAGTTTCTTCTTATAATAGATGGGAATTAATACAAAGAGCTCCACCTGGACAATATGCAGAGAATAAGAGACTTTGGACACACATGAGATTATAAAATAAATAAATGAGATTTATTTTATGATCTATTTACTTATTTAACTCATTGAGTTCAATTACTGCTGTCCATATGCACATGGATATGGGGTCACCCACCAGAGCATGAACAACCTTGGAGTGGCTACCTTTCAAAGAAATGTACTCGAAAACTTTAGGAAACAATTTTAAAACACTTACTTTCATATATTTAGCCACTAACATAGAAATAGGAAATAGCTAAACCAAACAACAAATTACTATTATCACTAAATTAACACACTTCTTAAACAGGGGCAATGTGAATAGAAAAATAGATCCTAATCCTTCAATCTTGATGATTCTGAGGATACTGTAAAAGATACTATCAGAATACAAAGAAAATAAATGGAGCATCCCACTGCCCACTTCTGAAAGAAGAGATATGTTTAAATTTAGATCAGTGATTCGTGGCACAAGCTGGGTAGGTAGGAAATGACTTGGAAAGTAATTGTGCCTTGATGACATTAAGATTTAAGGAAGAGTCTTGTAAATGGATTCTTTGAATAAACATACATGTATTATAAAGATGTATTGGTTTTGTATGTGTGTAAATTGTATAAACATTCACTAGACTATCAAGCAAATGGAAAGATGAGTTGCCGTACAGATGTCAGTCACTTTCTCTACTACTTAAGTAGTGAATCAGGGGAGTATATTTGAGTGACCGTAAGTGATGTGGATAAAGTCAATGAATGGAGTTAGCCAAGGGAGTTTTCTATTCATCGTTGCTCACCATGACTATTGAGTGTCCTATCTAGCAACCATCAGGAACAACGCTGAAGCTGTCTGATTGTAAGTGGCCGTATTAAACAATTTTCATGAAGAATAACACTTTGAATTACCTTGTATACTCTGTCAATCCCACCATGAACATGATTACTAAATGCCTTTATTGCTTTGTGTTGTAATTAAGGGGAGAGGTGTGGGTTGTGTTCCCAGCACCCAGCACTCAGCCCCCAGCCGCTGGCCCGCTCAGCAGCTGGTTGCTTGCTTATGCCTGAAATAACCACATGAGACCTATATTAATTTAAATACTGCCTTGCCCATTATCTCTAGCCTCTTCCCGGCTAGCCCTCACCTCATAAACTAACCCATTATAAAAGTCTGTATGTCACCACGAGGTGGGTGACTTACCGGACAGATCTACAGTACTTCCATCTGCTGCAGGAGCTTCATGGCGACTAACTCTGACCCAGTCTTCCCAGCGTCCTCTTTTCTTTTCCCCACCTATCTAAGTCCTGCCCTATCAAATGGCCCAGGCAGCTTTTTTATTTAACCAATCAAAGCACAGAAATACAGATGAACTCTCCTTCAGCTTTGCAATTATTTTTAATTTATACTCTTCTAATCAGCTTTGCTTCTAAAGAAGGACAATGTTTTGGTCTAAACATAAAGAAGCAAATATCCAGATTCCAATACTTCCTGTTGTTTTCATGCATCATCATAAAAATTGGGATGATATCACAGACCATGTCTACTGGCTTTTAGAGGATTCAGTTATAGTACCAAGATATAAGGGACAACTTCTGAAGTCAGAATAGATTCCTGGTAGAAAACTGCCTGTGGTTACATATTCTGAAGCAGATATCACCATATGGTGTAACTTTTCTTAGAAATTATATGTCTGTAGATAGCAACATTTACTATTGTAGGCAATTACAATACATATGCTTCTTTCACCAGACAAAACTTTAGGCTGTACTGGTTTTGCTGTCTTACTACAAAATAAAGACTTCTTAGAGCAGAGACCAAACCATTAATCACACAGTACTTGAAAATGAGACAATCACATGAGCAATTACAGAAATTGAATTCTTCAAATATCAGAAAAGAGTATGGGTTTTGTGGATAATACAGCAATTACTCAATTGCCAACGAGTAATACCTTATGCTACACACACACAATGGGAAGTGCCACTTTCTGATATTGCCATGCCCACTGGCAAAGAGTTGGTAATAATCCAGGACAAGCAGAACTATCTCCATCCTCATGATAGGAAACAGGTGTCATCCAACTAACCCAGGTAAAACAAAACAAAGAAAGCAACCTAGGTGCTGATTTTAAAGAAAGCAAGCAATTACTCTCAAAACACACATTTTCCCTTTCTTCTTAATAGATTAAAATAATTATATTCATATTTGCTTTAATTTTCTACATTCCTTTCTCTCTAACATATTGTAAAAATATTAAGCATAATAGATGCTTTATATTAAAATATCAGCATGGTAGATGCATCCTTTATCCAAGCTTGTAGTTTTCATCCAAATGTTGAATATATCAGAACAGAACAAAGTAGAAGAATGGGCAAACATCACTGTGAGACAGCACAGTATCTTATATGACATTAGTCTTTTCTTTTGCAGAAAAGTTTTCACAGTTTCATTTTTAATAGGCAGGACCATACCCTAGCTTCTCTTTGGAATATTTTGCTTTCTTAGGTTTACAATGAAGAACAGGAACCATATCTTAGCAAGATATCCACAATGTTCCTAGTCTCAGATTTGGCCCATGTAGAAAACTCAATGAATACTGAAGCAACAACAATAATAAACTTAGGTGAGTGGTTGAAGCAAATATAACTTTGATGAAATAAAAAAATTGAATGCCATTATAAAGAACAGTAATTACTAGTGTCTTCTACAAAAACTAAAGTTTTGTTAACACAACTTCTGACCACCAATTCCATAAATCCTTAAATAAGCAATTATTGAAATCATAAGACTTTGTTTAATCAATGCCTTTTCTGACTAATTGACTTTTCTGACTAATAAATATTATAGAAAGCCATCTATGACTTCACTTGATTAGAAGAGTTACATAAATTCAAATATCAATTAGTCCTTGAATACCTTTATTATTTTATTATTCTTATTTCATGAAAGATTATATATTCGTATTACCAACATTTATATAAGAGTGCTCATTGATTCACCAAACACATGTATATCACAGAAAAAAAATCTTGACTTGACAGCTTACAGATACATTATCCACATTCACAATAAGTTCAGTATTGTGATTTTTATTTAACTCTACATCAGTATCAATTCTTAGCATGTACACAAATATTTAATATACCAGGATGAGTAGATATGGTGCAAAAAGTATACTTCAAGGTCATTATAAAAAAAAAGATGTAAACCAGTTTTAAAAGTTAAGATAAATGCACAGAGAAATTGTTAAATAAATACTATATAACTTAACAGATGTTGGATAATATAAAAGAAAATTAATAGTATTTATGATTTGAGTTGCTGATCTACATGACATTTTAAAGGAATAATGAAGAAAAAGGACTCTGGAATGATCCTTCCTTTCTTATTCTGTATCTTTGAACACTGTGGTGCTGCTCAATCACTTTAAGGGGTGAAGGAGGTAGGTATGGCATTCTATAATGTAGGCATCAAAACATTCATAAAATAGTGACATCAAAAAGTGTTCTCTGGACTGGGACTAATTTGAGAGTTACCAGTGTCTGAAAATCAGTAACAATGCTTATTTTGTAGCATTTCTTATGAATGTCAGTAGTCTAGACTCGCCTTTCCATTCTTCAAATTCTTTTCTAAGTGGACAGATAGCCTGCACCCAAAGTCATCGAGAGGGAGGCAGAATAGCAGAAGCAGAGTGTGCTAGTCTCTCTACCTTGGGCTTGAAGCTAGAGAGGTGAGTTGTCACCAGCATAGGTTGACAAATAACCTCCAGAGAGACCCATGAAGGAAGAGTGTAAGCCTAGACTCTCATTTCCCTACTGCTGAGTGCTCCTCTCTGCGCTATCGTTCACCCTGCATAAACCTGCCAAGAGCGTCCAGCTCCAGCTTAGGAATCTATTCACACGTCTCTTTCTTTCTCTTTATTTTATTCCTACAATAATTGCCCTTCTCCCAAACTCAGTTTGTTCCATTCTGGCTTTTGAGGCCTGAGCTTCCACTTAATACCATTAATGTTCCCGGGAGCCATTCCTGCCCCCAGTATTAGGCCCAGGAGTACTAGTCTTGGAAGTCTCTTGGGCTCACCAAAACAGCATTGCAAAATAATGGCCGAGAATAAATCTGTGCATGCATAATTATTCAATGAGCAAATGAGATTCTACTCAACACAGCACACTCAAAGACCAAACCAGAACTGAATAATTTTGAGATGATTTATTTAAATATCTTCTACTTGCTATTTTACTCAGGACTTTTGAAATGACTCATTCAGTTGAATCTTCCCACTGCATATACTTCTATTCTCCAGATGATGTCTACTTTTAATTGCTATTATGAAAACTGTATCCATATAGAATGTTTCGAGCAAGGTTCTAGGTATTTGTCTTTCTTTTGTTTGTTTGTTTTTAATATGCATCTATTTTACATCCAGACTGCAGTTTCTCCTCCCTCCTCTTCTCCCAATCCCTCCCTTCCACTTCCCCTTTGTACCTCCCCACTCCTCCTTCATTTATATTCAGAAAAGGGTATTCATCCATGGATATCTACAAACCATATGTCTTTATTTCTTTAAAGTACCAGCACCAAGCCCATAAATGAGTTAATAAACCCTTATTAACAGGAAGCTCTCTGGAACTGGAGAGTCCTGATTTGCTGCTCTGAAATGTCTCCATCAATACACAGCCAGTGCTGTAGCCTTCACCACCACTGCAGGTCACTCAAGGACCTGGCCCCTGGCTCATGGTTAGCAACTACAAACCGCTCAACTTCAAGGCACTCTTTGCTATAAAATTGGAAATAGGGGGAAATGACTGTATTTTCGGGGGCATTGGAAGCCTCTTTTCCACTACAGACCAAACAGACCAGCTTCAGAGAAACAATTTGTGTCTAGGAAAAAGAAAAGTTCTTATAAAGAAAAGTGAAATCTTCCAGCTTTATTTGTGTAGCATAGATAAAAGCAAACTGATTACTGAATTTTAATGTCTGCGCTCTATAGGAAAGATTTGTTCATTTCATATTTAAAATGTATCTGAACAGAAGGGGTGTGGGAATTACTGTTAATGCTCACTTAGCATGCCCATGCTTTCTTCCTAACTGAAGAAATGAAAATGTGCTATCTACAGCTTTTCATTCTATGTGAATGAACTGGTAATTCTAATAACTCTCTTTAAATATAATCAGCCTCCTCTCCAGGAGAAGCAAGTCAAGCTAACTAGATACTGCAAGTAGCAGAACATGCTAGATGAGTCTCTAGGGTTCAGAATGCAGTTTGAGAGTTAACCATGCACCAGGTGAGGAGGGGGTAGGAGAGGAGGAAGAAGGGTGGGGAGAGGCTGGACAGAAGAGAAAGATGGTGATAGGACAAATTATAAGAGTCACCACAATAGAGAATTGAAACCCATTTTCACTACACAGCCATAAACAGTTCCGTTAATATTTTGACTAAGCAGATAAGAGGTCTTGCAATTCTGAGCATTTAAGCTTCATCTCTGTCTTCCCAAGAATCCAATTGCTTTAATACCTACATAAAACTGTCCAATAAAAAAGTATTGCTGCTAACTTCCTTTAACATATTGCCTTTTTCAAGGTTGCCCAGCTACAGCTATGCTCTCTTAATGCTACTTCTCAAGTGAAATAGTGGTTTGGTGCCTGTTTCCCACCCTCAGCTTCTGCTTACAGGGTCCGTCACTGTCTCAATATTTCCTGGATATCAATGGTGCCCTCTATGAGGCACACAGCGATGGAGATCTACTGTAAGATGCATCCCAGGCTGGAGTTAGGTAATCATGAATAAACAGAGCTAAGAGGTTTTACTACTGAGTAGTCAATGTTACAATGGCAACTATACTCACATAAACTATGTTGGGCAACATTGTAGATAGAAAGAAGGAAGGTTGATAGGGTAGCTTTTTTTTTTAATCTGGAAGTTATAGGGGTGAAGAAAGGCAGCCAAAAATCCTACTCTAACCACTTTGAAATATGTCTCCCAGACAAGTGACAATACACTTAGATACTGGCTTGATGTATCCAGATGCTGTTCTGTATTGTTTTATCTTGCTTGACTACCCTGTCACACCCTGTTTGACTCTTTTGACCTCTGCCTAGCATCATAGCTTTAGTCTCTCATACTTTCTAGCTAAATTTCTCTGACCACATTGCTTTTATTCCTGAGACAATAAGATATAATATTTGGAATTTTTCAAAATTAAAAATATGTAAGAGCCATCTATACTCAGAGTAAAAATTGGTGTTCTGAACTATTTACTTGTATTCTGTGACTTTCTCTGGGTAAAAACTACAATAAATAAGAAATATGTAAATAAATTATTTTCCAAAAAAATTGAAGATTAAAAACAAAATGCAATTCTTATTTCAGTATAAAAGTAAAACTAAAATATACATTGAATGTAATTTCAATACCTGTCTCAGTCTCAATTTCTGGAGTAGGATATGTTTGGCATATAGTCTTCTAGCCTGCTTTTATATAAACATATCAAAATAAAATAGTATGCTTTTGTAGGTGATTCTGAATATAAATGTACTGTGTAAGTACATTGATTTACAGCTTGCTTTGTTATTGGACAATTATCCTTCAAGCATGTGAACTTTTTGCAAAGAATGTTACCAGGCATAGATTTTGTTGCAATTTTAAATAGAATTTTTTTCTATTTCATTTCATGTTTGGTTATTGTCAGGGCATAAGAAATTGGCTGATTTTGTTATACTGATCTGCTATCTCACAGGCTTGCTGTACTAGTTCATTACTTCGAAGAAGGCAGGCCTTTTCTACTTTCTTATGCCCTCCAGAGGACCCAGATGCCATGTGTCATCTGTATTCTTGAAGACTGGATCAATTTAACAGGGTTCTGAAACTAACCGAATTCTAACACAGTGAGACTGTGATGCCCCATGAGGTTCTTGATAATGGGAACTGGCCTGTCATGCTCTGCTGATTTATAGCTCAGTCAGACACTACACTCACTTGGTGGCTGCCTCTCCTCCTACATGCCCACAAGATAATTGCACTGGCCTTCTTTCTATGGTTCTTTTTTTTTAATGTCACAGCACTAAGTTATAGTAATAATCACTTTTCTAAGATCAAAACTCTTCTAGACTAAGCAACAGTGGGGAATGACAAATGCAAGTCTCATAGAGTGAACCTGCACTAGATTCTGTGGGAGAAAATCACTGCAAACCAAAGGATTGAAAGTAGAGACATGGGCCAGGCAGTAGTGGCACATATCTTTGATCCCAGCATTTGGGAGGCAGAGGCAGGCGGATTTCTGTGAGTTCGAGGCCAGCCTGGTCTACAGAGCGAGTTCCAGGACAGGCTCTAAAGCTACAAAGAAACCCTATCTCAAAAAACAAAAAGAAAGAAAGTCATTGTCCTACCAAGATTCCTTAGATAACAATAAGCAAAAGTAAACGTGAGTCCAAAATGGAATAATTCCTACTGAGAATAAATAATATCCTATATATCAGTGATATTTTCTAAAGCTCTCAGTGAAAATTTTGTGATTTGCAAGTTTTCAAACAGGTCCTAATCTTCATTTGCACACCAGCACTGACTTTTATTGCATGTACCTATATAAGGTAAGATCACAGTATAATCTTTCTGCCCACTGCCATTAATTAATAGCTAATTGGCCTGAGTTAATGCAGTGGACAAATCAGTGACAGTCATTCAAGACCTCGCAATGCCTAAAATTAATCAATTAGCTTTTCCTTTATTCTATACTCAGCTTCTATGTGAGCAAAACTTCTCACAGAAAACTTGTCTGCCTTTTTCTCTCTCTCTCTCTCTCTCTCTCTCTCTCTCTCTCTCTCTCTCTCTCTCCTCTCCTCTTTCCTTTTCTTTTTAACCAACC
Organism: Dicrostonyx torquatus; assembly: GCA_028555095.1. Classification (NCBI taxonomy): domain Eukaryota; kingdom Metazoa; phylum Chordata; class Mammalia; order Rodentia; family Cricetidae; genus Dicrostonyx; species Dicrostonyx torquatus. The sequence goes on along the minus strand of JAQHUG010000379.1, from coordinate 196,556 downwards.
CACACATCCTTTCAGATTAGTCCAAGCAAACTCAAAAATTAGTAACAGAAACACCATTTTCCACATTAAGACAGTCTGGAAAATTATTCCACCATGGACCCACTCTAGCCTTCACCTCCCAGCTAGGTTTAGCACTTGCCAGAGCTCTGCTGAACTGAACAAAGATCCATTTACCACAAATGTCTTAAAGGAAAATTAAGGCACAATGGAGCTGGGCTGCTCTAAACTCTAAAGTAACAAAAAAAAAATCTCTCAAAGCTCAGCGTTCCTCAGTGTTTATGCTATATTGCCAATTTTAACTATTACTGTGCAAACAAATCCACATTAAGTTGAAATTTTACATTTTCAAAATGACATGACAATAATCCTAAAAACATCATCATTTTTCAATTATATAAAATAGCATCATAGAAAAAAGAAAGAGAAAAAATGTAAACTATCTATTGACTATTATTAGTCCAGAAACAGGTGGGTTTTATTTTCCCCTATCTGTTTCAAAGTGTCAGATTAGCAATGACTCAACTAGCTCTCTCACTCTTGCTGACTGAAATATGGGAAATTCATGAGGTCTCTAAAATTAGTGATATAACAGTCTGAATATATCTTAGTGTTGGATTAAAACATTAAGTAATTCAGCTACAATTTTTTTATTTCATTCTCACTACAAAAAAAAAAAAAAAGCCCAGGTTGGAGATTTAGCTCTAAATGTTAAAACATTGCATATGCAATTTGTGTACAAATTTTAAAGGTTAAAAAAGAGATAAAGACAGAAACCATGGGAAAACTGCCTTTGTGTGATTATTAATTGTGTTTTCTTACTAGGTGTAATGTGACAGAAAGAAACCATAACTCATTCTAGACTATGCAGCACGGATCCTTTCACAGAGACAGCAGAATGTCATGCTATAAGTCAAGCACAAATGTCATTTGCCAAGATCTTGGTCACAGTATACTGTGGTTTCCAATCAATAAAAAATTAGCACTCATAAAAGAAAAATTTTCATGGATCATGGAAGAGAGAAAATAAATAAATTCCTAGAAGCATTTTCTTTTAGAAAAGTTAGGTATCACTTTGAGAAAGACAAAGAGTGTCTATTAATATTATTATCTGTTTGAGAAAGCTTGGGATTTCTGACAACCCAAACCAGCCCATTTGGTGAAGAAAATGAAGTAGAAGTCTTCAAGAATCATATACAGGCCCGGCAAGGTGCGGAGTGACTTTAGTCCTAGCTCTCAGGAAGCAAAGGCAAGTGGGTCTTTGAGTTCGAGACTAGCCTGTTCTACAGAGTTCCAAAACAGCCAGGGATATACAGAGAAATCCTGTCTTGAGAACAACAATAACAAAATGATATCCAGGGCTGTCCTCTGCCCTCCACACAGACACAGAAGCAACCTTACTTCCACAAACTTAGTCACCAAACAAAATAGTCTTCCATTATTTTTTTCAAAATAGGAATCAAAATTATCTACTTTGCCATAATGGATCTTTAAAGAACATTTAACTACATGAAAATTTAATTAATTTTGTTTCAAGAATGATGTTGAAATAGATCATGAATAGGAGAGAAGAATAAATTATGTCCCTTAATGGGAAATCTTGGTTTAGTTGTGAAGTGTTCTTAAGAATAAAAAGAGGGAATAAGTCTTATGAGTACATTGTTACAATAATTCAAATAAAAAGATTTAATCATAGGACTAAAAGACAAATTAAGCAAGCAATTTCCTACTTTCCATGAGTAGAGGTTTAAAGTGCTTTAATTATTAGCCTTAGTCTTCTATATTTTTTTCATATTCATCCTCTTACCAAAATTTAATAGAGAAAAGAAAAGAATAGCATGAATTGAGTGTTCTTCTTCTCCAAGATAGAGTGTTGGCTGTCAGATCCATTCTGCCACGTGTCAAAGAAAAGAGTTGGAAGGTACTTAGAGTGTTCTGCCAAGGTTGGGGTGGTAAGCAAAATAGGGGAAATGTGACAGCTCTGTGCAAAGGGAACACATCGCAGTGACAGGTGTCATGACACAAAACTGGGTAGATAAAAGATGGAAGAGAAGTCAAGCCACCTTACAGTTCTATGTGAGGCTCTTCATGTCAACGGCAATCAGCTGCTCGTTGCCCAGGCATGATCAGGGGAGTATGCCCTTCTGAATGAGAAGGTCAGAAAGATGTACAATGGACCATTCTCAGAGAGTAAACAGATCACCCATTAATTTAATCTTCTAACTTTCTTTTGACAAACTACTCATTAGTAGTTCAAATCAGAAATAAATAACAATATTAAAGAGGAGGATCTAGAGAGTACCAGTAGCTTCAAGATGATCTGTGTTCTTTGGAACTTCACAAGCAGATAATTTTGGGAATCTACAGTCAAGGGCATCTCAAGAATAGAGCAATTCCTTGTCCTGAGGCACAACAGAGACCTAAAATACTATAGAACCTGGCTTGGTCATTTTTTTCAAGTAATATAAAGAAATTTAATGATAAAGGCATTTTTATCACCAAAACAAACTGATCAGAAATAGATTTGGGAATTACTAGATTTTTCAAGTAAGTGTCCTTTGGAAAGGCTAATTGCCCACCTCTGTGCCAGCTGGCAGAAATGCCCTATATTTAAGACATCATATAAATCTCCAGCAAACCTTCACATTCTGGAAATACAGTTACCAAAAGGAAACCCAAATACAGAGGCAAACATTTGTCAGGATGTATCAATTGTTTCTGATCACTTCTCTTTCGACATTTTATTAAAATTGTTTTCCTTTCATGTACTTCAGGCTGTTGCTGGCAAAAGCAAAATCCTTGCACCGATAAATATAGGTGGCAAGGGAGATTTTTTTTGACAGAATGTTTTGAAAACCCCATGCAATACAGCATTTTGGAAACTGAGTCAATAGTCTTCTTAGTCCTTGGAAGTTGTTTTCTTTGTTTTGCCTTACTTAGTTTCAAAATAAAAGAGATACGTAATACAAGCACTTTAGGAAAGGGGGGGGAAAGAAGCATATCATCATTATAGAAATATTATTTAGTTGAAAAGGGATTAATTACTTTTAATGTATACTCTTTACATACTCTATGAGAGCTTAAATGTCATGGCAAGAGAATGCAAACTTTTGTTAATATGCATTGGAACTCTGCCATGCCAACTGCATTAATTGTAATTAACTCACAGACTGACAACTGCATATTGATAGACTGTGTGGTGAAGGCTCCTTTACTGTTACTATGTATAGTATAGATACATATTCACAGTATAAATAATCAGCATATTTCAGACTATCACATCTAGTCTTCGATTTTTTCTTATATCCATAAATACAACCCAGGTAGTAAAATCTGTTTGAACTCACCAAGAATAACTACATGAGCAACATCCTCTTGCCTCACCATTTGTATTCTTTGCTGCTTTTAAATAAGAAAAGCATCTACTGCAAAAAAAAAAAACCTAATGATGCATGACATTGAATTTTAAATGGGAAGATGATTTATCATACACAAAAATGTCATGTATATGCACCAAGATAGGCTCACGTTACACACACATATAAATTTTATTGATTCCTGAACCTGGCTTGCATGGGCTATAGAATGAGGGGACAAGGGACAAAAATGCCCCATGACCTATTAGTATTGACTCTGTTCATCCAACCGTTCACTTTTCTCCTTATTGAAGAGTATAATGTATATGTAGATCTTTGGATTTCCAGATGGAAGAATAATTTTATGAAGCACTTCAGAGTGTGTGACACTGAGTCAAACTACAGAAAGAACTGTTACTGTTGGCACTGAAACAGAACAAATATAAATTAGTTGTTCTCTGACTGTACAGAATTTAACAATAGCTATCATCCTTCACTGTGATTAAGACACTGTTTCAATGAGCAGGCAATTCAGAATACATCTGTAAGATCTTCCTTTTTTTTCACAACTATCCTTCAGTTGTATCTGACTTTAGTCCCATTTTGTTGTTCTCAAAGATTTGTGATCAAAAGAAAGGACTGAAATAAGCACTCCTATTCTGATGCATATGCCTGATTCTCCTATGAAATAGAACTTAACAACTAACTGTTGGTCTCACTCATTGGTTGTTAATATTAATTGTCAACTCGACACAACCTATAATCACCCAAGGAAACAAGCTTCATGACATACCTGTGAAGAATTATCTAGTTTAGACCAGCCTCTGCACATGCCTGTGAGGAGTTTTCTGAATTGGATTAGCTTCTTGGTGGCACAGCGTGAAAGATTACCTACTTTAGGTTCAGATAGCAAGACCCACTTTATCTATGGGCAGCACCAGTGGAAGGTTCTGGACTGAATGAAGAAAGAGAGAAAATAAGCTGAACACTAGTATGCACCCTTCTCCTGACTTTATTCAATATGATAAGCGGCCTTAAGCACCTAGCAACATGACTTTCCTGCCATGGTGGACTAACACCCTCAGAGACTGATCACATGCTCTCTTCCTTCCTTCAGTTTTTTTTTTTTTTTGGTCAAGGTAATTACCATAATAAAATAATTAGGGCACATCCTTTCCCAGAATAAGATTTATGGATTTCTTTTTTCTTCATACACCCAACTGTGTAACTCAAAGTGTAATTGTTCTTAATAATAAAAACACAGAGTCAGATATTGAGGTAAATACTGAAAGATCAAAGAAATAAAGGAGCCTGTCACTGGAGAGACCTTTTTCCTCTAGCAAATCCTCAGATGGGCAAGATCCTGTCTCCACAAATCTCCTTACTGAATGCCCAGACTGAATGCGGTGAGCTCCTGTCTCCTCCACCTTACATTGCTCTCTCTGTCCTGCCATATCACTCTGGTCTCTGCCTTCCTGGTGATGGAATTAACCGCATGTGACTCCCAAGTACTGGAATTAAGGTGTGAGTCATAACCACCTGTCCCTATTTCTCTTTTAGACTGATTCAAACTCAGGTAGCTCAGGGTGGCCTTGAACTCACAGAGATCCATCTGCCTCTGCCTCCTGAGTGCGAAATTAAAGGTGTTTGCCACCACTGCCTGGTCTCTATGACTAACTAGAGGCTAGTTCCAAACTCTGGTATTCAGGTAAGCTTTATTTGTTAGATTACAAACAAAATATCACCATACAACTGTAACATGGAATTTTTAAAGTTGCTCTTTATTGCTAGGCAATGAATAGTTAGAATAAATACTAAAGAATATTTACCATACATCAAAGATTATTAGAAATTTTATTAACAAAGTTCTTAAGCAAATCAACTTATATATTCCTTGATACTTTTAATTAGAAAACATTTAAAATCCCATTGCTTGCTTAATCTACTACCCTCCTGAGGATTTTTCTTTCAAACAACACCATACCTGGGAATCTAACAATCCGGGCTAACAAGCTGTGAGATTCAGTGTTCCAGGCTAGGACTGAGACAATCAAATATCATGTCATTTGGTTAATTGTACAGGTCACAGGAAATGGTGAAGAGGTAGTTTTCAGTAGTCCTGCCAAGTTCTGTTGCACACGCTATAGAAAATCGATGCTTTGATCTGGTAGGGTTAGAACTGCTACACAATTAATCAGTGTTCATTGATATATTGCAAACTTTTGTGTGCTGTTTAAATAAAATTGATTTGTTTTATTTTTCTACAGTACTAGAATTAGCTTCATGCAACCTAGATTTGTATAATCCCACACCTTGTCAGGAATTTGGAATTACATTTTTTGCTTTGAAGATAAATCCTGATTCTACAAGAAAGAAATTAGAAACTGTCATATTTCCTCCAACAAGTTTTCCAGAATACCTAGATGCTGCTCAACAGGTATTTAACACAAGGGCATTTGCCACCACCACCTGCATCGTACATTGCTGTGCTCTCAAATCCTGACAATACTATAAAGAAATGGCTTTGTCCATTTTAGAGTTCAAAGAAGAAAAACAAATCAAGAAACATTTCACTTGAGTTCACTTGAATTCCAGCTGCACCGTGCTCTTTCACATAAAAGCAAATAGAATTGCAAGTCATCTCAGAAAAGCTTGACAAACAAATCAGAAGGACATGTAGTACACTCCCCAGAGCTTCTAAACAGCACTATCAGTCATGTTCATGTTAAGATGGTGGCTGACCTCCAGAGAGCTTGAATAATACATGTTAGAGACCTACCAAGGTCCTTGTGCAGGTTCTATGATTTCAAATGTGGAAGAATGAAAGGAGATGTTTTGGAGCAAGTGAAATTAATTGCTCATAAAATTTGTTTTGTATATTTCATCTTTTGCAGCACTGTGTCCAAGGGACAAAATCATGGCCACTGTTGAAAATGAAATCTCAAGACAATCACATTAAACTCGTGTCAAAAATAAAGACATTCTCAAGTATCCTGGCATTCCTGTGTGTGTTTATTGGATACTTCTATCAGAAGAGTTTAAAGCATAGATATCCAGGGACCATCTGTAGTCAAAAAGGATGAAGTCATCCACGAGTTAAGCTTCAACATCCTATACATCCTACCTACCAAAAAGCAAACATTTTTGTGTAGAAGACAAAGTTCTCAGAAGAAATGTTCTATCCTTCTTGGCTTTCATTTCATGAATCTATATGTAAAGCACCAAATGAGCAGTTCATCAAAATGAGTACAAGTGAAAAGTGAAAGAATCTTGTTTTATAACATGAAATCCATTCAAAAGATCCAAGATCTCTACTACTATATCTGCTCTTGCCAAAAGATAATATTAATAACCTTCCCATTGCTGTAGCTCATTGATGAGGGTGTAATTGTGAAGAAATAATATGGAAGTTCTAGCTTTGCTGTCCAGAAAACTAAAATCATGGTCAAGAATCAGATTTGTAGCCAGGCATAGTGATGCATTCCTTTTATCCCAATCCTGAAGCAGTGAGATCATGAGTTGAATACCAGCCTGTGTTATATAGTGAGACCCAAACTGGAAGAAG
>JAQHUG010000379.1:165895-179525 GCA_028555095.1 Dicrostonyx torquatus | reverse complement strand
CAGCTCCCAAATAATGATACTGAGATTTCTTATTAATTAATTAATTAGCTTAGGCTTATTTTTAAGTAGCTCTTATAACTTAAATTAACCCATTTATATTAATCTATGTTCTTCCATGTTACATTACTGCTCTTCCATTTTTTTATCACTTGTTTTCTCTCAGTGTCTCCAGGCATCTCCTATTCCTTGATTATTTTCTTTCTCTCTCTGTCTGGAATCCCTTCCTATCTCTCATGCCTAGCTATTGGCTTTCAGCTTTTTATTACACCAATTACAGCAACAACTCTTCACAGGATATAAATGTCCCAACACGTTTTTCTCCATTTATGTATACACATGTGCTTCTTAATGCTGTATACCTGAGATCAGTGTGCTCATGACAGGTCATTGACTCTAGTGGGACAGTTTCCATAAGCTAAGAATCCTGGCATCATATATAAGACAAAACAACTATAAAATTAATGTCTCTCTTTATTTTAACTTGATAATGTTAAATACAATATAATGAATATAAGTAAATTTAAAACAAATGTAAAAGTAGCAAAGCATCTGGATGATGATTGACATTTTGCCTCTAATTTTAAGATTAAGATACAGTAGTCCCCAATTATATTTTTAAACCAATACAATTATTCATTTTTGGAGTATAAATTGTCCAGGTACTTGAGAATGTATAGCATTAAGGAGGTTAAGAATTATACAGAAGACACAGAAATTAGCTTTATTATTTAGTAATTTGTGAACTGAAACAAGCTACTTAACAACTTTAAGCCCATTTTTTTCACCTTTCCAAAATTTAAAGAATAGTATCTGTTTCACAGATAGCATATGTACTGAGAAAAAAAATGTATATAATCCAGTTTGTATACTCTCTGACTCATATTCCATCCTCAGCAATAAGATAAAATTTGCAAAGTTCACTACCTATTTAGAATTATGTAGTAAGATCCCAAATATGTAACTGACATCAAAAAATCATTTTAGTGACATTTATGAACATTACTGAGCATCCACTCTGTTTTAAGCATCATCTAATTATGCGAGCTATAAATAATAATAGCCACAGCTTCCTTCCAGTAAGCTCACACATCTATATAAAGATCTTAGATCACATTTAATATATTCCTCCCTAATACAGACAATGAGAAAATATATATGCCAGGGCTTTTTTTCCTCTCAAAAATTTACACTAAAATATCCATGGATAATTTTTTCATAGTCGTGGTAAGAACGTGAGTCAGAAGCTGCCTCTATGTGAAGTAGTGAAGGATCATCAGGCAAGGTGGAAAAAAAATAAACTCCATGTTCAGGTCTTGTTTAGGTAACCATGTTGGTGAGACCTCGGGGTGCAGCTTCTCTGTCATTTCAAGAAGACACAATCTCATAGCAAAGCTTCCTGTTTCTCTGTCTCTTACAATACCCACCCTCACTTACTCACTTTAAGCCTGGTAGTTGTGTTAAAGACGTATGAGTTGGAACTGGGATCTATGTTCTGGATTTTGATAAGTTGCAATTTTTCTGTAATGTTCTCCCTCTGTTGCAAAGAGACGTTTCTTTGATTGAGAGTAAAGTACATTTATATGTGGGTATAAGGATAAACATTTAGAATCTAGTTGACAATAATAGGCATGCTAACCTAAAAGAGGAAAAGCTCATGAGGCCTAAACACTAGACAAAAGCTATAGTCAACTAAGGAATATGGAAAGCAGACCAGCAGAATAATCTTCCTGAGGAAAGCAGACTGAGCAAGCCACAGTGATAGAAACCCTAAGGTAAGTTGGTACCAGCATAGTGGGTTACTTCTGTGACAGACCTGATCATTCCTTGGGGAGGACTATGAAGGCATTTTAGAACTTTGGGCTTTAAAAGCCATTGAGTGTGGAGAACACAGTGAGATGTCCTATGGGACCTTGGAAATTAAGGATATTGAGAGCTGTGAAGAAGATGGAGGCCAGGCTTGTGAAGTTTCAAAGGGAAGTTCAAAGGCTCTATATATCAGAGTCATTTTCTATACTGAATTCAGATTCTGCCATTGTGATCAGCTGGGGCTAAAGAGTCAGCCACAATTAACAAAAGGCCAGCAAACATGAAGTGAAACCTTTATGTTGCTGGGGCAGCTTCTGCAGGTTAGCTGGAGCTAAGGAATGAGCAGTGATTAAGGAGAGACCAGAATCATTCAGGGGAAATCTTCTGGAAAAATATTTCCTCAGAGTCAGCACACAGATGCAGAACTGGCTGAGGTTTTATCCCCTGCTGGGAGCAGACTCTCTGTGTGATTTTTCTCTGGGACTGAACGGCTGGGAAACCAAGCAAGACAGAAACCCCAACAAGCAGGCCCTCATGTTACAGAATGGTACCCACGTGGATAACTGCATCCACAGAAGGCCTAAGAAAGCTTGGGAAAGAATAGAGTAAAGCATGTTTTCTTGGTAGCAGCAATTTCTTGGGTCTGCTCTGCTTGCTCGAGGTAAGAAAGTGCTCTCATCTAAGAGAGGATTCCTGACTCGGCTTTAGCTGCAAAACCCCTGCCACGAAACACTTAAATTGTTTTGATGAAAATTGTGTTGATGAAAAGATGACTGCATGCTTTTCAGTTTTCAGTCGTAGCAGGAAAAAAAGCTGTTTTAAAATGCTGGCTTTCTGGACAATCCTGCCCGTGCAAACTCTGATTCTTTCAGGCAGGCAGTCTGACTACGGAGCAGTTGAATGTGGTCTGTGAGCAGAATGCTGCAGCTTGCTTGCTGGCAGAGACCTTGAAACGCCATAGAGTTGTGGCAATAAACATGGCTACAGCCAGTACCTCTGCCATGAGGCTGGAATCGCAGAAAGCTAAGGAATGGGCTGGATCCAGCCATCAAAGCCACAGCTTTAATCCTATCCATATTGCTTAGTAAATTAAAAACTCATGTGGTCAGAAAGAGAGAGATATATAGTAAAAATAGAGTCAAAGATGAAGAAAACCTCTAAATGGTTTATTTTGTTTAAAAATATATGCAGGCTTGAAAAGAAAAGGTTAAAGTCCTTAAAATAAAAAAGAAAAAAACAGAGTAATTGGGTGTGGTGGTACACACCTTTAATCCCAATGCCTGGGAGGCAGAGACAGACAGATCTCTGTGAGTTCAAGGTGTGTTAACACACACCTTTAATCCCCAGCACTGGGGGAGGCAGAGGCAGGCAGATCTCTGTGAGTTCAAGGATAGCCTGGCCTACAGAGGGAGTTCCAGGACAAAGATACACAGAGAACCTGTCTCAAAAAGCCAAAAGTTAAAAGTAAAAATAAAAGAAATAGAGATTAAAATAAAGTCACGTAAAGATGAAAAATACACAGAGAATCTTGATACTGTATGTTATTATGCTCTCTTTGAATTCTTTGAATGCTGAGGAAGGAGCTAAAACAGCTGCTAAAAGATACTTGCTTATAAATGCTGCTGAATTAATCCAAGATAGATATTTTGAAAATACCTTGACTTCAAAATTGAAGTTAAAAGATATGTTACTTTGGAGAAGAGATTTTGCTTTTGTTTCCACAGGAAATGAGAGACTATGGATTCATTCTGAGTTAAGAAAAATCAGGTTTCATCAAGGAAGACCACCTGAAAAATCTCCAGTAGGAACAGATGGCCCAGATGTCTGAGTTCTACATCCAGAACAGACTCAAGATGCTGCCTGAGATAATCAAGTGTCACAGAATATTCCAGTCAGGACTTGATCCTAACTCAAATTTTTAGGTCCCCATAAGACTATCAGCGACCTCAACCAGCCGGAAGTAGCCTGGAATACTATGCCCACATTCCCTAAAAGTGGACTATGAATATTTTCCTTTTTTTAGAAAAAAAAGAGGGGAAAGTGGTGCAGGAAAATTGTCTGTATTCTGTCAATCATTTTTTAAATAAACGCTGATTGGCCAGGCAGGAAGTATAGGTGGGTCAACCAGATAGGAAGTAGAGGCTGGGCAAGGCGAACAGGACAATTCTGGGAAGAAGAAAGCCCACTCCTCACAGTTCTGCCCAGACCACCGAAGAACCAATATGTGACTCTGCCCCACTGAGAAAGGTACCAAGCCATGTGGCTAACATAGATAAGAACAATGGGTTAATATAAGTTACAAGAGCTAATACAAAGCCTGAGCTAATGGGTCAATCAGTTTATAAATATAGACACCTCTGTGTGATTTTCTTTGGGGCTTGCTGGCTATGGGGTACCAGGTGGACAGAAACCCCAACAAGCCAGCCCCCTTCATGTCACACTCAATACCCAGCAATATCACTTTTAGGTATATACCCAAAGGATGCTCAATCACACCACAAGGACATGTGCTCAACTATGTTCATAGCAGCATTGTTTGTAATAGCCTGAATCTGGAAACAACCTGAATGCCCCTCAACCTAGGAATGTATAAGAAAAATGTGGTACATTTACACAATGGAGTGCTACACAGCAAAAAATAAATAAAATAATAATGACATCTTGAAATTTTCAGGCAAATGGATAGATCTAATAAATATCATATGGAGTGAGGTAATCCAGACCCAGAAAAACAAATATCATATGTACTCACTCATAAGTGGCTTTTGGACATAAAGCAATGAAAAATCAGCCTACAATTCATAATCCCAGAGAACCTAGACAACAACGAAGACCTTAAAAGAGACATACATGGATCTAATCTACATGGGAAGTAGAAAAAGACAAGATCCCCTGAGTAATTTGAGAGCATGGGGACCATGGGAGAGGGTTGAAGGGGACGGGAGGGAAGGGAGGGTAGCAGAGAAAAACGTAGAGCTCAATAAAATCAATAAAAAGAGAGTAAAAAGAATAATGATGTGTTTGTGTGCCAAGTTGACAAGGGAACAGTTGTATTGGCTAGTTTTATGTCAGCCTGACACACAAACTAGAGTTAATTGAATGGATGAAACTTTAATTGAGAAAATGCTTCCATAAGATCCAGCTGTAAGGCATTTTCATAATTACTTATTGATGGGGGAGGGCCTGTGGTGGATGGTGTCATACCGGGGCTGGTGGTACCAGGTTCTATAGGAAAGAATAAGTCATGGGAAGCAAGTCAGTAAACAGCACCCCTCCAGCAATATATTGTTATGTCCCAGCAATAGAAATCCTAAGGCACCATCTTTTCCCTTCTCCAGTGGATCTTACAATTCTTTTCCTCCTAATTTGCCTCTCCCCCCACTCATTGCTTTATCCCATGTCCCAAGCCCAGTAGGTATTCTCTGGGAACCCACAGGTTACATTGGCCAGGGAAAGTGTCCCCAAATCCATCAGGTACTCCCTAGAAAAACAATGGTCCCTCCAGCAAGGAAGCAGTGCCCCAATCTAACAGGTATTACCTGGAGCCCTCAGGCCACTCCAGACAACAAAGTAGGTAGGCTTACTGCTGATTTTCACCTCTCTCTACATTCCTCAAAATCTAGTCTTCAAGACCAGATTAATAGCAAAGCACCAGCTGCAGCCTCTCTTTACTCTGCCCCCACTTCCAGGAGACTAAGCAGATTCTGGCAGAACACCCCATTTACCTCCATCTTGTGGATGCCCTTGGCTCCCCTTTCTAACTCATCCCCATTCCTAAGTTTCAGCTCCCAATTCCTAGAGACACATTTTATCTAGAGCCTTCAGTGAATACACCTGAAGGGTCCCAAAAATATTCTGTATTATGCAACACACAGTCAGTAGCATCTGAGAATCACAACATAACTAAAACATAAGAAAAATAACTTAGCACAGTCTTTATGAATATGATAGAGGTCCTTAAGAAGAAATGAATAAATCCCTAAAAAGAAATCTATGAAACTACAAATAGTGGAGGAAACAAATAAAACATTTAAGAACTGAACACGGAAATAGAATGATTAAAAACAAACTTAGAGAAATTTGAAAATTAAAAATCTAGGAACTTGAAAGAGAACAGTCAGAGGATAACCTCACCAACAGAATACAAGGGTTAGAAGAAAGAATATCAGGTGTTGAAGACATGATACTAAAAATAGCCTCCATCAAAGAAAATGTGAAATCTAAAAACTCCATATACAAAACATCCAGGATATCTGGTATAGTATGTAAAGACCAAACCTAAGAATAATAGCAATAGAAAACAGAGATGAAACCCAGGTCAAAGGCACAAAAAAATATTTCCAACAAAATAGTAAAAGAAAATTACCCTAACATAAAGAAGGGCATGCCTATTAAGATATAAGAAGGATATAAAAAAACAAATGGCTTAGACAGAAAAGAAAGTCGCCTCAATACCTAATAATAAAAACACTAAATGTACAGAAAAAAAACAGTATTAAATGCTGCAAGGGAAAAGAGAAAGTAAGAGATAAAGGTAGACCTATTAGAATAACACCTGACTTCTTAATGAAGACTCTAAAAGGCAGAAGGGGCTAAACAGACATTCTACAAACTCTAAGAGACAACAGGCAAAACTACTATTCTCAGGAAAACTTTCAATCACAACAGATGGATATTCTGTGATTAAAAAAGAATTTAATCAATATCTGTCTACAAATCCAGCCCAAAATTAAAAGAGTTGGTCACACCCAGGAAAACACAAGGAATAAATAATCCCACAGCAGCAAATCAAAAGAGGGGAAACACACATATTCACACCCCACCACCATCACAACAACAACAATAGCAAAATAACAGGAATCAACAAACACTGCTTATTGATATCTCTCAACATCAATAATCTTATTTCCAGTTCCCCCACCCCAAAATGGCAGAGACTAAGAGAATGGATTTAAAGCCAGAATCTAGTCTCCTACTACTAAAATAAAAAAAAAAAAAAACCCCACACCTGAACATCAAGGACAGATATCACCTCAGGGCAAAAGGATGAAAAAAAATGGACTCCAAGTAAATGGAACTAGAAAGCAAGCTTGTGTAGCCATTTTAATATCAGATGAAATAAAATTCAAACCACAATAATCTCAGAAGAGAGAGCCAAGGACACTACATACTCCTCAAAGGAAAAATCTCATGAGGACATTATAATTCCTAACATCTATACCCCAAATAGAAGGGCACCCATGTTCATAAGAGAAACACTACTACAGCTTAAATCACATATTGACCCTCACACACTACAGTGGGAAACTTCAATGCCCCAATTTCACCAATAGACAAGACATCCAGACAAACACTAAAGAGAGAAATGCTATAGCAAACTGGCATCACAAACCGAAGGGAGCTAACAGATATTTACAGAATATTACACTCAAACTCCAAAGGATATACTTTCTTCTCAACACCTCATAGAAATTTTACCAAAATTGATCACATACCCTTTACAAAGCAATTCTCAACAGACACAAGAAAACTGAAATAACACCTTGCATTATATCTGACCACCATGGACAAAGCTGGATATCAGCAACAAAGGAAACAACAGAAAGCATAGAATCCCATGAAAACTGAACAACTAACCAAACAAGTTAAAGTCTTCTATTATTAAAATCTTGGAGATATTTTGAATAAAGAAATTATAGAATATGTCAGAAGATGGAAAGATCTCCAATTTTTATGGATCAGTAAGATTAACATAATAAAAATGACCATCCTACCAAAAGCAGTCTACAGATTCAAAGCAATCCCCACCAAAATTCCAACACAGTTCTTCACAGATCATGAAAGAACAATTTTAAGCTGCATACACAAACACACCCAATAAAAACAGGAGAGCAAAAATAATCCTTAATAGTAAAGAAGCTACTGGAGGCTTCACAGTCCCTAACTTCAAGTTTAACTGTGGAGCTATAATAATAAAAACAGCATGGCATTGGCACCAAAAAGACATGTTGATTAAAGAACTAGAAGACCCAAACAAATATACACAGCTACAGACACCTGATACTTGATAGAAACTAGAAAGACATCGATGTTGATTAAAAGACAGCAGCTCAAAAATTGTGCTAGTCAACTGGATAGCACAGAAGAATCCAAATGGATCCATATTTACCCCCCTGCACAAAACTCACCTCCAGATGAATCAGACTTCAACATAAAGCCAGATACACTGAACCTGATAGAAGAGAAAGTGGTGAATACACTTGAACTCACTGGCCCAGGAAAAGACTTTTGAACAGAATACCATTAGCATAGACAGTAAGATCAACAATTAATAAATGGGACCTCATGAAATTGGAAAACTTCTGTAAGGTAAAGGACACCATCATTTGGACAAGGAGGTAGTCTACAGATTGAAAAAAAAACATTTTTATCAACTACACATTCAATAGAAGACTAATATCTAAAATACATAAAGAACTCAGGAAACTAGATAGCATAAAACAGTCCAAATAAGAAAATAGAATATATATATAAACAGAGAATCCTCTATAAAGGAAACTCAAAAGTATGAGAAACACTTAAAGAAATGTTCAATATTCCTACCTATCAGAGAAATTAAACTAAAATTACTTTGGAATTTCATCTTTGACCAGTCAGAATGGCTAAGTTTAATAAAATAAATGACAGATCATGCTGGTGAGAATGTCATGGGATCATAAACTTATAGAGGCACTATAAAAATCAGTATGGCAGTTCATTAGGAAGATGGGAATTATCTATCTTAAGATTCAGCTATACTGCTCTTGGGCTCAGCCATGTTCATTTCTGCTCTATTCATAATAGACAGAAATTGGAAACAACCTAGATGTCTCTTAACAAAAGAACATATAAAAATTTGGTATAGTTAATAATGGAGTATTACTCAGTCAATATAAAGAAATGAAATCATAAATTTCACAGGTAAATATACGAAAGTAGAAAAAAAGTCTTCCTGAATGACTTTTTTATTGTTTTATTGCTGTGATCAGACACTATAACCAAGGTAACTCATAATAAATAACAACAATTAATTGGGGACTTATAGTTTCAGAGGCCTCATCCAATATTATCATGGCAGGGAAATTGGTAGAGTAGCTGTGAGCTACATCCTGGTCCTAGAGCTATATTCTTGAACACAGGCTGGAAAAGAGATATCACTGGGCCCATCTTGGCCTTTTAAAATCTCAAAGCCCACACAGTAACATACTTCCTCCAACAAAGCCACACCTACTGCAACAAGGCAACACCTCCTATTTCTTCTAATCCTTTGAAATAGTACCAATCCATGGTAACTGAGTATTCAGATATATGAGCCTGGGGGGGGGCATTCTTATTCAAACAACCATAGTAATCCTGTTCCAGAAAGATGAATATGGTAGGTATTCACCATATTTATTAGCTGTTAAGCCAATGATAAGAAAATTACAATCTGTACAACAGGGTTAGGTACATATTAAGAGACTGGGGGAGCAGATAGATCTCATTACAGTAGGGAGATAGAATAGGTAGTTATTGATGGTCAGATCAGTCAGACTACGGTAGGAGGGCCAAGAAGGTAGGGAGAGAGAGAAATCCATGAGAATACTGGGGAGACACAGAAAACAAAAGGTCATTTAAGGGACTGTAGGGAAACCTAATACAGTACAAGTTTTCTAAAATATAGACATATATAAAAGCAATCTAAATGAAATCACGAAATAATGGAAAAATAGAGCCCCAACTGGTCATCTCATCATCAACAGAAGCTTCTAGTACAAGCAATGATTTACACATAATTGAGTTCTTGGACAACAGGGTCCTGTGGAAACCCAAAAGTTACTTGGGCTATTACCAGGGATATAGATTCCTCTCCACAAACTGAAAGCAAAGCCCCATTGCTGAAAACAACATCTGCACAACTCATTGAACACAATTTGAGCAGGTGCCAACCGAGAACCTTCACACCTATGGGCCAGTGTTCTTGGAACTGGAAGGTTCTCTGCCCACTACCAAAGGAAAAATAGAAACAACAAGCCAACTACAAGCCTTTACATCTACAATGGTATCCTGCCTGCACGATATTCTAGTGCAACAGTGGCACAAAGCTTATGGGAATAACCAACCAGTATCTGATTTGACTTAAAACCCACTCCTTGAGATGGAAACTACACCCAGCTTGAGTGACAAGTATCTGAGACTAGATAGGCCAGGGACATAGGAGAAAGCTAAATACTACTGGGCTACTAAAAGAATGTAACAATAGAATGATTCCTAATGACATTGTGCTATACTCTTACATCAGGGCCTTGTTCAGCCATCATCAGAGAAGCTTTCTTTTGCAGCAGATGGGAACAAGTACAGAGATCCACAGCCACACTCAATATGCAGAGAGTGAGAGACCTCAGAGCTCTCAGCCCTAAAATGGTTGTCTTCAAATCCTCTTTTCTGGGCTCTGGGAACCCTGCAGAAGAGGAGGCAGAAAAATCCTGAGTGGATGGAGGATGCTAGGAAAACAAGTCCTTCCAAATACAACAGGATTGATGCACATATGAAATCAAAGACTAAGGCAGGAAGCATCAGGCCTGCAAGGGTCTGCTCCAGGGGTCCTAGAGCTGAAAGGAGAAGTAGATGTATGTCCCCATCTCTAACATAGACA
Organism: Dicrostonyx torquatus; assembly: GCA_028555095.1. Lineage (NCBI taxonomy): Eukaryota > Metazoa > Chordata > Mammalia > Rodentia > Cricetidae > Dicrostonyx > Dicrostonyx torquatus. Next base: position 169,045 of record JAQHUG010000379.1, on the reverse strand, counting down.
CTATCTCCACGTCTACCATTAGATGGCAAACAGAAAATAAACTCAACATTGTTTGAGGGTCCTTGTGCCATAATGTCTTATCAGGACCTTTAGATATACAGTTTCCTTTTTTTATTTATTTTTCACCCTATAGGTTCATTGCTTATAAACTATAGCTTCAAGTTTAGTTTGGATGGAATCCTGAATGTGTGAACAGGTGGATCTCTACATGTACCAGGGTCTTGTGCCTTTTCTTGAGCTCTTCTCCTTCTGGTTCATTGTTTTGCCCAACTCTGGTTTGCTTGTTTGAGTTTTACCTAGTTTATTTTATTTTATCATTATCCCTCAGGTGGCCTGTTTGTTTTCTAATGAGAGACAGACAGGGTGGCTGTGGATAGGACTGTAGGTGGGGAGGATTTGGAGGAATAAAGGGATGGAAACCATATATATAGTGTATATATAACCATATATATTATGTCTATATATAATTTATATATATATATAATATTGTATGAAAAAATCTGTTTTCAATGAACTAAATAATAAAAAACTCTCTGCATGGGGAGAAAGGCAACAATTAACAATTTTAGGTTTACAAGCTTCCTAATTTCAACCTAGCATACCAAGAATTTCCATTTTTAGATATCTACCAAGCAATACCGCAAAATGCTGTACTTGACCTCTGCAGCACCTCAGCTACATTTAACTCCTGTCAGTGGGGTGTAGTTATTTATTAGTATTTCCCCTTCTCTGTTGTCTTCTGACCTTTTATATAATAACCATGCATTACTATAAATTTTCTATTAGGTGGCAACTGCATTTCTACTTAAAATGAAAAATATATTCATTGTCAACCTTTACCAATGCTTTAAATGTATCTCCCAGTTTCAGGGAGATTTGTGAGTTGTTTGATAATCTTTGAGAAAGTCAGATACTCTACAAAGAGTCCTTTGTGCTGTGATCTACTACTGAAAATGACTGATGTAGGCCCCTCTAACCAAACCCTACGAGGGGATGCTGAGTGTCAGAACTTCTTACTTCTTTTGTACTGTGTGTGTGTGTTGTGTTGTAAGGGAGAGAATATATGTGAGATCATAAGAGGTTAAACAAGGGCAAATAGATATATTTGTGTGTGTGCATGTGCATGCATGTGTGTGTATGTGTGTGTGTATGCGTGTGCCCATGTGCCACAGTCCATACATGCAGGTCAGATGACAACTTCAGGTGCCAGTCCTCACCTTCCATTCCATTTGAGAAAAGTCTCTTCTTGTTGGACACAACCTATATGTCAGAGCAACTGGTACACAACCTTGCATGTATTCTCCTGCCTCTGTTCTCCCTCTCACCACAGGAGCACTTGGATTAGACATGTACGACCATGCCTGGCCTTTATGTAAGATCTTCAAATCTGTACTCAGGTCCTCATACCTGTTAAACAAGCGTTTTACCCACACGGCCACCTCACCCTAAAGTTATCACTTCTATAAAGGCTCAGGTTAAGACCTAAATTTCCTGATTATGTCTTCCTGACCTATGGCTTGATCTCCCCCTTCCACCCCCTCCTCCATTCCAGTGTACTTGATACTCAATAGAAATATTTGACAGACAACACTTATTTCATTTTAAGAGAAGACAGAGACACTTACCCACAAGACAAACTAATGAGATAACTAAGAAGGCCAAACACCTAAAAGGGCACTTAGGACAACCATGAACCTTCCTGAGACTATTCTATTTCTGAGTAGGTCGGTCAGATGAAAAATACTTAGGAAATCTGAAATGAAATTTGATTTGAAGAAAGACCACTAGCAAGCTTCTGAGATACTGTACTTTAAGAATCATTTTCATTATAACTCACTAGAAATTCTCCCAATAAACATAATGATAGATTTCCAATATCAGGAAACCCAAGAGGCCATTAAGGGATGTTACTAGCAAGCACTACCAAGACCCAGGGAAGGCTGTCCTCTTGCCTACATACCCAGTGGCTCTTATTAAATCAACACCACAGTGGTAACAATGCCAGACCGAGATGTTTCAGTTTAAATTGTATCTCCAAGTAAAAACATTCTAGATCTTTCCTAAAGTCAGCCAGAATCCCCTACAACATCTGGCAAATATGAATAATGCAGGGGGAAAAAAGGACAATTTAGTCCTTAAAAACATAAACAGCATTGCCTATTAGACTTTTAATCTTCATTTGCTTCCCCCAAAGTAATTCTACATTAAAATAAATCAAATTTAATATACTCTCACATACTGTACTTTGGTGGGGGGACACAGTATACTGTGTGATACCACTCACACACAGAAATATTTATATCCAGCATTTAGTTACTCATCGTTAGTATTAGTTTGAGATAATCAAAGCTATAATCTAGGCTTTATGTCATATTGTCTCTGATTCACACATACAGGGATATTTTGGGATCTAAGAAAACTAGTATACTTGATCTGCAGAGGCCAAACATGTCTGCATTGTGGTTCATTCAAATTCCCATGGCTAATTCCATAATTACTTTAATTAAGCATAATGAACTATTACTTAAAATAACTTTAATTAAGCTGCCATACTTAGCTAAAAGGGCATGGTGGTTTTTAAGAGTTCACAGCTTATCTTTTGTTCCTGCATCTATCTCCTTAGATGGAGAAGATGCACATTACTTTCTATCTAAACTCTTCTCTTTGGGGAGACAAATGGGAATGAGTTAGTTAATCACCTCCATAAACCAGCGCTGAAGAAACTTCCTTTTGTTACCCTAATTATCTAGATGTTAAAATACAAAGGATTTCTGGAATATTGAGTTTATTGACTTTTATGAACTTACATAAAACTAATATAGTAAATAAAACTCCAACTTCAGAAGACAGACAAATAAAACTCAAAACTGTTTTATTACCTAAGCATTTACTGAAAGCGATTCTGATGTTTTTCTTTGTTGCGTATGTTAGATGGGAAAGAAAGGTAGTGAGGAAGAAAATGCTATAGAAACTATCATATTATTGTTCCAGAGATGTTGAGTAGTGCCATGAATTCAACATGGGGCTTTAAAAACATCAATTCTGGGTTCATATCTGGGTCATTCTTTTACTGAATGAAGATGAATCAGGGTTCTCTTAGATGTGTTTCCTTTTTCTTTTTTTAACATAAGAATGAATTTTGATTGTTTC
>JAQHUG010000379.1:64103-109581 GCA_028555095.1 Dicrostonyx torquatus | reverse complement strand
AAGCTACTGACAGTTGATGGTTTCTTGGGGAATAAGAGTCAGGTTTACTTAAGGGCACTCCAGTGGATTGTCTCATACTCATGGATATATGGGCAACACATATTGAACTACATAGATTATTTTTAAAAATTTTTAAAGAGTACGTGAAGTGGAGGGAAGGCTGAGCTGGGGGTGGATGTGGGAGGAGGTGGGTGTAGTGAGAAGTGAACATGGTCCAAATAAATTGAATGAAATTCTCAAAGAATTAACAAACAAATACTATATTAAAATATCACAGAGAGTGATTTTTTAAAATAATAGACTTTCTATTTGCCGCTGTTCCCCCTCCAACAAATTAGCAGATCCGTGTTTTGAGAGCTAATGTCTGCTAACAAATCAGAGACAATCAGACATTCTGTGTTTCCTATACTCTTGTCAAAACATCAGCCCTCTAGATTCAGCTGCTGTTTTTCAGGAAACAGAAAGTAAAGAAGAACATGATAATTTAGACAAGAGAACACAGTTAACAAAATCCAGACAATAGGAAACTAAAGCTCAGCTTGCCTGAGTTCTTGATTGAGAAAATTGTAAGGAAAAGGAAGGGACGAGAAGTCTTATGTGACTGGGGATCTAAACATATCAGTATTCCTGTGGAAAAGGCTAAGGCATAACACACAGGAACATAATCTTAGGTGGCAAATTTGTAAATAAAATGCAAGGGTGTTATTTCTATAAAATTCCGAAGAGTGTTTACTTTGATGGGCATATTTGCAAGCCTGGGGTATTTCAGAGGTGGTTGACAAATCACTACCTCTTGTCCTGGGTGATAACTATAAAAGTAGTTTCTTTAAAAAGAAAAAAAATAGCTCTAGCTATCAGAAGAATAAGTTTATAAAAGTAGCAGCAGACCCACAGCTGTCAGAAGACATTAGGAGCTGTATGTAGATTCTGACACCCGAAGGGATTGCAGTGAGACTCGAAGCTCACCTTCCACCTCTACTGAAGCCCTAATTAATACTGAGGTGAAGCCCAGCAGCGGGCTTTGAGCAAAAAGTGCCCTCTCTGCCCGATCTCTGTTTGTTTCAATTTTTTGTCACAGTGTATTTTGAAAGTTTGGGTTACTGTCAAAGCCAGAATCAAGGAAAAGAAAATTTGTCCTTGGGAAATTATACTTTAAATTGACATGAAGAAAAACATTAGCCTTGATGCATGTAAAAAATAAACTGAAATATTTCAAAGCACTTTATACTATTGAGCTTTTTTTCTTTCTGTGTTCCAACTTATATAACAATGAAATACTTTGCATTATAACATATTGTTATGTATCCTATTATAAAATATGAAGATATGGTTTGATGGCATGACTATTTCAAAGCCTGAAGCAAATGCAAATGCTTAACTCAAAACAGAAAATGATGAAAGGGGAGGAGACTAAATTACTTAGGTTGAATTTTTATATGCTCAGGCTGTTTTCTTTTTGCTGGTCCCCACTGGTTGTCCTGAATACTAAACCCCATATTATCAAAGGAAGTTGTTAATGTCATCAACAATCAAGACGGTATGTCTTCTGCAGTTCCATGGGGTCCTATGACGTTTTTTCATCATCCTACCCTTCAAACTCTAGATGGGAAAGAAGAAAAAAGGAGAATCTACTACCTGTCTAGGTCAGAAAGAAGATATATAAACTTTAATTGGTTCCGGTGTTCATTTACTATGGACAGAAGTTATAGGAGACCGGGGGCCGGGGGAAGAAATCTAAGTGCCTTCCCATAAAGAATTTCCATTTCTACTTAGGTCATGAGACCTCAGTGCTGGCTCACAAAAGACAGACAGCTCCCAAGGACTCCCTTGACATGAGAGACTTTCCTTCGGAGGCCTCTGTGCCCTCTCCCCTACCCTCATTCACTCACACCATCCGCTGCTCCACATTCTCCCATCAAGCTGTCCTGTACAGCTTTTTTTCAGCTATTTATTTCCTCTTGCAGTGCTTTGGGTAATAGACAGTAAACGCACTTTGCATTTTCCATAGTGATCTGGCCTTTATGGAAAATGTCCAAGAAACAACCAAATCATCTTGTGATGAGAAAGACAACCCCATCCAGATACCCTCTCTGTGTTATTTTGCTGAAAGAATAGCTCATTCATCTCGAAAGCTTTGAGTACATTAAAATCAGAAGTTACGACTTTAGCTTTGAAATGTGGGACAAAGTATGAGGAATGCCTAGAGCCTTTTGTGTAATATATATATATATATATACTGTATATTTTATATATATATATATACTGTAGCATATGCATTTTAAAAATATAATACCATACCTTAAGAAATTCCTGGGGAAAATGGCTTTAAAGAAAAAAAAAACTACACAGGGAAATGAGGTCAATCTTAGGTACAGCAAGGTTGATTTTAAAAGCTGAACTTTTACAAGCACAGTTTTATCCAAATTCTGAGCTGACACAGCCTCCAAACTCTCCTTGGAGAACCATTTGCTCACACACCTGCAGAGACAGTATTACAATCCGGAGAGAATGCAGATACAACCAGGATTAAACCTGAGCTTTTTGAAGCTTAGTTTAATCTTCTTGAGATTTTTTTCTAAGCTGAAAAAAAAAAAGATTTCCTAAAGTATTTGTTAAAAGAAGGGAGAAGGGTTTCTTTATATTGTCACAGAACTGGTGTGTTGGAGTATCTGTTTTCTATGAGGCACACTGGTAAGTATTGGGGTATTCCAGTTTGTTTTCCCCTTGCTGTAACAGACAAAATGGGGAGAAAGGGACTTAGTTCATGCTACAGGTTATAGTTCATCATCAACGGAAGCTAAGGCAGAACTTGGAGGTAGAAACCAAAAAGAAACCCTGCTCACTGGCCTACCCCCAAACTCCCTTTCAGCTATCTTACTTACAGAGTCCATGTCAACATGCCTAGGAATAGTACTGCCCTAGTCAGACTGGGCCTTACTACAGCAGTTAGCAATCAAGAAAGTGCCCCGAAGATATACTAGATACACCCACAGGCTAATTTGATGGAGGTTCTTTCCTCTCAGATGTGTCAAGTTAACACCAAGATCAGCCATTGCATAGGAACAAGAATGTAAGATGTGGGTACAGTCTTCAATTCACTCACAGTCCCAGGCTACAGAAGAACCAAAGGGCATTCTGTGTACTTAGAAAAGCTGCAGGCATTGGCATCTGCAGAGTACTCAAGCAATATTTCAGGCTGGAGAACTAGAGATTTCATCAAGGAGAGCCTTGAGAAGCCCCACTATATGCTCACTCCTGCAGGAAGGAAGAAATAGATACTCATATCTGTAGTGTATTGTTCTGGTGGTAGCATAGAGAATGGTTAAGAAGATCAAGGCTAGATTCCCAAAACAATTTTCCAGAATGCCATAGTATTCATGTTGGTTAGTCTATAGGCAAAAAGATAAATGCAGTAACATGGATGTACCAGAGAAATCAAAGGAAAAGAACACACGGAGGAAGAGGGCGAAAGTCAGCCAGCACAATCTTGTTCCCTTTTTTTCATTGAAACTCTAATTAAGATAGCCTCATAATCTGAAAAGCAAATAGCCCGTCTCACGGTGAAGTGTGCTACACATGAACTTTTGGTTTATTAATTAATGTCAAAGACTAAAAGCTGGGCGGTGGTGGCACACACCTTTAATCCAGCACTCGGGAGGTGGAGGTGGGGCAGAAACAGGTGGATCTCTGTGAGTTTGAGGCCAGCCTGGTCTGCAAGAGCTGGTACCAGGACAGGCTCCAAAGCAGCACAGAGAAACTCTGTCTCAAAAACAAAACAAGACAAAACAAAACAAAAATAAAAAAAAAGAGTAAAACAAAGTTAAGTGAGCATATATTTTTAAGTGAGTCATCAAAGCTTCTCCATACAAATGCATTTACATCTTGCTGTCGGGCTATAGAGTAGGGGAGCCTTGATTTAAAGGTTGATTTAGACATCTTTTTAACATCTATCAATAATAAATTCTACATTTGTGGAATCCTACTAATTATTCTTCTATCAAGAGGGATTTGGAGGATCAAATGCATTGGTTCATAAGAAAAGTATCTCTCCATGGGAAAAATGCCTTCTGTTCATCTATTTTGATTTTGTTTTTGATTGATATATAACTGTGCATATTTATGCAGTGCCATATGATATTTAGATCCACGTATGCACAACTTCTTGATCAAAGCATAGAATGTAGCATGCCAATCCCTCTGTGCATTTGCATGTCTTTGTGGTATAAACAGAGGTATTTCTTCCATGTATGTTGAAAAGTATAATACAATTGTACTAACTTTAGTCACCTTACTGTGATACAAAATATCACAATTTATTCCTTAAATCCAGCTGTAATTTCATAGCAACTGACCAGTCTCTGACCATCATCCCCAGGTCCCGCTTGGGCTCTTATAGCCACATATGAGTGAGATCACATGAGACATGTCAGATTTATGCCACTTATATTCATCTTTTTATTAACAGAAAAGAAGATCCCATTTTATCTTTTTTCAAATATAGAAAAAAAGAACATAACAAAATTCTTTTTCTGAAATGGAACATCTGTGTTAACTAGTTTTGTGTCAGCTTGACACAATCTAGAGTCATTTGGGAAGAGAGAACCTCAACTGAGAAAAATGAGCCCAACAAATTGGCCTGAGCATAAGCCTGTGGTACATTTTTTTCTCTGAATAACGATTTGTGTAAGAGAACCCAACTCACTGTGGCCAATGCCATTCTTGGGCTAGTGGTCCTGCATGCTACAAGAAAGTAGAGTAAGGCTGGGCTGTGGTGACTCATGCCTTTAATCCCAGCACTCAGGAGGCAGAGGTGGGTGGATCTCAGTAAGTCTGAGGCCAACCTGCACTACAAAGCAAATTCCAGAATAGCCGTGATTGTTGTTATTGGGGAAAAATAGAAAAGAAAGAAGAGTGAACAAACCATGCCAGGGAAAGCAAGTAAGCAGCAATCCTCAATGACCCATGCATCAGCTCCTGCCTCCAGGTCCCTGCTGTGAGTTCCTGTTCTGGATTTGTTCAGTGGTGGACTTAGAAACTTTAGGGTAAAATAACTGCCTTCCTCCCACATTACTTTGGACCATGGTGTTTTATTGCAGCAATAGAAACTCTAACCAAAACAAGCCTTTTCCTCTCCACATCACTTTGGCTCGTGGTGTTTTAATCATAGAAATACAAGCCCTCACTAGGACAACTCTATTCTACTGTCTGGTAAGAGCAGTGGTTACCTTGATAGAGTCCTATTCCAAGCATGTCTCGTGGGTTATCTTTAATCTTCCCAGTAGTAGCTATTTATGCAGCAGGTTTGGAACTCCAAGTCAGCTTGTCTAATGTGTCTCTCAGATCTGAATCATCCTACTTACAGACTCTTATTAATAATCATTGTGATGTTATTTGGGGAAAATGTTTATACAGTTAAGTAATCTTTTATTTAAGAACTAAGTAGTGGGAGGCCATAAGGAAACTATGAAGAAAAACAAAGAAAGGTGCTAAAAGGCCTCACAAACTGAAAAAACAATTTTAGCACAACTTGGCTCAACTTACAGTTTCAGAGGTTCAGTCCATTATTACCACAGCAGGAAACATGGTGATGAAGAAGTAGCTCAAAGTCCTACATCTTGCAGGCAACAGGAAGTTGACCGAGACACTGGGCAGTGTCCTAAGTATCGGAAAACTCAAAGTCTGGCCCCACAGTGACACACTTCCTCTAACAAGGTCATACCCACTCCCCAAACCAATACTTCCTAATAGTGTCACTCCCTATGAGATTTTGGGGGCAACTACATTCAAACTACCACAGCAACTAAACAAATTAACAGGAAAACAGAATAAACTAAAAGATGTAAAGTATTTGAGATAAAAAGAAATCAATTTTTATTGCTAATTTATCAATTCATAAAGAACACATAAAAATGTTTTAAAGCTCAGAATAGAAGAGCATTCTAAGTGTATCATGAGTTACTAAAATATATTTTAATCTGTAACAAATGCAAATGTACAATAGTACAATATAAACAGATCCATGAACTCCCAAGAAGTAAGTTTACACAAAATTTTGTAATAAGAAAGATGGCATGTATATGACAGATAAATAAATTATTCACAAATTATCTGGGAATTTAGGTACCAGTAAGGAAAACTGCAATTGACTTGTCCTACCCCTTCCAGCATAGCAAATCCAAGATAATACAAGGATTAAGCAATAAAACATAAATCAAAAAGAAACATGGAGGCAATTTTTCACACTCTCACAGTGGAAAAATAACTTCTTCTAAACCTGACTCAAATAAGAAAATAAAACCAGTGACAGTGCAGAAACATAGTAGGTTAAACTGTAATGTTTTAAATTTAATCCATAGAAAGATACCCATAATTTAAAGCAAAAAGCAAAAATATGGCCAAGAATGCAACAAATAAGTAAACAATTCTTTAATATATAAAGATCTTTTTAAATCAACAAGAGGTATCAACTAACATAATAATCAACAAATGCATGAAACATCGAAAGAGATTAAGATAGAGTTTATGTGATTAAATTTATTTAGAGATACTAACATTGCTAACTGAGCAGCCATGGTGGCAGGATAATCACTAAAACAATCCAAAATAAAAGTGCAAATCCACCAGTCATATGTGGGAGGGTCCACCTGTATTTCTGTGCCTTGATTGGCTAAATAAAGAGCTGCCTGGCTTATAGTTAGGTCAAGCCTTAGGTGGGCGGAGTAGACAGAACGGAAGTTCTGGGAGGAGAAGAAAGGAAGTGAGAGCAGAAGCCACGAGCCGCCGCTGCAGATGGATGCAGGTTAGACCCTTCCAGTAAGTCACCACGTGGTGACTTACAGACTTTTATAATGGGTTAGTTTAATTATGAGAGCTAGCCAAGGAAAGGCTAGTGATAATAAGCCGGGCAGAGTTTAAATGAATCCAGTTTGTCATGTGGTTATTTCGGGTGCAGACGGTCAGCCGCTGAGCGGGCTAGCGGCTGGGTGCTGGGAACATACAACCCGCACACCGCTCCCCTAATCACAACAGTCATAGAAACAATAGTCTAAGCCAGAGTAAGCTCCAGCCCCTTAAGGCAGTTTTACCCCATAGAACAGTTTCAGTGAGGACAATGGATCTGCACAGTGGATCCAAGCCAAAGGCCTTATAGATCCAGGACTGCACAAGGCAAGTTAGAAGTACTATGCTATGGCAAATAAACCCTGCAACAGCGATGCTTTAATACAAAGGGGTGTCTCATTGACATCTGTGTCTAACAATGAGCCAGTTGTTCCTCCACAGTATGCAAAGGTCCCGTGAATGTCTTCCTTTGCCACACTACATAGTTAGCAAAAAATGCATCCTTTCTTATCAACCATGACTGGTCATTTTAGTGATATGAGTCCCCTGAGATACTGAGACCTCTAAAATGCAGCTCGGCCATGTTTACATTCCTTTAGGAGATTGCATGGCTGGAAGATTGAGGACCTTGGCTTCCCCAGTTCAATCTTGAGGAGCAGGCTGAGGGGACCAGCTTGAACACTGCCAGGGAAACACTGCTCCCATTGTCAGCAAGATGTAGGGGAGAAATCTGGCTCTTGAGAAGCATGATATATCGTGACTTAGGCTACTCCAGAAGCATCACACATGATGGAAATAAATAAGAGTAAGAACTTAGTTTCATAGTCTTTGTGCTCTACCAGAAGGGTTCTTGTGTACCTCCGGCTTTAATTATTTCTATCCATTTATTAATTTGAACCCTTTCATTATGTGAGAAGGAACATTTTTCTGATCTTTAGGTGAAAAATTCCTAGAGTAATGTATGAGCTTCCCCCCCCCCCATTATTAAGGGGCTAAGGATACATCTCAGTGGTAGAGTACTTGCTTATCTGGATACATGAAGTCTGGGTTAAATGCTCAGTACTAAAAAAAATAACTAATTAATTAAAAACTTCTTACTTCTATTTTTAAAAACAGACAAACCAGATTAAAACTAAACATAAACATCAGCTATAAGATCCTGTTTTTCGTGCCCTGCCTCCACGACCAAAGCATTTGTTCTTATCTTCCAGGTTTCCTTGAACTTGGCAGAGCTGTGAGCAGAAGCGTAGCATGTCAAGCCCAAAACAATTAGAAAGCAGTGTGCAGTGTTTAGTTCCTGCCATGGTAACTGGGAAGCCTACTGTTTGGCACAGTGGAATATCAAAGTGCTGGAAGCTGGAGACTCTGAATCAAAATTTGCAAGCAAGCAGCTGTGGAGATGTGCTCTGCACTTGACATAAACTGGAAAAGTCATCCTGCACGTGTTAAGCAATTATCACTGAGTTGGTTTGTTACCATTGCATAGACTAACCTCCACTGATGAAACTGCTAGCAGCTTCAGAATAAACCTAAAAGATCAGTTCTGGTGTAATTCAGTTATCTACTCATGTTACTATCTGTTCTGTATCATAGCATATTAGGTAGAAAACTAGTGTGTATTGTATTAAAGTTAGACATAGATGGAGTGAGGAAATAAAGCATTATCTTTCTAAATATTTCCAAACTGGTTTGAAAATTATTTTCCCTTCTTCACTTTTACTGGAGATTAGACTCAGGGTCTTGTTCATGCTAGATAAGTTCTCTAGCACTGTACCACATCCACAGTCCTCTTTTTACTTTGTTAGAACAAGTGTCACTAACTTTTCCAAGCAGGCCTTGAACTCTTAACCTTCCTGCCTCTGCCTATCAAGTGTATCTGGATTAAAGCCTTGCACTGCTATGCCAAGGGCCTTCATTCTAGCACCTGACAGATACCTGTTATGTACAAAGCACCTGCTAGATAGAAACATGAAGATGAATAAAATAAAACCCAGATCCTTGAATGCCTATCAGGGACTATGAAGACAGGCATGCTCACAGGCAATTACAAACCATGTGGATGGCTGTATAAACTGCAGGAAATAGGGAGCTCTCTCAGGTGAGGGCTTGTGGGAAGCACCACGGGGATGCATCACCTATAGAGAAAGAGTAAGGCTAAAGCCATATCTTCACATTATAGAGAGGAGGGTTGGTTTTCAAATGTACATTTTGCTTTTACTCAGCTAGAATTGCATGTGTGTTGAGGGATTGGCTCTTGATGACAATGGGCACAAAATACAGGCTTTGTGGGTCTCAGAATTTCAATTTGCTTTAGGTGAGAAAGGGCAGACTAAAAACTTGTCAACTCTTATTCCTATATCCGGAATTTATAGTCCTTTCTGTATGTTATAAAATATGTCCATGTCCAAGAATGTCAGTAGCAATTTTTATTTATTTTTAATTTTTTTCATATATTCCAATCACACTCTTTCCTCTCTCCCAACACTTCTTAGATCCTCCACACATCCCTACCCACCAAACTTCAGGTCTCTCTCCCTCACTTGCACTCTTTCAAAAAAAAGAAAAAAGAAGAGGAAGAAAAAGGAGGAGGAGGAGAAAGAGGAAAGAAATTCAAAACATGACCAAAAAAACCAACAACACAAAAATGCCAAACCAATTTTTTTTTAAAAAAGGAGACTGCTTTGTGTTAGGGAACTACCCCTTGGTATGGGGCCTGCCCTAGAGTATAGCTGATATGCCCAGTGACACTCCATTCATGAAAGCTGATTTTTTTACCTGGAGGTATCAGTTGTAAATAGCTTCCCACTAAAGACAGGACTTTGTGTTCACTTCTCCTTCTTAATTCCTGGGATTTTGTGTGGTTTCAACCTGTGTCGGTCTACGTGTGCTGTCACAGTCTTTATGAGTTCATATGTGTATCAGTCATGCATCTGGAGGACACAGTTTTATCATGGAAAGCAATATGAGGGTTCCTCAAAAAAAAAACAAAACTAAAAATTGATCTGCCGAAAGATCCTGCTATAGCACTTTTAGGCATATATCAAAGCACTCTACATCTTACTACAGAGACATTTGATCATCCATGTTCATTGCTGCTCTACTCATAATAGAAACTGGAAGCAGATTAGATGTCCGTCAACTGATGAAGGCATAATGAGAATGTGGTACATTCACACAATAGAATTATGAGATTAACAAGTAAATGGATGGAGCTAACAACAGTCAACCTGAAGGAGGTAATCCAGACCTTAAAGGACAAATACTGTATGCTGTCTCATAAATTAAAACTTTAAATATGTGTATTTCAATGTGAATAACCATAAAGGTTATGTAGCTAGTAATGGACTGAGGTGGAGGACCATCTAAAAACGGAGAAAAAGAATATAAAAAGAGATAAAAGGGGAAATAGAATATAAGGATTAAATTGGCTTGGTGGGCATAGAAGGCAAGGTAAAGCAGGGGATATAGAGAGGAATAAACAGACACTAAAAGCTCTTTGAAGAGTCATATGGAAATCTTTAGGAAGCATCTATACATTTAAAAGGAATGTAAGGGGAATGTCAATGTCAGTAACATTTAAGATGTGTGGTCCAACAGTTTTGCATTCTGAGCAAGACCTTGGTCTTGAAGCCAGATGTTCCTAGCTCTGACACACTAGCTGAGAAAGTGAGGACAAGTTACTAAGCCCACTGTGCTTCTCTTTCCTGAGCAATGCAAAGGGGGCTCATTCAACAGAACCTCCCTCCAAACTTGCCAGGAAAATGCGATGAGCAACCTGTCTGGAATGGTGAATGTTTGTGGAACCTTTAGGGGATTAAGAACGCTAAAGACAGTGGTTAACTTGTAATATTAATAAACTGAGATGCAGTGATTCTGGTAGCTTCAAGAAGAGAACTAAGAATGGAGTTGAGTAGTTACAGTATCGTCAATGCCAATCCATTCACTGTGCTTCCTTCATTAAAAAAAAATTTCCTTCTTTCCTGTCTAAAAATGCTGTGATAAGTGCAGACATCAACAGTCTATCAAATTTGTGCCTCTGAGAGGTACTGTCTTATGATTTCTACTGGTGTGATGAAACACCACAATCAGAGCAATTTGGGAGACAATAGCTTAATTGCCTTACACTTCCATAGCACTTTTCATCATTGAAGAAAGTCAGGACAGGAAATCAAACATGGCAGGAACCTGGAGGCAGGAGCTGATGCAGAGGCCAAGGAAGACTGATGTATGCTGGCTTGCTCATCATTGCTAGCTCATACTACTTTCTTATAGAACACAGGACCATCAACCAGCTCAGGGGTGGTGCCACCCACAATGGGATGGGTCCTTCGCCATCAATCACTAATTAAGAAAATGCCCTACAGGCTTGCCTGCAGCCTGATCTTCTGGAGGCATTTTCTTAGCAGAGGTTCCTTTTTTTTTTTTTTTCAGAAAACTTTAGCTTGCATCAGTTTGACATAAAACTATCCAGCACAGGTACCTTTTCTAGAACACATTCTTTTTACCTTAATTTAAAAAAAAAAAAAACTGGATCTAAAACCCATGGTCAGGAAGTCAACTGGAGTAACCTACTAACTTTCATTTATTTAATTAATTTTAATAATGTGGTTTTAGAAGCAAATTAACTGCATTCCAGAAATGTTCACATTAACCAGCTTTGAGAGTAGTAATGAAAGGGATGAGAAGATGGCCCAGTGAAGAGCTTGCTGCAGGAGCGCAAAGATCTGAGTCCCGATCCCCCGCACACTTGCACAAAGCTGGCACAGTCGTACACACTGTAATCCCAACACTGGGCAGTTGGAGGCAAGAGGCTCCCTGAAACTGAGCTAAATTGGAAAGCTCCAGATTCAGAGAGAAAACTTGTTTGAAAAAAATAGGGTGTAGAGTAACTAAAGAAGTCACCTAGCTCCTCTGGTTTTCACATGCACACATACAAGCACAAACACACACACTCATACACACAAATGCTACTAGAAATTAGAACTCAAACTTCTCAATTCTTAGTAAACAACAACAACAAAAAAATTAGCCTAACTGGAGCTCGTAAAGTTGAATGATGGGCCAAGCACCAGACCCACAAACATGAGGACCACAGTTCAGATATCCAGAACCCATAAAATCCCATGTGAGTGTGGCATCCTGCCAGTAATTACTACCCCAGAAGGTAGACACAGAGCAAACTGCCTAGCCATATTGGCAAGTTCTAAGTTTGACTGAGATTCTAAGAGACACTGTTTCAATGAAAAAAGATGGAAAAGCAATAGAGTCTGACTTTCCACATCAGCCTCATTCCTCAGTGTGCACATGCACACATGGATTCAAATGTGCATGCAAATGCAAACACACACACAAAAGGGAGGGAAGCAAAGGTACATAGGTGATGGGTAGATAGATAGGATAGATGATAGATAGATAGGTAGATAGATAGATGATAAATAGGTAGATAGATGATTGATAGATAGATAGATAGATAAATAGATAGATAGATATGCAAAACATCCTAATTGGATTTTATCTTTAACCATATGACAAATATTATTACAAAATGTAATACACTGAAAAACTGAAGGAGGAAATAGATTCATTGAGTGACTATAATCCTGAAAATTAATATATCAGAATTTTAAGCATGATTTTAGCTCTGATTTGCTCTATGTTAACCTTCAAGTCATTTATTATTTTGCAATTCCTCATATTCTAAAAATCAGAAAACCAAAGCAGTTTGTAAGGCTATTGATCCTATCTGCTTCTTTTTGTAATCAAATTTGTTTTTTAAAAACAAGCTTTTCTCATTTTACATACCTATCCCAGTTCCTACTCCCTCCCCTCCTCCCATTGTCCTCAACCCCCACCCAGAACCCCATCTACTCCTCAGAGAGAGTAAGACTTCCCAAGTAGAGTCAACAAAGTCTGACACTTCATTTTGAGGTAGTACTGAGGCCCTTATAGGCTGAGCAAGGTATCGCTCAAAAAGAACGGGTTCCAAAATGCCAGTTCAAGCACTAGAGATCAATCCTGGTCCTAGTGCCAATGATTCCACAGACTGCCCAATCCTTGTAACTGTCACAACATTCAGTGGGCCTAGTTTGTTCCTATGCAAGTTACCCTGCTATCAGTCCAGAGTCAGTGAGCTCTCACCAGCTCAGGTCAGCTGTTTCTGTGGGTATCCCCATTATAGTCATGACCCCTTTATTCATATTATCACTCCTCCCTCTCTTAAATTGGTCTCTGGAAGCTGGGCCCAGTGTTTACCTGTGAATCTCTGTATCTGCTTCCATCAGTTGCTAAATGAAGGTTCTATGGTGACAATTAAGGTAATCAGTCTGATTACAGTTCAGGCATCTTCTCCACTATTGCTTAGGGTCTTACCTGGGGTCCTGAGAATTTCCATAGTGCCTGGTTTCTTGCTAGCCTCAGAATGGCTCCCTCAATCAAGCTATCTCTTGCCTTATTCTTCCTATCTGTCCTTCCCCCATCTCAACCATCTCTTTCTCTCAGGTTCTCCTCCACCCTTCTTTTCTCCCCTCATCACTCCTCTTCCCCCTCTCCCCAAGTTCCCAATTAACTCAGGAGATCTTATCTATTTCCCCATCTCAGGGGGATTTATGCATGCTTCTCATAGGGTTCTCCTTGTTACCTAACTTCTCCAGGGTCATTAATGTACCATAGGCTGGATATCCTTTGCTTTACATCTAATACCTACTTATGAGTGAGTACATACCGTGTGCTGTGGGAACGCCTTCAGTCAATAGCCTTTTATATATGCCCGCTTTGGAGGTGGTCTCATGTACCAAAAATACATATCGAAAAGCATGCATGGGTCTCTTGGCTACTGAATTCGGTTCCAGTTCCCAGCATGTGCAGAGGATGATGGATCACTACTCTTTCTCTGAGTTTATCCCCAGATAAATAAACCCATTTTATACTCCATTCTGGGCTATTGTGGAATTCTTTTTTATGCCATTTATGTCTTTTCTGGGTCTGGGTTACCTCACTCCAGATAGTTTTTTTCTACTTCCATCCACTTGCATACAAATTTAAAGATATCATTGTTTTTTACAGATGAGTAGTACTCCATTGTGTAAATGTACCACATTTTCTTTATCCATTCTTCAGTTGAGGGACATCTAGGTTGTTTCCAGGTTCTGGCTATTACAAATAATGCTGCTATGAACGTAGCTGAGCAAATGTCCTTGTAGTATGATTGAGCATCCTTTGGTATATGCCCAAGAGTGGTATTGCTGGATCTTGAGGTTGATTGATTCTCAATTTTCTGAGAAACTGCCATACTGATTTCCAAAGTGGCTGTACTAGTTTGCTTTCCCACCAGCAATGGAGGAGTGTTCCCCTTACTCTGCATCCTCTCCAGCATAAGCAATCATAACTGTTTTTTATCTTAGCCATTCTGACAGGTCTAAGATGGTATCTCAGAGTCATTTTGATTTGTATTTCCCTGATGGCTAAGGATGTTAAGCAATTCCTTAAGTGTTTTTTGGCCATTTCCAGTGAATTCTTCTGTTGAGAATTCTCTGTTTAGATCTGAACCTCATATGTAATTGGATTCTCTGGTATTTTGATGTCTAGTTTCTTGAGTTCTTTATGTATTTTGGAGATCAGTCCTCTGTCTAATGTGGGGTTGGTGAAGACCTTTTCCCATTCTGTAGGCAGCCATTTTGTCTTATTGACTGTGTCCTTTACCTTACAGAAGCTTCTCAGTTTCAGGAGGTTCCATTTATTAATTGTTGCTCTAAGTGTCTGTGTCTCCTGTGTCCATGCATTCAAGCCTACTTCCCACTTTATCTTCAATGAAGTTCTGTGTGGCTGGATTTATGTTGAGGTCTTTGATCCATTTGACTTGAGTTTATCTACCTGCTTCTTGAGAATGCAATAATTATTTTTTTTTTTTCAAGACAGGGTTTCTCTGTAGCTTTAGAGCCTGTCCTGGAACTAGCTCTTGTAGACCAGGCTGGTCTCGAACTCACAAAGATCCGCCTGCCTCTGCCTCCCAAGTGCTGGGATTAAAGGCGTGCGCCACCACCGCCCGGCTGAGAATGCAATAATTATCATAAATTGCTCTTGAATGTCAAAACCCAGATTTAAAAATAAAAGTATAATATGTTATAATTGTATTTCAATATCAAAGCCCAGTGCTGTTGTGATCAAAGGAAAGAATAAAACCACTTGAAATCAAACAACTGATGAAATTTCCCAAACTCAGGTATATCTCATTACACTAAATCCTTTAGCTACTAGGGTATGCAACCACGAGAAAAGATTCCACTGTCTTTTAGAAAGGATGCTGACATTCCCTCACTCTGCATTAACTTACACACTTGGTTCCTAACATCATCCCAAGGATGTTAAATTATGTGTGTGTGTGTGTGTGTGTGTGTGTGTGTGTGTGTGTGTGTACACCTGTACAATCAATGTTCAAAGTAAGAAGGAAATTCACGGAATGTATGTGGTGTGGAACAATTCTGTATTCTGTCAATTACGTTTTAAGTAAATGTTGATTGGACAGTAGCCAGGCAGGACAACCAGACAGAAAGCAGAGGCAGGTCAAAGAGAACATGAGGATTCTGAGAAGAAGAAAGCCGATTGCTTCTGAGTCCTGCCCAGACACCAAAGAAGGAAAATGTGACCTGCTCCACTGAAAAGGGTAATGAGCCATGTGACTAACATATACTAGAATAATGGACCAATCAGTTTATAACTAATGTAACTTCTGTGTGATTCTTTGGGACCTAATGACTGCGGGAACTGGGCAGCCCCACAAGCCGGCCCTCATGTTACAAACGTAAAAGCCATTCTTTTCATAGCAGTGGAATTCTAGTCCAATGGTCCTTTTCAAGGCGTTTTTCAAATAGTTTTTGTTTTATTTAAGCAAAAATAAAAGTGTAATGGCAAAATAGTGGGTATATCAAAGATCAATGAAAATATTGCATTTTAAAGTAGACTCCTTTACTTGAAGGTATGATCAAGCCAATTTGGGATATTTATTGCTATTCTACAAAAGAATCTAGAAGTCTTATACAGTACTTTTGTGTATAAGAACCACACCACTTCTGAGAGCTTACAGGAATTTTATCTTCTAGTCTGTGAGCCAATAAAACAGCACCCAACTATTAGTTAAAAAAATAAAGAAGTCAACACCACCAGTCCCAGCTGCCAGCTCTGTATTCTTCTCTGTAATTCATGTCAAATTCATCTCCTAAATATAGAACCCATTATGAAATTAATTCACTATTGCAAACATACCAGAATACAGTAGGGGAAAGCTGATGATAGAGCAAAGAACAATTTGAGATCCACATAAATATGTGTGAATTTGACAAGCAGCCACACCTCAACTTGGTTTCCCAAATAATTCAAATCTATTAAAGCAAACAGAGTAGGAGGTAGACGTTTGTACAAAGAGAGGCTGAACAGAAAGCTGTGCACCTTGTAAGAGTCAAGTCTTTAAAATGCAAACACATGCAAATGAGTTTAAACTTTAATCTGCTGAATATTTCAAGACAGAGTTCAACATAAAAAGGTATGTGTTTTAAGAAAAGATATTATGCCTTACGGCTAGAAATATGAATCAAAATGCTAATATTTAATCTGGAAGAAGTTAATGAAGCTAGGACAAAGAAAAGACAATGATAACAGGATAAAAAAGGATGCATTCAACAGTCAGGAGACCCCTTTGAGAAGATGAAAATGGGAAGGCAGATGGGAAAGCTCAAACATATGGAATTTCATTTTGGTTTATCACAATGGATGACCTACTACAGAGTAATGCCACTAAGAATAATTGCATGATAAGGAGAAGGAACACATCCTGAACATCTTCTGTGTGTCAAGCAGAGTTTTTGGAGCTAATTCAACACTGAATAGAACAACTGTACCTTCTTTAGGTGAAAGGATAAACTGCTTTACATCCAGACAATAAAATTATATTCAGGAAAAAAAAAGGAGAAAGAAAGAAACAAAATGAGCTCTCAAGCCATTAAAAGATACAGAGAAACTTGAAATGCATATATGTATAAGGAGAAAGGCTGCTGTGTGGCTATAATCTATAAATTGAGACATTCCTTTCTAGGAGTAAAAGGAACCTTATGAAACTCAGAAGACACAGCAGACAAGACTTAGGAAGCTCCCAAAACCTACAAGATTCAAAAGACTTCTCTGGGGATTATATAAACAGTAACAACTGCCAGGGGAAAGAGACTCTTCCAGCAACAGAGCCACTTCCGAGCTGTTTCAGGTACATCTAGGGTTACAGCCGTCACGTGTGGGGGCGGGAGTCACAATACTTCAGTGGACTTTTTAGTGATGCAGCGTGTGGGGGCGGGAGTCACAATACTTCAGTGGACTTTTTAGTGATGCAGCTGCCTTCAAGAAATCCATGCTCCTGTAACCCCAATGAATTCACTAGATTAATGCACTAGTTTTGAGTGCGATCATATGGCTGCTATGAGTGTCCTATATCGGATGAGTAGATATTCATATCTCTATAGGGACCATCACACAGCAGAGGCCACTATATGAAAGGCTACAGCCTTAATTAAGCTACCTATACTTAATCCTATGAAAGAGAAAACTATGGAAACAGTAACAAGGTAAGTGATGCGAAGTATTTAAGAATCTTTATACCTTTTGCTCAAATTTTGAACCTGTAGCTGTTCTAAGAAGACAATCCTATTTAAAATATAATCACCACTTAAATGTATATAAAAGTATTGATTAAACATAATCAATACTTGGAACACAGAAAATTTTAGATGTTGAGATGAGTATTCCACGATACTACAATGCTGGATATATGCCATTATACACTTGTCTAAAGCCATAGTTAGACAACACAAGGAAAAAACCCTACAAATGTGCACTCTGGGTGATTATGATGTGTTAGCTCATTAACTGTAAATGACTTATTCTCATGTTAGGTGCCGATAGGGAGGCAGAGTAAGCAGAGAACAGTATCTGCAGCACAACTGTATGCTTTATGTTTAATTTCAAAAAACCACGACACTTCCATGAACAGGATTTTCTATGGGAGGAGAAATGCTGCATATATTCAAGGAGAATAAACTCACGCTTCAGGAGAAAAAGACAAACTATACAACAAAATCAAGTTACCTGATTGCCAGTGTTCTAGTGGGAGATTAAAGAAGTGGTAACTATATAGAAGTGATTAGCCTTGATTGTCAATAAAGTAATGATTATGCAAGTGAAAAAATGTGTCTGTGTGCTAAAAATTCTAGCTTGACTCATACTCAGGATCAACCCTTTTAGGAGTTTGTTATAGCCTGTGACAAACAAGACAAATAATAATAATAGATGTAGTGTATATGTCATTCAATGATGATGGTATAATATAAAATGGATATATGTATTGTTTAGAGTATTTGATAGATTTTTAAACATGCCTATATTGTATGCATATATATATATATACATATTCTATAAAAGAAAAGCTAGGAAAAGGAGGAAATGACATGGAAAAGAGGGGCTTCTCTTTGAATGAGATGATCATGGATGGAAAGACTCACTAATCCAGTGATAATTGAATAAAGAACTGAAGGAAGGGCAGGAGTAGTGCTGATATCTGGAAGACTGTATTCCACAAAGGGATTGGGAATATGTGTGAAGCCAATTTACTGTTTGTGCAATTTTGCTAAGGAAAAACTGATACAAGTCTCTGGAGAAAGACCTTGCTTGATGTATTCAATAAATGGCCTGAAAGCTAGTGTTGATAATATGCAGACCCAGAGAGTTCTGGCCACACTGATAGACAAAAGTAGACTGCTCTGGTAACTACAGAACTCGACAGGGTTTGAGCTACGGTGCTGAACAAGATGAGAAAGCAGTCACCTAACATGATCAAATTCCAGTTTTAACCAATTTCTATTTTTCTCTTTGGCTGCTATCTAGAAAAAACGACATCAGGAGAGGAGAACATATAAAACCAGACAGAATCAGGAAGAATGAATTATGGCAATGTTGTATAGCAATTTTCAACAAACTGAAACATTCATTCCAGGAAAAATCTTCATTAAGACATATGACCTTCTAAAGCATTGGATCTCAATCTGTGGGTCACAATCCTTTGAGTTGAACAATACTTCCACAGGGGTCTGCTAAAACTATCAGAAAACACAGATATTTACATTACAATTCCTAACAGCAGCAAAATTACAGTTGGGCAGTAACAACAAAAATAATTTTATTGTTGGAGGTCACCACATCGTGAGGAACTGTATTAAAGAGTCATAGCATTTGGAAGGTTGAGAACTGCTCTTCTAAAGGGAAGCTTGTGAAGATTCAACAAGTAAACAACTCATAAGTCTTATGAAGTCCCTGAAACTTACTAGATGCACAAGGCCCATTCCTCCACAATGTTAAAGTCAGTAAGAACTGATGAGAAAAGACCCTGATATGTCAAGCTGCCAGGAAATTGGGCAGGGAGCTCCAGAGCTCCAGCTTCACCTAGGGCTGTTGCTACCTCAAACTCCAGTTCCAGAACATCCAGTGCCAGCTTATAGCTTATGTGGGCACCAGGCACCCAGACACATATAGCTTATGTGAGTGTGCACATACACATACATAAAAATAAAGCCACCCAAAATTAAAAAATTAACCGGCCACAGTGTAGGACTGAATTTGAAACATGAAGACAGGAGGATTAGACATTCAGGTTTGGCTAGAAGATTTGGGACAGCCTGAGCCATTGGGAGACTGCCTCAAAACCCAGTATGGTGAACATACTGGTTAGCCCAGTACTCTGGAACCTGAGGCTGGCTGAGGCAAGGGGATGATGAGTTTGAGACCTGTCTGACACATACACAGAGAAATAAATGATGATGTACCTATTCCTGCAGGCTGTTGATGGTATCCGGTGCTTAGTAATGACCATGCTGGAAGCACTAGGCTTCCTCTCTGCACCTAAAAGAAAAGTACTAATAACGATCCTTTTTATTTTAAGTGGAAATTGTACCCTAGCATGCCCTAATCCTCATCTTGGTCCCACAAGACCTTGTTCAAGATGCCATAGGAAAGGACATTGGGCAATCGATTTTTGTCATACACATAGTGGCATGGAGACATCAAACCCAGAAAATTCCCAAGTTGACCTTCTAGGTCTGACCATGGACAAGTGAGGCTGCCCAGGCTCCTTTAACCTAACCACAACTGTCATCTGTAACAGGGAGCCGCAGGTAAACATCATGGTATCAGGACGGCCCATCTCCTTTCTCTTGGATACCAGAGCCACATACTTGGTATTGAGGGAATTCTGCGGGCCTACCTCTCCTTAGGTTTTTCTTATTGTTGAGGTAGGGGACAGCCTTATCTACCTCAGCAGACCCCACCACTTAATTGTGTTTTTAGGGTTATTTATCTCACTGATTCATTTTTAGTCATGCTAACCTGCCCAGTACCTCTTATGGGAAGAGAATTTTTAGCAAAAGTAGGAGCTTCCATCTTGTTTGCTCCTTCCATTCACCTTACATCAGACTCACCAACAGCTCCCCTCCTCCTCCTTCCAGCCTCCCAACCTCCCAGCTCCAATGTGTCTTTCACCAGCCTCTCAAGTAAATCCCCAAGTCTGGGACACCCAAAATCCCTCTGTTGCTAAACACCATTCCCCCATTGTTATCCTATTACAAGATCCTCCTAAGTACATTACCCAAGCTCAGTACCCAGTCTCTCTCCAGAGTCATAGGGGACTTAAGCCTATTATCTCTGACCTTTTAAGAAAAAAGCTACATTGCCCCACCTCTTCTCCAATGGGGGAGATAGGCACACCATAGTCAGCTGTTCTCTGCATTTTCATCAGTTATGGATCACTGTAGTAGCCTCCATCTGCTGTATAGAGAAGCTGCTTTAACGGGGATGGGAATGGGGACATATTTGTGGACATCTGGGTAGATATTTAGAATGCTGTTGTGAATTATAGAGGTTTAGGAGGGCAGCAGTAGTAGGTACTCCACTAGGGTCCATGACCTCACCAGCCACAGGTAGTTGACAAGGTTTATAGTACCACACAATTCTAGGCCTAAAGTTCACTAGGTGGTTGTTGGTTACCTTTGAGATACAAGTGCCACTATTGCCCCCAATCTTGCCGTGCTGGCCATTGTTGTTTGTACAGTTGATTGGGGATTTTAATTGCTATTCTTCCTGGGCAGCTTGCATAGCAACTTAAGATGTTATGAGTGCTAATCCTCTAGGAGGAGGCATTCATGTCAGTTCTAAATTGAATCTTGGTTGAGACGTTTGTGGAAATAATTTTACAGAAATCACCTGGTATGAGTGAGAAGGAAGCATGGAACATGCAACAAACCCACTAAGGAGTTCATTAGAGGGGATGTTCATTGGGGAAATCAGTGTGCAGAGAGAGAGAAGAGAGAGAGAGCTGAAGATGGTGCCTCCAGCTTTTAAGGACTGTCTAGTGCATGTGCACAGGTGGATGGCATGGTTATGTCATATGCAGATAACAGAGCTCATGCATGCGCACAAGGGCTTATGCGGCTGTGTCATATATAGATGATGCCACCACACTGCACATGGGTCACATGGGGTCCTTTAAAATTCCTGGGGCCATTAGGCACTTCTTCCTGAGGGTTTGTCCACACATGCATGGCCCTGGAACCCGGAAGTGTCAGCTATGTTGTGTGGCTGAATCATTACATTCCACCCTTTTATTTATTATAAAAATTTGGGAGCTTGGTTAGTGTTACCCCCCAAATTTTGTTGGTTGATTGGTTTGTTTTATGTGAGCTTTCTTCCTTTCTTCTGTCCTTCCTTTCTTTCTCCTCTGGATACCTGTGAGATTTACAGCTTACCTGCCACAAGGTTTTCTTTCTCTAATAAATTACCCTTGAAATTTCATTTTATTTTGTTCTTAAAATCTTAAAATTTTATTAATGAGACTAATAACTCCAAAAGAAGACCTCCATTTCCTCAATAACACATAGTGGTTTTACTGGAATTCCCTAAGAATTCTGATTGCATTTCTTTTCTACTTTTTAATTAATTTAATCTGCAAAGAAAATGAATCCATTCCAACACCCCTGACTGGCATCAGAATAATCTGAAGATAATTTCTGTTACAGAGAGAAAAGAAACAATTGTAATAATAATAACAATGCCTTTGAATAAGACTCTAGTTTTAGACTCAGTCAGTGAAGCAGAGACCTGAGGATTACTATGGAAATATGGAGTTTATTGCAGATATTAGAACCTGTCTGGGAAATGCTACAAAAGCAAAGGTCTTCAAAACGATTTTATATGGCCATAATAGAAATAAGAGTTGCCACCAGCTTGCCTAGCAAATCTAGTTGGATAATTTTCACCTTGCAGGAAAATTCAGGAAGCAGGGAATTTCTAGTCAGCACATTTGTACCATAATGACGAAGTCATGGCAAGATCTAAATGGTGTTGTTGTTCTTGTGTAGTTGCCACCAATGGTAGACTCACAGACAAACAACCTGCTGTAGGCCTCTAGCCACCATTGGTCAGCATGGCCAGCAGATTGTAAGGTGTTAGGCCAAAATTATCTCAGGGCCTATTCCTCGAGGCCTATAGGATGGAAAAAGCCTGGTATGAGTTCAGGGCCTAGATTTCAAGGCCTGTAACACTGGAAAAGCATGGCTTCAGTTTGAGTGAGGATGAGACAGCAAAAACTAGGTTACTGCCCCTCCATCCAAGGGGAGGGTCTGGCTGCCTCTCTGGCTGGAGGTACCCTCACATCACAGGATGTCGCTTACCCTTTATAAGCAGACACTCACAGTAATAAACTGATTCCTGCTTTAACTCGACTCGCTATCGCATCTGATTGTCCTGCGTTGTGGGCCTGCAGAACGGGCGTCATGCATGATGGATGGGGCTATGGGATGGGCAAATAGCACACTTACCTTTTCCCAGGGAATAAGGAGCCTCAAGAAGCCTAGCAGTAAGGCAAGCTAGACACAGAGTGGGATAATTGTGATCTGCCAGATACCCTGAACATTACAGCCTTCTGAAAGGAGGTTGGCCACTGAGGCACTCTACCACCTAAATTCTGTGCAAGCTCATCTTTCTGTTGCTTATCATTATGTTACTAACTATACCAGGGATTACAGAAAATAACTTGGTAACAAGATGATGACCATGAGCCCATTTTTTTGTAAAACCAGTTACCCTGACAAATTAATGCTATGTGTAAACCATGACCGTAAAATTAGAATTCTGTAAATATAAAAATAAAAAAGAATTCTATAAGTTCTCACAACAAATGTAAGACAAACTCACATGCAAAGTACCTAATCCAGTAAAAATAAAGATACTTTTTCAAAGATAAAGTATATAATCTAGTAAAAATAAAGATACTTTTTCAAAGATAGAGGTGGATATAGTATCATCAACCAAGTGATTACCTGGTTTCCTAGGAAGCAGTGATGCATCAAGAGCTCAGGGACAACCTCTACTATTGGAATATTTAGTACTCAGCAGTGACTATCGGCAAATCAACCTTGGTGAGTATAAGCAAATGTGACTGAATCAATGCATAACTTTGAACCTTGCTGGCCCCTCCATAAACACTTCTTTTAATAAAAATGGCAAGAGTATCTGGAAATAATGACTGACTAAAATCTACAAAATGAACTATTTCATTCATCTAATCATGGAAATCTATACAGAGGGTGTTCTTGGTGAACTACATGGAGCACACTTCTTTTGAGATTCTGTACTCTTTCACTTGGATCTCTCCATATGAATTTATCCACATACCTCTTCCAAGATCTCAATTAACAACTTTCTAATCATGCTCCTCCAAAACTCCTGTCTACCAAGTAGAACTGTTACCTGTTTACAATGAATTATTATAGATTCATCTATTTCAGACTACCTCTCCTTCCAAAAAAACTGTAAAGAAAAAACATAAAAATAACATAAAAAGTTATAACCCTACAAGAACTGTTCTTCACCATCATTTGCCACTATTAGACTAGGGTTCTAGTACTATCTGATAGTTTCTGGTTATACAGTTATATTATTTAGAAACATTTGTAAAAAGTAATTAACTTTTTCCTACCCTGTTCATAGAATAATGGGAGAAATTTCCATGAGATTGTAAGTACAGAGTAAGAAAAAGATGTTATAACAAGAGTGTTGACCACAGGCATCTGAAATTCTTCCCCATGCATCTCATTTGAGACTTCAAGGTATCCTCAAGCCTGATTTTAGATACATAACCTACACTTGATATTAGAATGCTTCTAAATATATCCAATCTTTTCAGGAAGTCAGAGAACAAAAAGACCATGATAGTTTTCTTGGTGATCCATGATCTAATATAGAATTCAATAACAGCCATAAATTGTTTTTTAAAAAAATACTAGCCATCTTCAAAAAGTAGTACCTCTTATTTCAAACTTTTAAATGTCAATGATACTATTCACCCATAGCACCCCCATAGAGATCACTGTACCATCAACCATCAACCAATTGATTTGTTAAGTTGTACAGTTTAGTGTGAATCCACCACTGCCTATTGAGTGTCTTTTGTTCTGAGATGCTCCAAAACTAATAGATTTTCAAATGAGTTGAATGATAAGCCTGGGTATCATGTCCAAATGAATAATTTACTTTTCAAATTCAGTATCACTATTATTGTCAGAAGTATGCTCACAATTCATCCTTAGTTTGCAAGGAAAACAGCATAACACTAGGAATTTTATTTTTAAAAATTATTGCACAGTAGAAGGACTCTACATTTTGAAACACAGTTCTTTCCAAACTTCTGTCTTGAGCATGTTTTACCAAGTTGCTGCACTAGTCAAATTAGTATAATATCATTAATTAGTGGAGCAGCATGGAATCAAGAAGTAATCAAGGCCCCCGTGGACAAAATTATAACTGAGAATTGGAGAGGAATTTTAACTCTGAGAAAGACACTAAAGAGCTATTCTGAGTTTTCTCATTGAAAGCTAACTTCCTCTGATAATGTTTATTAACAAGGATAGAGGAAAACCCTTCACATCAATCACTGTGTCCTTTGGGATTTAATTCAAGAAAGAGAGCCAGTGGGAGATACAAATTAAGAAACTGGCTTATAGAATTGTAGGAGCTGGCTAGGGAAGTGGGAAATTCATGGGGCAGGCAGACTATAGGGAAGGGCAGGCTTACATGGCCTTGCATCTGTGCATGCTGTCTCCAGAAAGAATTTCTTCTTTGCCTAACTATGACTCCAGCAACTGTAAATTCCCAATGAAGAAATAGCCATTAGACAGGCTTGGTCCACTTTGAGATGGACTCAAGACAAAATTCTGTTACTTGTCTCTTTAACCCTGAGATAGTTTAAGTCATCAATAATTAGTGTCTATTCAGAGCCAGTTAACTTAGCATGATATCTTTCCTTCTCCCATTGCAGTCACCCATGTTAGTAACTGAGTGTTTCTTTCTTTTTTTTTTTAAGATTTATTTATTTATTTATTTATCATGTACACAGTGTTCAGCTTCCATGTATGCCTGCACCAGAAGAGGGCACCGGATCTCATTATGGATGGTTGTGAGCCACCATGTGGTTGCTGGGATTTGAACTCAGGACCTCTGGAAGAGCAGTCAGTGCTCTTAATCTCTGAGTTTCTTTTAAGAAAGAAGAAAGGCTTGTGATATCATTTGTGACTGAGTAGCAAAACTCTTCCTCAGAGGAATCCAGTCTCCCTTGTACCTACGAGGTTCTCTTCCTGTGAACTGGTTCCATCTTGGAATCTGGGAAGTCCTTTCAACTTCAGACAGGAAGTCAAACAGCAGTAGGAGGAGCAATTTTTTCGCTTCTGACTTCCCACTAAGTTCCACCACCTCTCAGGATCAACTCACTGTTGATGGGGTTTCCAACACAAACTCTTGGAGGGTGAACTCAAAACAGGACCAGCCCATTTATTTCTATTCTAAGACACCAAGGCCAATTAGCCAACATCAAAAATATCAGCTCATTAACTTATTTGTATCACTATTTTATCACTATGGTTTATAATAATCACCAGGGCCACTATGTCTTATCTGCCCAAATGACCAGTGGCTCTGCCCATTATCTTTATTAAAATCCCATTATCTCCATTGAGTTCTGATCAGGGTCCCTGAATTTCCTATTACTTCCAACTGAATTCAGAGAGTTTATTTCTTCTTCGGTGCTTCCTCTCTCTTCTCCAACCTACAGAGATGATCCACCGCAGAGCTTTGCAGAGGTATTGTTAGGTCCTCGCTAACACATTCTCAATGCCTTATTGTCCTAGTCAGTTCTGGCTAACGTTAAAAAAAATTACCTAGTCTATGGTAAATTTTTATATCTATTATTTTGTGTGTGTGTGTTTGTGTGTGTGTATGTATGTATGTATGTATGTATGTTTCATGCCTCAAAATGAGCATGAGAGTCAGAGGACAAATTATAAGAATATGTATTCTTCTTCTACTTTGTGAGTTCCAGAGACAAATTCAGGTCATGGAGCTTTAACCCACAGAGGCCTCAACTTTATTTCTTCATGTCATAAGATAAACTAGTCCTTTGTACATGTGCATTTTTCCACATATTATTCTATGTTCATACATGGCTATCCCCTTTTACCTAGCTGTGAGGATGCCTACTTGTATTTAGTGTCTTAAGCAACACATGTCACTTCTATCGTGTCTTGTTAGGGTTTTCCAAATGAAAAACAATTGCTACAACCAATAGGCCCTGCATTAACCATTGAAGATAAGTCATTCATCTATTGATTTGCAGTGTTAAACCAGAACACCTGGAACTGGGGATTTACAAACGATGAGGTTTCTTTTTGCAGCGTGTGGAAACTAGAGAGTTGAAAATGTAGGAGCCTGTGGATCCAGCACAAGACAAGGATCCTCTTTGTGGTCTGCAGACAGCTATTTTCTCAGTGCATCTTCAGCCATTTATCCTATCACTTCTAAGGCCTGGGGGAAATCACAGAAGAGTAGAAAGAACTATAAGAACTGAAAGTTAAAAAGAATGGCTGCAAAATGCTCTCTTCTGGACTTGACACAGCCTTGCAATCATGAACTTACAGCAGCTAAAGTTCTGTGGACTAGCCCCGACCAAAACTGGGCCTGTTAACAGTCAATTGTGGGGCATTACCTCTTACTGCTGAACTACTTGTTTCTAACAGAAGCTAAGAGAAGTACAATGCAGTCAGAAATGCATACAGCCCTAATTAAAATCAGTAGGCCACAAAAGAAAACAGAAAGGCATGAATGTAAGAGATTTGTAACGAAGAGGAGAAGATGAGAGAGAGAAGAGAGCTTTAAGGGGTGATAGTGAACAACAGCATTATGCGCATGCATGAAAATGTCAAAGTACAAAGTTCACTAGGGAAAAAAGTTCTAAGAATTTATCATCTTTATAAAAAAAAAAACCCAGATATACAATATATAACCCCACATACAGTAAATAAGAAGTATTAAATTTCAAAGACAGGGTGTAATAACAAAAAAGAGGACTAACCTCCCTCAGGGGGTGGTAAAGAAAAAGTAGATAAGAAACACTGCCTCACGCTGTCATTTTATCTGTACACAAGAAAGCATGGTTCTTCTTATTGTTTCTTATATTTGTTGGCTCTCTTATCTCTTCTCTTCCACTAAACCATGCACCTTACTGATCAAATTGAAGTCTCATTTGCAGCCTGGCCTGAAACATGGTAGATGCTTAACTACCTTTTGCGTGAACTAATGAACAAGTCTAGGAATGACGGTTTCCAAACCCAGGATAAGAGTTCATCTGTCTGGGAAGACAGTTCAGGTCCAACACTTATTTCCAATTCAGCAAGTCAGAATTTCCGGGCCTAGAAGTGTCACCTCATTTGTCAATCCCAGACCCTTCTTCTTCTACCCAGAATGCTTTGAGAGAGATGCAGCTGAGGAGACAGAAGGCTCATGAAACCTCCATTCCTGAGTACATGATGCTTAGGGGAAGTTCCCAGGAAAAGCAGATGGACTGACTGCTCCCCTCTGTAACCCTTTCAGGGTTTAATTTGGGTCCTTTTAGAAGAGGACCACCTAAAAACATCACTGAACTGAACTTCAGATTATCACTGAACTGCAAAAAGCCACAACCAAAATTACATTCCAGGTGAGAAATGGCTGAAGTCCAAAGACTACACCCTCACAGAGAGAATGTGTCCATATGAGAGAGAGGGGGGTGTGGTGGTGGGGGAAGCAGAATCATTCTTATCAAATTGGGTTTTCTATATCCCAAAGGTAGTGTTATTTTTGACAGGGTTCAATACAAAATACTTCCACAAATGAAAACGTCTGATTTCTAGCACTGCCTCTGCCCACAGTCTGTGGTAGGGAAACATCAAAACGCCACTGGATGCTCATTAAAGGCTGCCCTTGAAAATAAGGTACCGCTCTCCACCAGCCCACAGTAAATAGAAAGACTGAGTAAAGTCTTCAAGGGCTTTAGAACCAAACAGTTATCCAGCCAGCCGCTGCTGGCTGCCAACAGCAACCGTCTCTCAAACGGGAATGTGCCCTTGGCCTCAAATAAAGTCTGTGTACCTGATGCAGCAGATGATATTACAGCACAAATCAGCTCCGGTGGAGGTGGCTTTCTTTCTCAGGGAAGCTGGGCTGGGGATTCAGAGGTGGAAAGCAATTAACCTTTTAATATAAACATGGAGAGTGGAGTTAGAAATTACTAAGGAAGAGCTGATTTCGTTGTCCTGTCAAATGAGACACGCCACTGAAGGGAAGAGGAAGGATCCCTCGGGACATGCCAGGAATCTTTGCAGGTCTATCCTCTCCTCAGAGCAGCTCAGCCTCCATGCCTGCAACCTGTGTTCCGCAGCAGCTTGAGACATACAGGTTAAGCAGGACTCAGATGAGGAGAGATCCTCAAGCGGGTCTGTAAATGTGATTAGACTCTCCAAGAAGCACAGAGCCTCTGGGTTGGGAAACCAGGTTGCAATATCAAAGAAAGTACTTAAATAAGACGTGGCTAGCAAAATAGTCGCTCCTTTCCTCAGTCAGACCATCTATCCAAGATATATTTGAGTTAAGAATATAAATACCAGGGGATTAAAATAATACTGGTTCTTGGTCTCTGGAAGCGTACTGTCTAGTGGATTGCAAGTGTATACAAGAAACAAGCTTACAATCAATATCCTTTTGAATCGAAGAGGGAAGAATAAAGAAAAGAAGATGCGAAAATTAAGAAAGAGATCTTTGTTACTTACAACAATTGCGTTCTGTACTTTCCTTCGAAGCTGTTCCAACCTGAATTTGAAGTAGTCTGCAAGGCATGGGGCAAAGAGTTCATGATCTCATGGTCTGCATTTCTTTGAGAAGGGATCTAGGAGGAGGATGTTCTCCTGGGTATTTCAGGAGAAAGTAAGTGCATGGAAGAAAAGAAGCTGTCTCTTTCCTATGAGAGTTCAGAGACTCGATGTTATACCCCAAGACTTTCACGGAGGTGATAGGAGAGTCTGTGACACCTGAGTGGCACTGCTCAGAAGCCATGTTACAGGGAGACTTAGAGCGAGGAAGCAGCCTCTTTCATGGAGAAGAGATGGCTTAGATGCAGTGAATATCCAGGATAAGCAATGCTAGGAGCACCTACAGCAGCCTCCTGGGACTCATCTTGTATCTGTGTGCAGGAGACAGTGCCTGGGAGCCAGCAGGAGCTTCTGTAAAATACCTCCTAAGCTCCCTGATGTGGCCCCAGCAGTTGTAATTGGACAGGTAGATGCTGGTGAGACAGAACACAAAAGGATTCAAATTTAGCATAGGTGGCTTCTGTCACACTATGGTAGACTTCCTACATGTATGCAAACCTTTAAAACAACTGTATGATAGTTATCATTGAATAGAGGGATTTGCTTATATGTGTTCTCGTACACACTTCCTAGTCTCCTTCTCCCTCCACATTCAATTAGAGTCAAAGCCTTGATATTAGTTATCTCATCTCAAATACCTTTTACAGGGTAGGTGGCTATAAAAACTAGCAGATCTGTGAGCATCTATGGTCTGGTGCTCTTAAAAAGCAAACTAGGGTACTAAACTATGCAATGCATCCCACAAGGAACATGCATTTACTCTTCCTTTCTACGGATTCCAAAGGTCCCTTATGGACAGAACCTAAATAAAAATTGTTCAATTCTTCTTGTCCCCTCACCTTTTTTATGATTCTGTTTTACTGCCTGGCATATTTGCTCAGTACCTTGTGGTCTGTGTCATTGTTAGTCTAATATACCTAAGGTCTGAGTTTGAACTTCATATGCTATTAAGAATGTACTTCTTGCTGCAATCATATTTGATATTCTTCTAACAAGTGCGAGGCCTATAATACAGAGGATTATAGACATTATCAAATTCCTTTGAAGATTGCATTTCTATTATTCACATTTACTAGGAAAGTACCTTGCCTCACAGATCCCAGAGATTACATGGAGGTGGTTATTACCAAAGGGTTGAACATTGCATAAAGTGAAAATACCAATTTGCAGTTGATTTCCAGTCGTTGCTTCATGTTTCTCTATTTGATGTCTGAAAATAAAATGTATTTCTCTATCCGGCGAATGAGATGTGTGGATGGGATGATGATAAGGGAGGTAAACACCAGATAAGTTATTACCGAACCGCAGAAAGAAAACAAGATGCCTCTTTAGGAATGGCTATCAAAACAAAACCATCTGTCTTTAGAAAATGGTCAGCCAGGTCATAATAAGATTATAGGACCAATGTCTCATTCTGGAATTGATGTTTGACTTTCTTTTGAAACTTGAAAGTCAATTCAACGAACAAAGTGATATGATCTAGTAGCCTTTGATGCAGCTGCAAGAAGTCCTTAGGAGCAATAATGCAAGCAGGACTCAGGGGAAGAACAAGCGTGGTCTTTTAAAGCTATTCGACCCCAAACTCTCTGGGTCCTTGGCCAGCAAATACTCCACCTGCCTTGGCATGAACATGGCCCTGGTAGCTAGTGCGAGGAGAGAAAAGATGAAAATCACATAAGGGTTTGGTTAGACAAACAATCATATCACACAGTAGACACCTAGTGGTCCCAAGGTTTAGAGTCTGACCTCAGCTGGTATTTAGAGCAATCACACAGCTGCTCCCAGCCATCAACTCCCAACCACAGGCCCAATCTGTTCACTTCTTTACCGTGTGCTTTCCTGCCTGTCAGTGTAGAAGTGTAATTCACTGCAGTACATGAAGAGATGCACATATTGACACATATTAAATATGCTTCATAAATACTTATATCTCATTGGTGATATCTATAAATATTTAGATATCCATCTCAAAAGATATCTGTGGTTATAATAGAAAGCTTTAAAAGACAGCTAATATGAATCATAGTCTTTTAGTAATGTTGGAGATTTTGCTGTCTGGGATTTTTTTGTTTGCATGTTTGTTTGTTTGTTTTTTGGCTAATCTGACATCTACAACTGTGCCTGCAGAAAGCAAGGGACCAACAGATACTGATCAAGAGCAAAGGAGCAATGCAGAAGAAACATGTGATTTTTCAGACAGAATACCTGAATTAAAAATTGAGCTTACTTTAAATCTTCTTTTCCTTAAAATTAGGATGCTATTCCCTTCTTGGCTCCACCGTTCTCTTAAAGGCTCTCCTGACAATAACAGAAACTGTTTCAGTAGGAGTAATTCTACCATTAAAACTGGCTTCAGTAGCAGGAATGGTGACAATAATATGTGCAGATTACATTGGCTATAAATAGTACAATTAATTCTTCAATTTATTTCAACTCCCTAGTAACCATATAATTGGCTAGACATACAGAAAGAAGACAGAGTCCAAACTCCTGGGATCAGCAACTGGAAAAAATCAGTCAATAGTGTAAATGTTTAAGCATTTAGATTTACATCAATGTTTTCTCCTCATTTCATGACATGGTGAAAAGATCTGATTCTCAAAGATTATCCCATCTTCCACATGTTCCTTTCTCTTGTCATCTACATCAGAACATGTTTCTTACCCTGGATAACTTTTACTTCCTTTCTTGAAAACTTGGGTTCTTCCGAGTTAACAAAAAACTCATTGATTCACCTGCTATACACCAAGCACTACATGAAACCTTGGATTTCCAAGATAAAAGAGTCCCTCCTCTCAAAGAATTTTCCCCTTTTTCTGAAAAAATAATTTTTGTAAAATCTCCAAAGGGACCACTTTGAAGATCGCTATAAGCTTACTTTGTGACTAAAGTCTCAGTTTGAAGTATAAATTCTCATACCTAAAACTTTCCCTCAGGTATCAGCAAAAGTGTGAATGTACACATCAAGAGAACAAACACATAAGACAAAATGCTTACAACATCTGAATGCTATCAGTGTATATGCATTACATTAACACTTCCTTACTACTTTATCTCTGCTGTACTTCATTATAAAAAATAAAGGAAAAACACAACAAAACTTTCAATGGAGTTGACTACCCTGGCTCCAAAACAGTCTGACAAGAGAGACTGGAAAAGTTATCAAGATTTCTCAATCTCAGTGTTCTGATTTCTAAAATTAAAATAAACATTTTACACACCAAAATGGGTTACTGTGGCCGTGAAGCTAGACATACTCACTTTTTATTTCAAGTTTTAATTTGGTCTGTCTTTTCTTCAGAATTTGTATCTCATTACCGAATTCTTTATACATATCCTGAATTGTCTTCCTTATTTCATTCAACTCTTTGTGTTTTCTTAGACTCCATTTTGGCCTTTATTTGTATTATTTTTGAGTTTGTTGACATATTAATAATTGCTATTTTCAGTTCATTGTCATACATGTTATGTAAGTTTCTCACGGTGCTGGATAGTTTTATGTCAACTTGATACAAGCTAGAGTTATTTGTAAGAGTTATACCTCAATTGAGAAAATATCTCCAAAAAGTCAGGCTGTAGGCAAGTGTGTAGGGCATTTTATTAATTAGTGAGTAACGGGGGAGGACCCAGTCCATTGTGGAACTGTTGGACATGTGGTTCTGGATTCTATGACACTAGCAAGGACTCCTAGTAATGGAGGATACAAAGACTGAACTGGCCATCTTCTGGACCAAACCCACAACCTATCTTGCCTGTAAGATGCTCTGGGGCCATGGTAGCTCAGAACCTGTGGGAGTGGCCATTCAAGACTTGTCTAACTTGAAGCCCATGCTATGATAGGAGCCCATGCCCCACACTGCCTAGATAGCCAGAATCTGGAAGCTAGATGTCTCTGAGACCTAGGGTAGATCCAAACTTGACTAAAACAAAAAAGTCAATGAAATGGTTCCTAATGCTATACTTGTAGAATTGGTACCTAGCCCAATAGCTATCATAGAGGCTTCCTCCAGAAGCTGATAGAAATGAACACAGAGACCCACAGCCAAACATTAGGCAGAGCTCATGAACCCCGCAGAAGGGTAGGTGAGGGAGGATTGTATGATCCAGAGGGGTCAAGGACACCAGAAGAACATGGCCACAGAATCAATTAAGTCGGGCTTTAAAAAGCTCACAGGGATTGAAACGACAATCACAGAACCTGTATGGGGCAATGGTAGACCCTCTGCATACATGCTGTGGTTCTTCAGCTTGGAATTTTGTTGGACCCTGAACAATGGGCATAGCGGTGTCTCTAACTCCTTTGCTTGCTGCTGAGACCTCTTTCTTCTTACTGGCTTGCCTCATCTGGGCTTGGTTTGCGAGGTCGTGCCTAGTCTTGTTGCCATCAAGGTTAATATCACTGTCTGCTCTTTTCTAAATGGAAATAGAGGAGGATTAGAGCTGCAGAAGAGGAGAGCTAGGGAGGGAGATTGTGAGGAGGGGAGGGAGGGAAGGCTTTAACTGGAATGTATTATAGGAGAAACAAATAACTTTTTAAAAGGAAGGAAGAAATCAGGCTGAGAAATCTATGATGAGCAAGCCAGTAAGTGACATTACATGGCCTCTGCATCAGTTCCTGACTCTGGGTTCCAGCATTGTTGAAGTTTCTACCATGGCTTCTTTCAATGAATTACAATGTGGAAGCATAAGCCAAATAAACCTTTCCTCCCCAAGTTGCTGCTGTGGGATATCTTTCTGTATACTGTGAATATGTGTTGTCCTCATTGGTTGATAAATAAAGCTGCTTTGGCCCATGGCAAGGCAAAATAGAGGCAGGCAGGAAATCGAAGCAGAGATACAGGTGAAGACAGGCAGAGTCTGGGAGACACCAACCAGCTGCTGAGGAAACAAGACATGTAAAAAATGAGGTAACTGCTATGTGGCAATACGTAGATTAATAGAAATGCATTAATTTAAATGTAGGAGCTATCTAGTAATAAGCCTGAGTCATCAGCCAAATATTTATAAGTAATATCGTCTCTGAATGGTTATTCAGGAACTGGCAGGTGGAAGAGAAATTCCAGTTACAAGTTGCTTTCTGTAGTTTTTCATCGCAGCAATGGTAAATTTATTAAGACACTTACCTCAGAGACCCTCTGTGAGTACTAATTTTTGGAGGATACATATTACCTTGATTTTTTGTGTATTATTTTGTTTTTGCAATGAGACCTCAGCATCAGTAGTTGGGTTGCTTTGAGGTCTTTTGGTATGGATATCTATCCCCCCATTTGTTGAATGATCATTTTAATCTGTTTGTTGTTATTCAAACTTGGCAGGTTTGGGATCAGCTGGGTGGAACTTGATGTTCAGTCTTGGAATCACTTGTCGTTAATGTGCAACTGGACATCACGGTGCTCTTAGCTGCAAAGTGCAGTTTCTGATCATGGGGAGTAAACCCTCGTTAAGGTTAGCAGTTTTTTACTGTGAAACACACACAGAATACAGGTCCTCAGATATCTCTGGACTGGAGATGTGGGACAGGACAGGACCTGTAGAAAGCCAGGATGGCTTAGCATCCATTCCATAGATGGCTGCAATTTTAGGGACTTTGTGATTGGGGCAGTGCTCCCTGACGAGAGCCTGTGGCCATTTAACTAGGTGGTACACATAAACCATGTGGCAGAGCCTTGATACATAAAGACACATGACACTTTGAGAAATTTTAGGTTAAAATGAAATTATCTTGTAAATCAGCCATTTCCATGAATGTGTCAAACTAAATTCCTAGAAAGTTCTTTGAGTACAGACTGTCTACAAATAATATTTTTTATTTGACAACTTTACTTCATGACTTAACTGACCAGCATACTAAAGGATGGGTCAGAAAAAAAATGTAGAAATATGTTCAGAAATGTAGGCAAATCCTAAAAGCAAAAGGCAATGCTCAGAGGACATAGTTTATTGTCCAGTGGTTCTGATCATAAGTTTTAATGGATTCCAGCATTGCAGAAAATAGGAAATAAAGCCTGGGGCTTGCAGAGTCCAAAATTCGATAGGAGAGGTCTAGTGCAATGGTGGAAGGCTTGCCTAGTTTGTTCAGCACCCTGGGTTCTGTCCCTAGTGCTACCCATAGGACTAAGATTAACAACAGAAACAACACCAAAGCTTAAGTTGGAGACAACTGAGTGAGTTTGGCTTTCATAGGTAAGTGGTCTAAAATAAAAGGCTACAAGGCAAAGTGAGGTGGGAAGACATGCTTACCTCAGGAAGCTCAAACACACAAGCATTTACAATAGAATCTCATACCCAGTATGGCTACCGCAAGATAAAAATGACTGGAAGCTGAAATTCAGTTACGAGTATCTTCTAATGCATGCCTAAAGAAAACATATTCCTCCCTACATAAAGGAAAACTCTTTACACACTAAAAAATAGTCTCTAGACATAATTTGCAGAGAATATAATTCACTATCAAAATTAGACATAAGAGGTCCAAGAAGACATGAGCAAAAGTCAACTGAAACAACAAACTAACAAAAGCAGGTTCACAGAGCAGTAAGATCATTAAAACTAATTGTGCTAAAAAAGAGTAAGAGACACATTTAAAGTTTGGCAATAGGATAAAACATCATAGAAATGTCCAACCTCCTAACATAATGCAAACCTTTACTTCTAGAGATGAAAGGCTAGTAAAATGAAAAAATTAAAGTGCAGATTAAACAGCAGATGACACACAGTATATAAATAACTGGATGAGCTAATACAGTCACTTGAAGAAGTTACTTATAATTTATTGCAAATCAAAGGTAGGAAGTGAGAATTTTTCATGTATAAAAAATAAACTCAAGAAGACAGAAGTAATATTAAAAGAGAAAATGACTAGCATTTTGTTGCAAAATATTTGATCACAACGTGACACCATGAGACTGAGTTAACCCTGAATCAGAAGGTGGAGCCAGTCTAACTAACCAGAATTAGCCATAGAGAAGCCAGAGATACAGATAGAGAAGACTCACAGGAAAGAGTAGGGAGGGTCTTAGAGACTTCTTGTCTCTTCGATCTGGAAATGTGGAGAGAAGGTCACTGGTTGTTCTTTTCAGGTTTTCACCCCAATATTTGATGCTTGAGTCTTTATTAATGATAGAACAATTTAGATAAACACAACAGCATTTTCTCAGAATTGGTAAGACTAACTTCAGAAACTGATTCAGAAATGGCATATATTAAGCAAAAAGAAGCAGGGAAAAAAATCATGACACAGCCACTGTAGACTACCACAGAGAGTGAGACTAACCAACACAAGAGAAAAGAAAAATTATATGAGGAAAAAAAATCACAAAAAGAATCACAGTTTCAACAGTAACAATGGAAGCTGAAGGAAAATCAAATCATATTATTTAAATGAAAAAAATAAATAAAAGTGATTGTAAAAATGAGAAAACCATTTCAATAAAATTGAGCATGCTTGCTGCCAAGAGAAACCATGAAAAAATTTCTGGTAAAGGAGCAACTTAAAAGTTCTCAGAAGTAATGTCTCAGATTTAAAAAATAGTGTGCCAAAAAATATGTACTAAGTAAATGGGAAATGTGCTAATCTCTAGCTTTTTAAGAACACAAGTAAAATTATAGTGCTTCCTTGGCTTGGCCTAAGGCAATTATTGACATGAATGTCTTTTCAGACTGAAGATATTAACTTCAGACTCTCGATAAGACACTCACCCAAGTCATCAAATAATTATGATCATTTTAGTACATTATCAGACATCTTACACCGAGTAGCATTTACTGGTAGAATAATAGAAGGAAGACAGATTTCTCTCGCTACAGCTATGTTCCACATAGCGGGTAACAGGCAGCTAACAGTCTGAAGTCACGCAGAGAAGTCATAGAGATGACATGGTTCAATTTGTGATCTAAAGAATAAACTGATGACTTGTGCACAGAACAAACAGGATAAAATCAGTTCCAATCTAAGATTGGGAGAGATGTTTAAAGTAAAACAAGAATTGTGCAAATGTTAACAGGAATAAAGTAAACAAATTCAAGATATATATTTTAAAGATAGAACTAATTTGTTGATAAACAAAATATTTAAAAAATCATAAATAGTACTATGTCTCTAAAACAACGAGAAAACAATGCAGTGGCAGGGGTAAGTCCTTATATATGAAGAAATGCCTCAAATGGAAAATTAAACTCCCTAATAAATAGAGAGGATGAATGGATTGGAAATAGGATCAACATATGCTGCCTATACAAGTCTGATTCTAACTCTTGTGGCACATAAAAACTAAAGATGAAGGCAAGGATAAAGGTATTCCATGAAAATAAAAATTAAAATAGAGCAAGATCATCTATAATTAAATGAGAAAAAGAGACTTCAAACTAAACAGCAAATCACTTACAAGGGTCTGGAATAAAATGGATGAAAACATTCCAAATGAATAGACCAAAATTAAGTTTCAATGGGGCTATTTAAAAGGACAAATGAAGCTGATGAGGAAGGAAGAACATAAAAATTAGATTAGAAATAGAAAACAGGAAGAATAGGAACAAAAATCAATAAAACTAAGAGTTGGCTCTTGAAAAACATAAACAGTCAACAAACACTCAGAGTAGTAAAATAGAGAGAAGACTCAGACTTATAAATGAAAATGGAGATTGTAATTGATGCTTCTGAAATTTAAAAGAGAATCATTACAGAATGGTTATGAATAATTATATGTTGATAAATTGAGAGTCTTAAAAGAATAAATTCCTAGAAAAATAAATTGACCATACTTGAATAAGAAAACAAAATGAAAGCTCAAGCAGACAAATAAATAAATTAGCCAAGTAAAAAACTTTCCAAGCCAGGTAGTGGTGATGCATGCCATTAGTTCCCAGCACTTGAGTGTCAGAGGCAGGTGGATCTCTTTTAGTACGAGACTAGTCTGGTCTACAGAGTGGATTCCAAGGCAGCCAGGGATACACAGAGAATCCTGTCTTGAAAAACTAAAAACTAAAAAACAAAACAAACAAAAATTCTAACAAAAGAAATCTTAGTTCAGAATTGAGTTCCATCAAATACTCAAAGGAGAATTTCTGACAATACTTACTCAGCCTCCAAACGTCTAGAGCAGGAGGGACTAGCCCAAGGATACATTTATGAGACCAGCATATCTAAGTCAGACAAAGACATTGAAAAATAAAGCTAGACAAATATTACAAAAATCTTCAATAAAATACTAGCAAACAACTTGACAACATTCCCAAAGAATTAGACATTGTAATTAGATGGGACTATCCATGACATACAAAATTGACTTCCTATATGCAGCCTAAGACTCGGAATGTAGTCATCAGCAGAACACAGTTAGCATGTATGAGTTCCTTGTATTCAATCTCAGCTCCGAATAGAGTGAATTCTTTAATCAGATGAAAGATGATTATCCAAATTAAAGCAGAAAGCAACTGTCAGAGCCCATCATAGTTTCTTGACAAAATAATTGACAGTTTTTGTGTAGTAAAGTTATTTAATATATAATTCCACTTATAGAATAAGCTCCAGCGAACATCTGAT
This sequence comes from Dicrostonyx torquatus, assembly GCA_028555095.1. NCBI lineage: Eukaryota > Metazoa > Chordata > Mammalia > Rodentia > Cricetidae > Dicrostonyx > Dicrostonyx torquatus. The sequence goes on along the minus strand of JAQHUG010000379.1, from coordinate 70,887 downwards.
CTAGTCCCAGCATTCCAGAGGTGAAGACAGGAGCAGGAATTTAAGGCTAGTCTGAACTACATAACAGATTTGAGGCTAACCTGGAATGTATAAGACTCTGCCTCAGTAAAAACAAGAGAGCTGAAGAAATGGCTTGTGGGTTAAGAACACTGACTGATCTTCTAGAGGACCTGGCTATCTCCACACCCACATGGCAGCTTACAACCATCTGTAACTTCAGGTCATCACACCCTCAGAAGCCACAAGAACCACATGAATTTGTTTGTGAAGAAGCTAGAGCCTCTGGGGGCAAAGTGTGGTACTTACTTGCACTTAGTACTAAGCCCCTAATGGATGCTTTATAGCGCTACTAAATCTATAACACAGTTTATGGCCGTTCTTAACCTAACTTCTCACCTAAAGTCACCTGAGTTGCTTTCTAAGCCCAGAGAGCCTGCTTATCTAGTCTGGGATGGATTCTGGGCCCTGGCAGGTTTTTGCAGATAACCAAGAGACTCCAGTAAGTGCCTGCAGCTTCTGTTTACACTTGTGAGTGTGTCTGACTGACCACCTGGGGCGGGACACTAAGAAAATCCAAATGCTAAAGTATGCTCTGCTTTTCCAGAGACCACCATAGGTGCGGTAGTTAGAAGTCCCCCTCCCTTTCAGAAGGACACAGTGAGAAGCTGCTTTCAAGCTAACTTACTCATCAAAACAGCCACAACTTGCAGCATCCTTCAGACAGGGTTGTGTATCCAAACCCTACGCTGTCTTTGAAGCACAGGATGCAGTCTTCATTCTATGCATTTGACATGGGGAAGACAACAAGCGAAGAAAATAGAGTCCCTAATCTTAGCGAGGCAATTATTTTGCTTGCGAAGACACTATTTTCCTTTTTCTCAAAACACTGAGGCTCGGGGGTGAGGGTGGGGGTGTAGCGTTGGGGGGGGATTGTAATTGATTTGTCAAGGTCAAAGGGCCACCAAGAAAGAGCTTTGCGGAGCTGGTACAACCTGTTTTGACTGTACTACATTGCCCCCTAGGGCTGCACGAGTTTACAGCAGGTGCTAGAAGTAAAGGAATTCAAAATATCAGAGGGCAACAGGCTAGGAATCTTCCTCAGCAGACCCAATTGGCTGTGACTGATCTTTCCTCTCTACACTCAGGGCCCTTTTGTGCGTACCACCGGCTTGGCAGGGAACTCTTTCTGCCTTTCGTTAATTGCTAGTCCATGTGCTTTCTGCTAATTGCCATTACAAGCAAGTTCAGGCGAGGCTAAGGCGTTCCCGGATATATTTTCATCTACCTCAGCTCTGCCTTGTCTTGGAGCGGAACTTCTCAAACTGTATGTGCGAATCGCCCGGTGGCCCTGTGAAAGTGCAGATTTTAATTCAGAAACACCAGGCAGTGTGTGAGACTCTTTCGTACTTTCCCCGCAAACAGCCAGGAGAGGCCAATGCTGCTACTGAGAGGGTCATACAGGGAGCAGCAAAGAGCTAACCAACCATTCTAAAGAACTGGTTTGTTAAACTGCACCAGTCGCTCCTGCGGCTAAGTTACAGCCACTGTATGCTTTATTTCTAATTGGCTTTTGATTATTCCTCCTTGTTATAAGTCGCCAAATTAATAAGACTGCATAGTCATTCATTGCCCACTCAGTGAATCTTTGTAAATTGGTTTCTTGATAGGTGACTCACCTACAACTGAAAATAAGACAGCCAGAAGTTCAGGTGGCTGTCTTATGAACAACACAAAAGAACATTAACTGGCAAGAACATTTTTGGTATATATGTATATGCATGTACATGTGGAAGCCAGACTTGTTTTGCTCCCCAAGGGCCACCTACCTTTTCTTTGTAAGTTTCTCTTATTGACCAGGAGCCTTTAGGCTACATTGTCTGGCCACAGGACCCTCGGCTTCCACCTGCCTCTGCCTCCCAAGCACTGGAATTGCAGGTGCGAACTCCCATGCCTAACCCTTTTACATGGGTTCTAAGAACCAAACTCATGTCCTCATGCTGACACTATAAGCACTTTACCCACTGACCAACTCCCCAACCCCAGCTATTGTTTTAACTTAGAAGAGCAATCTACCTCTACAAATACATTGTTGTTCCTGTTAGCATCAGATACCATCATGTGTGGCCATGTCTTTGGGGATGTCAATGAGTCTGGGATGCTTCTGGTGAGACACAAAAACAAGAATATGCAACAGATTTGACATCTTTGAGTATTTTACTGAGTTTTACCATGCTTACTACGACATACATTTTTGATTTTAGTATGAAATTAATAGTATGATATTTCTTTGTGATGAGGAAAGCTTTTCTATGGTAAGTGTGTTCACAGTATTTTCTACCAGTATGTTCACAGCAGTCATTAAAGAACACTGACATCAAAGATAATAATCCTGAGTTAGAGCCTACAAAGACATTTCACTTCTCAAAGATCATCTCTTGTCATTAACCATCTCAAACCAAGACTTAGAGTCTTGAGAGAATCTAAAAATAATTCAAGCCCCAATTCATTGACAAGAAATGAATTCACACTTACCATAGAAAAGCTTTCCTCATCACAAAGAAATATCATACTATTAATTTCATACTAAAATCAAAAATGTATGTCGTAGTAAGCATGTTAAAACTCAGTAAAATACTCAAAGATGTCAAATCTGTTGCATATTCTTGTTTTTGTGTCTGTTTCCCCTCTAGAGAAATTAACTGTTCTTTGTTTTTCTAATCAAGATTCTTTCTTTCAATGACAATAGAGTTAGAAGTAAAAATTCATTTACATGTTTTGTTTTTTTTAATATTTGTTACATGAAGAAACAGTCTCCCATAAGCCAGTCAAGACCAGAAGGTATGACATTTAACTTTTAGGATAGGAAGATCTAGGTGGGACATATTGACATATCCCCTTAATTAGATTTTTCCAGTCTGCCTTCACAAAGAGACCAGGAGTATTGTTAATATTTAGATGCTGTTTAGAAGATGGTGCAGTAAACACAACAAGTTGTCACTACTGAGTCTACATGATATTTGGGTGATACCTCTCCCAGTCTACAAAAAATCACACAAGAGCATGCCATGTCCCATGATATGTGAGTGATCCATCTGCAACATCCTTTAAGGGTCCATGAATGAATGGATGCTGCTACTCCACACAAGTGGTAGGCGGAGTTAAGCACATGCAATGTGCATATCTTTACATTTCTAAAGATATACTTAGTAGATTGTCAGTTAATGACCCATCCAGTTCTTTCACAGGGCTGTCTCTACCTCAGAGGCAGGAGGAAGAACAATGGCCAATGACTAGTTGACATTGTCTTTGACTTTATTTAAAAAAAAAAAAAACTCTGACCATAACCAAACAATGATAGAAAGCTCAACTGCCCCCCCCCCCCCCGAAAAAAGATCAACTCATAGCCCAAAGAACAGACACTAGTAAAGTGGTGACATTAAGAAGGCTATAAAAGAAAATTGGACGGAAAGAAAAACTTTACTCAAGGAAAAGTGAGAAAATGAAGAAATTAATAACTGAGGAGATGTGGTGTCCTGGTTTGCTTTCTGTAGCTGTTACAAAACACTGACTAAACTAGTGTGGGGAGGGAATCATTTGCTTGACTGACACTTCAACAACCCAGTCCATCCTTGAGAGGAGTCAGGAATCAAAAAATCAAGCAGGAATCTGGAGCAGACACTGAGGCAGAGACCACAAAGGACACCGCCTTCTGATTCACTCCCGAGGGCCTGCTCAGCTCCCTTCCTTACACAGCCCAGGACCTGCCCAGGGATAGTGCTACCACAGTAGACTGGATCCCACTATATCTTTCCACAACCAAGAAAATCCCTTCTTCCCTTGTATGTGAAGTTAACAAAGTGTGTGTCTTAGGATTTCTACTACTGTGAAGAGAAACCATAGCCACAGCAACTCTTATAATGGAAAACATTTAATTTGGGTGGCTCTTTTACAGTTCAAGAGGTTTAGGACATTGTTATCATGGCAGGAAGCAAGTCAGCTTGCAGGCCGACATGGTGCTAGGGAACTAGGTGGCTTCTACATCTTAGAAAGGCAACAGGAAGCAGTTTACCTCACTGGACATGGCTTGAGCATATATGAGACCTCAAAACCCACCTCCATAGTGACACACTTCTTTTCACAAGGCTGCACCCCCTAATAGTGTCACTCCCTTTGGGGCCATTTTCTTTTAAACCACCATGGTATGGCATATAACCTATGAAATTAAGATAGGCAAAGGAATTTGCTGCAAATAAATGTTTCTGCAAAAGTGAAGTTTACCTATAAAGAGTGAGAAGATAAACATCTGGTCTATAGCAAGAAATCATTGCTAAAAGATTAATAACATATTGAGAACAAAAGACGGGACAGAACAAGAGAAAGTATATAATGTATTTCAAAGCTATTGTATATTAAACCCACAATTACCTTCAATTAACTCTAAATATGTTTGGTATCCTGTTAATTGGGTTATACACAATAAATTCTCAGGATTACAGTGAACACATTCTGCAAATGAAGATGCTTACTTCAAAAATTTTTTTGTGTGTGATTGCACTGTGAAGCCCAGCCGAAAAACCCATGGGATACAAGGTAATTTCCATGTTTTACACATGTGTGGATGTCATATTTCCTCCTCTATAGGAAATTTCTGAGCAATGTGTTTTATTTCATTTGCAGCCTAGGGCATGTTAGAACTCATCTCATGTTCCCTGCAAGGCTTTGATTGCCCTCTGCTCTGAGGTCTGGTCCTTTACCCATTCATGTAAATGATTATGCTCAGGAGCGGCTCTGGTTTTACTGTGGGCTTTGGGGTTTGGTTTCCAAAGTCACATGCTTATCTTCCTGTTAATTATCACACATAGCTGTGACTTGGGCATGTGATCTCCCTCTAGACACCTGTGAGATTTATTACTCAAATACTGTATGAGGAAAAGACTAACTGAACAGTGTTAAGAGCTGTTTTTGCTGTTTTTCCCCCCAAGAATTCAGATGTAACTCCGTGTTTTCATTTATATTTTCTAGTAAAAATGAAAAGCAATTAATTCTGGCGACATGTATTCAGAATAAATTTCAGTCTATATCAAGTTGGTTCCCTTATTAAAGAGAAGACATCAATGCCTTTAACTACAGACAATTCTTGGGACTCCTCAGAAGAGTTAGTCACCTATGTTACAAATTTCAGTGACTCCTAAAAGCACTTCATCTAACCAGAGCACATCCCTACATGTACAAAATTCTCTGCCTTTTAGATAACAGATTAAGTTCCACTCTTAGAGTTCCTTCTCTTGACTTTAACTAGTCCTCTACTAAAGCATCGATAGCATTTGTCTTATGAACTAATTGCTTTTGCATATGTTCTAGATAATCCATCCTTTCTCAAAGGGCTAATTCTACAAGTGGCAGCTGTAGGAACATCAGAGGAGATTATGAAGCCCTGTGCCTATAAGGACACCTGAAGCAAGAAGGATGTTATTATGGACCCTGGAATCATGAAGACCTCCTCATGATTTTACTTAAAGCTTCAGCAGAGCAAGGTTTGTGCAAATGAAACTATAAGAAAACTAAAAATTGTTAAGCAGACTGCGCAGCCTAGAGCTACTGTACTGATACTGTAGTTGGAGTCTAGACCTTCATGACAGTGGTTGCCTTTTCAGCCCCAGGTGGTGTAGGAGGTCCTTCTGCATCTGTATTGCTTTCCTTGGTTGATTAAAGAAAACTGCCTTGGTCTTTTGATAGGGCAGAAATCAGGTAGGCAGAGTAGACAGGATGAAATGCTGGGAAGAAGGCGGTGTGGCAGACGCCATGGTTCTCCTGTCAGAAACTGATGCTGACTAGGATCTTTCCTGGTAAGCCACGACCTTGTGGTGACACACAGATTATTAGAAATGGGTTAAATGAATATGTAAGAGTTAGCCAATAAGAGGTTAGAATAATGGGCCAGGCAGTAATTTAATTAATACAATTTCCGTGTGGTTATTTTGGGGGATAAACTAGCCAGGTGGTGGGGTGCAGCCCGCCTAGCCTTATTACAACACCCAGGGATGGTTCAGAAGAACACCAGGGCCCCAGGACAGATGCTTGGGAAACAATTCACCTATTGGAGACTGTTGCTATGACAGAGATCTTCTGTAAAACTATTCCCTATTGTAAACCTGCAATAAAGGTTGAAGAGTTTAATTTCCAGGTAAGTGACAGTAGTACAAACATTAGAGAAATGGCCGGGCAGTGGTGGCGCACGCCTTTAATCCCAGCACTTGGGAGGCAGAGGCAGGTGGATCTTTGTGAGTTTGAGACCAGCCTGGTCTGCAAGAGCTAGTTCCAGTGCAGGCTCCAAAGCCACAGAGAAACACTGTCTCGAAAAAAAAAAAAACAACAAAAAAAAAAATTAGAGAGAAGGGCAGGCAGGGTAGATCGTGGATTTTCTGCCAAATCCTTTATATCATTAAGATCTTGAATTTCAAACAACACACTTTGCTTAAGCCAAGAGAGCTAGGGAGTCTCACTGGCATACACTTGATGTGAAATTCCCCTCTGTATGGTTGAATGTTTTATTGCCATTGGTTAATAAAGAAACTGGGCCTATGAGAGGGCAGAATGTAGTTAGGCAGAAAATCTGAACAGAGGTTTAGAGAGAGAGTAGGCAGAGTTAAAGAGATGCCATGTAGCTGCTGAGGAAGACAGACATCAGAACTTTACCCGGTAAGCCACGGTCTCATGACACTACATAGATTAATAGAAATGGGTTAATTTAAGATGTAAGAGTTAGTTAATAAGAAGTTTGAGC
>JAQHUG010000379.1:42697-63183 GCA_028555095.1 Dicrostonyx torquatus | reverse complement strand
GCTGAGCGGGCCAGCAGCTGGGGGCTTGGAAGCTGGGTGCAGGGAACAAACAACACACACCTCTCTCCCCCAATTACAACACACTGTCACATAAGTCTTCATGATTTATATTGAGACAACCACAACATCTACCAATAAACCATGAAGAACTATAGATAAGCTTAGAATTCTCTTCTTCATAGACATAAAGAACTCACTAGACATGTTTACTCAGATATGTTTATATATTTAAAGAAGGAAATAAAGCAAAACATGGTAAAATATCCACATCTCTGATTCCACACAAAATATTTGTCCTCTATATTTATTATGAAGCTAAACATAATTTAGAAGGATCTTTAAAATTATCTACATTTGTGGAGGAAAAAAATGAAACAATGATAGGTAGAAGAAATCAAATATATAAAAATAATTGAAAGCAACTGTTGTTATGCAGGAGACTGTCAGTATTTGGGGAAGGGTAAAAAGAAGAAATGAGGAGAGGGATAATGGTCACAGGACAGTGAGAGAGAGGGAGAGAGAAAATACAAAAATAATTGCACATCAACTAAAGATAATAACCCTCTATTGAAAAATAGACAGAGGATATATTAAATAAACAAAAATCCTCTCATACTAAACAAATGGTGTTGAATGATAAATATGAGTGTGGGCAAGTGGCTGGGTATAAACGTTAAGACACAGTCCTGCCTCAATCACTGTGTAACTTCATGAAAGAAATACTTGAGAAAATTCTCATTCAATATCAATAAACGCCATGATTAGTTAGTCACAGAGTACACATTATGCCGCAAGCTGGGGAGAACCAAAAAATAACATCCAAAAAGGTATTATGTATACCATGAAACTCAGTGGCAGAGTGCTCATCTACAATGTGTGTCTTAGTTAGGATTTCTATTGCTGTGAAAAAAACACCATGACCATGGTAACTCTTAGAAGGAAAACATTTAATTGAGGAGGCTCACTTACATTTTTTTCAGAGGTTCAGTTCATTATCATCATGGTGGAAGCATGGCAGCATGCAGACAGACATAACGCTATAGGAGTAGTTGAGAGTCCTACATCTTGCAGGCAACAGGAAGCTTTCTGAGTGAGACACTGGGTAGTATCCTGAGCATAGGAAACCTCAAAGCCCACTCCCACAGTGATGCACTTCCTCCAACAAGGCCATACTCACTCCAACAAAGCCACACCTCCTAATAGTGCCACTCCCTTTGAAATTGTGGGGGCCAATTACATTCAAACTAGCATATTGTGTAATTTCTGGGTTCCAGACCCAAGCATTGCAAAACATAAAAGAGTAACATGCAAAACATGTTGCTGAAAAGCAAACAAAAATACTGAAGTCTGGACCATAATATTCATCATCAAGTTGACTGGATTTGGACTCAGCATGGAGACACATCTCTTGGTGATATGTAAAGGTATTCCAGAGTTTTTACTGAGGAAGGAAGAACCACCCTGAATATGGATGATACCATCTCTCAGTAAATAAAAAGTGCAAAAGGTAACCTGTGTCCCAGTATTCAGCCGTCTGCTTCCTTCCAACATGACCAGCTTCCTCACGTTTCTGCTACCACCCGTTCCCCACCATGACAGACTGTATCCCCACATAATGTGAACCAAAATAAACTACTCCTCCCATAAATTCCTTTTTGGCCAGATATTCTATTGCAGTAACGGTAAATTAATCCCCGACAGACATGAAAAGGAGAGGAAGAAGGGAATGATAATCACGGAAGTTCTATGTACATGGGGTGTCTTATTTTATGTGCATTTGGAGTGAGGAGTCTTTGTCCTAAGCCTATAATATGAGATGAAGGCTGCATGCTAAGTCCTGCTTTTCATGGAGACTTCTCTTGCTCCATTTCAAAAGAAGAAAACTTGTTTTCCTACACACAAAACCCAGTTTCATTACTCTGACGAATGACGGTACTTTGCCTGTGGGTGTGCAAAGCTGTTTCTATGTCCTTACCTTAATTAAGTAATCTCTGACTAAAAATGAGTCTCTCACAAGAGTTCTTAACAGATTGCCCTTATGGAATTCCAAGAAATACATCCATTTTCATTGTCGTAAAAGGTATATAAATTGAGATTTAATGTTGAAGCTGTTTCCCTTAATCCAACTTTAGTTGCTTTTATTTCTCCTTTGCAACATTCATGTCTCCATAATCATCCAGTCTTTCGATCATTAATTTATTCATGTAGTTTTAATCTCCATGTTCTATCTGCTAAGAACAGCCCTGGGTTCTCTGAACTGATAGAAGTCAAAGCCAGAGCGAGAAATCAGAAAGAAACCTTTTTTTTTTTCTTGAGAATTTATATAAGGAAGACTTTGTTGGTGGGGGAGGATTGGATACATGTTTATCCCATTTAGAGAAATAGCACTAACAAACTTGCAAAATTCAAAGAGGAAGAAACAAGACAGCTATCTCCCCATAAAGAGCAGTGTCAGTCTGAGATTGAGTGACTGGAAACATGCCACTGTGCAGAGTTCTCATGACAGAGGCTGGGCGTTTTCAAGATTTGTTCTTCTCCCTCCTAGCTAAAGCCTCTGGCTGACCCAAAGCAGGTCCAGCCTCTTCATTCTGTCAGTTTTGATACCATTTGCATAAATATCTGTCATTATCCTCTGCTGTGCCTCCTCTCCAACCTTGAACATTTCTTCTGGATTCATTATAATTAAAGAGCTAATGTAGCCATTCAAGTTCACATTGTCAATGACCATGTAATCATCTTCCCTAGTGGCCAGAATTCCTTTCTCTTTATGAAGTTACAATTAAATTCTTTCCAGCCATAAGGTCAAAAGAATCTGGAACAGTTAGTCTTCCTGGTGACTAATTTCACACCTGCAACTCTGACACATATAAAATAATACCTCTTAACTGGATGGTGTCAAATTAAGAAATAATATACATTTGACTACACCTCAACTGAAGTCAATAAGACATAAAAATTAAAGACTGTGGATTCTTTTCCTGTCGCTGGAAGTGATGCTTGACACTCTAGTTATCAATTTAAGACACATCTGTGTCCCTTAGAAATGCTAAAATAATTTGTGGGTTACAAGAGAATTTGAATTGCTCAAAACTTGGGAAAGTAACTACCAGCAAGATTAAGATAACTTATTCACATCTGTTCCTACTATCTAATAATGTCTATCCTTTTATTTTATTTTTCTCCTTCCAAAGATTTAGGCTTGTCTAGCAATGTTTCAGCTTTTTGTATTTTATAAAGGTGTAGGGTTATTATATGCCTGGCTAAATACAAAGAGCAGATTTAGCCTCTGCCTCTTAAAATATGTCAGTGGCCAAAGAAACCTTACTCTTTGTGGACCTTCTGTCCATGAACAGTTCTGCATGATTTCCAGTTTTCTCTGTAAACACCGCCCACCACTGCTGACTCTGTCCAAGACTAGAGTTGTTTTCAGCAATGAGGTATTTGCTAGAAGCGTTGCAAATCTACCTTCCATCCAAGACCACTGCATCTGAAGGAGACAGCCTATGGTGACTCTGTGCACTACATACAGTTGTTATTACTATAAGAAACACACATGAACAGTCACGTTAATCTTGCAATGTATGCTACCATGGCTTTGAGCCATGTAAATTCTCTTCTCGGGATTACTTGATATTTTGTATTTTCCCTGTATCCTACCTGCTTTTCTGTCTATTTTCTATTAATCAGTATTCTACTGTCTTCTCCCATCAACATTTTAGTTTCTAGTTTTAGTTGTCTAGACAGACAGCATGGACAAGATAAACATTGGATCCTCAGAGCTCATATCATTGTGCTTAAAAATCAGCAGACACATAGGTTAATTGATCTTAAAAGTTCTTTTCTGACTTTACCTAGGACAGACTCTGCTAAGCACCTAGAATCTGAAGTAGAAAAGAGCTGAGAGCTAGGCTGAAAGACATAGCCAAGTTGGTAAAAGTTTGCCTGTCATACATCACATCCTGAGACTTGATGTGGGAGTGTTCTCCTGTATTTTGTATTACTTTCATTGGTTAATAAAGAAGCTGTCTTGGCCATTTGATAGGGCAGGACTTAGATAGGCAGGGAAAAGAGAACAGGATGCTGGGAAGAAGACTGAGTCAGGGAGAGAGCCCCCATGAAGCCACCAGGGTCAGACATGCTGAATGATTCCCGGTAAGATCACTACCTCATGGTGACACACAAACTTTTAGAATGGGTTAGTTTAAGATGTGAGAGTTAGCCAAGAAAAGGCTAGAGATAATGGGCAAGGCAGTATTTAAATGAATATAATTGTCATGTGGTTATTTCGGGCATAAGCTGGCTGGTGGCTGGGAGCCAGGCGGCAGGACACAGCTGCCCCCCTATTACAACAGAGACTGATTTGCGTGATGGAGACAAGGATCTCAAACCTGCCCTCTTGAAGCCTACAGTCCATTGAGTGTGACTGCAAGGGTGATGATACCACCACCCTGGCTAGGACACAATCTCAGAACTCCAGGCAAGAACTGACAGCAAACAATTGTGTTCTCTGCAGTGGAAATGAAATGAAGAAATGCCCTTACAAGATGGAGAATTAGCTTCTACATAAACAGCCCACAAAATTCGAGAAAAATCACTTCTTTTCCAAATATAAGGAAGCTGCCTTAAAAGGGAAGTTTGGCAGTTGTAATATACATACTAAGTGACAAAACATGATTCTCTTTCTTTTTTAAAAAGTTTATTAATATTTATTTAGTTGTTTGTTTATTTAGTTTACATTCTGACCACAGTTTCTCTCCCTCCTGTCTTCTTATTCCCTCTCCCTCTCCCAATCCATTCCACCACTGTTTCTGTTCAGAAAGGGGCAGGCCTCTCACGGGTATCAACAAAGCAAGGCATATCAAGTTGTCATAAGACTAAGCACCTCCCCCTGTATTTAGCCTCGCTAAGGCAACCCAGTATAAGGAATAGGTTCCAAAGAGCCAGCCAAAGCATTAGGGTCAGGCCCTGCTATCATTGTTAGGAGTCCCCCAAATAGGCCAAGTTACACAACTGTTTCATATGTCCATCCCATGAAGGCTCTGTGGTTGTTGGTTCACACTCTATGAGCTCCTTTGAGACAGGTTAGTTATTTCTGTGGGTTTTCTTGTGATGTAAAACATGATTCTCAGATGCTGAAAATTCTTCCCCTTTCTTTGTTTCCTGGTCCACCCTGATGAGAGCAACAACACTCCTGTTGACATACTTAATAGCCATTGTCAGCATCATGACTTCTCTTCCATGATGGGAAATGAATACCTCAAACTATGAGCCAAAACAGCCTCTTCTTTTCTTGGGTTGCTTCTTGCCAAGCATTTAGTCATAAAACAAGAACAGCAACAAAAACAAAAATATAGGTAGAAAAGAGTGGGTGCATTGGTGTGCTAATTATGGTCATGCGGTTTATGGGTCTTTGAGACTTCTTTGTGTGAGAAATATGGAAAAGTCTGGAACTGAGGTTAGAAACGCTAAAATTCTGTAAGCAAAGTTTAATAGGCCAATTCTGGAGGCATTTCAGGGGGTTATGCATGTAGACAGTGGACTCTGGGCTCATAACATCTCAAAGGGGAATAAGACAATTAAGAACAAGACTACTAGTGATTATTCATTTTGACAAAGAATGTGACCACATTCTGTCTGACTCCTGAAACTTTGAGACTAAACTCAAAAGTAATGAACTAGGTTTTTTAGCAGAGAAAATTTCAAGGCACATAATATTAGTCAAAGCATGACTAATGGTCACAGTACTTATCCAGGCTTCCAGCAAAAGAGAAAAGAGGTCTGAGCAAAAGGCTGAACCAGGTGTGATAATGCAAAGAAAACAGTTTGAACCCAGGTAAAGTTACAAATTATATTGGTGAGGTTAAACGTCTCCAAGCATTAAAGAGACTAGCATTGCTAAAGAGAAACCAGAGATTTTTCACTCCTGGGCAATAAGAAAGGTGAAGGACAAGACTCTACCCATCAAAGGTTGCAATTTATAAAATGTAAACCCATTAGAAAAACTTTTATTTGAGAAGAGAGTTTCCAGGGCAAACCATTCTAAGAAAATCCATCTGAAGAAGTGTTTTCCTGGGTTTAACCTTAAAGGCACATAGAGCCTACCACATCTGTGATCAGTAGAAGCCTGGCTTCAGTTGGGAATTGTAGCAAATTTTGGTATCATCCACATGGTGCTGATTTTGTAAGCATACAACATACAATTAACAAGGCTTTAGAGATTTGCACAAAGGTTTCAAATGACATGAAACCATATAACATGTAATAATGTCACCTTACCTGCGCGCAGTCTGAGGAAGCTGTACATAAGTCTGTGAGAGTGAGCCCTAAATTACAGTGGAGATTGGGATATTGGAGATGTCAGAAGTGTGAGACATCCACTAAGGAAAGCATCAAGTGGTATAAGAGAGAGATCACAGTTGTCAAAGACAGCAGAGGTGGAAGGAAAGGGTTGCCTGAATGTAGATGCCAGCATCCTATGGACTGGGCTCTCACTTCAAGCAAAAAAAAAAAAAAAGGAGAAATCTATGAGTGTCACCATTACCCTTTCTCTGCTTCCTGGTCTACCCAGTTGTGAGCATGGGTCCTCTTATTCCTGCCACAAGAGTCAAAAGCTAATCTCACCACCAGTGCTTCCCCACATAATAGATTTTGCCCTCAAATCATGAACACAAATAAGACCTTTCTCCTCTAGTTGCTTCTTGTCAGGTATTTGGTCGCAAAAGTGGGAAAATTAACTAGAACAGTAACTGATTAAGGTGTTCAGTATTATGATCTCGTATACCATGAAATTGAATTTAAATTAAAAATATATATTTCAATTTTTTAGAAAAAGATTTCTCAGTGTGTTTCCATAGGGATATTGTAAAGGAATTTATATCAATAAGGAATAGGAGGAGGGTGAGGAAGTGGGGCAGGAAGACCGGTAACACTTTATAAAATTATTGGACAAATCTAGAATCATCTTCAGCAAGTCTTACTGAGCACATCACTATATTTCTCCCTGGAATTTTCTTGGCTTTGTACCCCATCAATGATCTGTAAACATAAAACACTAATAATGAAAAGGGCATTTAAAATATTTTAAGGAGATTTTAGAAGGCAGTGAACTAAGATCATATGTAAAGAGCTCAGAAGCAGCAGACAGCAGACACAAGCATCCAAACAACACAACCGAACCAAAATCATAAGTGTTTAAATTTGCTGCTTTGGAGACTAATAACACAGTGCAAAGAATAAAATAATAGAATGGCGAGCCGGGCAGTGGTGGCACATGCCTTTAATCCCAGCACTCGGGAGGCAGAGGCAGGTGGATCTCTGTGATTTCGAGGTCTACAAGAGCTAGTTCCAGGACAGGCACCAATAACTACAGAGAAACCCTGTCTCAAAAGAGAATCCAAAAAAAAATATAATAGAATGGCAACTTTGTAATAAAAAAGGCCAAACTGATGAAATTTTGAAATACCAATAGGTAACTAGCAAACTCCTTTTGAATTCTAGCAACCTGAAGAAAATGTGTAGAAAGGACCCTCCCCCCTCAAGAGCCAAACAAGATGCTCTGGTGATATCCCAGGCCAAACACAGGAGCTCAGGAGTGTGAGTTTGTGTGCAGTTCACAATTAAGTGGCATAAAAATTAAAATCCTGATATATTTTTATGAAAGTAGGAAAAATAAATTGGTGAAGAGACAACTAGATCCTCCCAAGGATGAAGGGGAAAGCCAGCCTTACTGTAAGAGCTAGGAGTCAAGCAAAGAGAAACGCAGGCAAACCCACGGAAGGAGGGAAACAAAGGCAGAGAAAAGGAAGTGTGAAAGGAGAGAATGTAGTTGGATGTTTTTACTTTTGGCTCTTTGGGGGCCTGCCACCAAGCTCCCAAATAAATATACATTTGTTATTGCTTATAAATGCCCAGCCTTAGTTTGGTTTGCTTTGTGCCAGCCTTTCTTAAATTATTTCATCTACCTTTTGCCTCTGGACTTTTACGTTTCTCTATTTCTGTAAATCTTTTTTTTTTCTTTCATTCTTACTCTATGTCTGGCTGTGTGGCTGGGTAGCTGGTCCCCTTTTTTTCTTGCTCCTTGATCCCTCTTGCTTCCTGATCCCTCTTTTTCTACTTCTATTTATTCTCCCTGCCTACCACCCCTGCTTATCATTTCTCCTACCTTGCTATTGGCCATTCAGCTCTTTATTAGACCAATCAGGTGTTTTTAGACAGGCAGTGTAACATAATTTCACAGTGTTAAATAAATGCAACATGAAAGAATGTTACACATCTTTGCATCATTAAAACAAATATTCCACAGAACAAACAAATGTAACACATCTTAAATTAATATTCCCCAACAAGCGAAAGACATGAACATTCATGGTGTAGCTAGGATCTACATCAACTGAAGAAGGAAAAATAGCTGAGTTATATGGGAAAAGACTCAGACACCAGAGTGGGTAGAGAATAGATATTGGCTTATGTGAGAAATTAGTCACAGCAAAACGAACAGATAGATTTCCCGGCTCCTTTTCCCTTAAGCTTCCATTTCAGAAAGAACACTCTCTGCTCACATACCATATGTTGGAGTCATGCAAAAGGTCAAAACTGAGCAGGGCTAACACCACCTAACATGTTGTATCTCAGAGAACATGATGTTTATGCCAGGACCATAGGAAGTGGAAACAGCTCCTCTGTTACTATGCGTGTGATCTCAAGCAAGTTACTCACTGTTCACACCAGATTGGAATATGAATTCTAACAACACTGGTAGTTGTTTATATTATGTGAATTATTTGATGTAGTGCTTGGCAATTAATAGGTGCTCAACAAATGTTTGCTTTCACCCTTTCATCTCCAAAGAAAATCAAAGTCAACAAAATAAATTGCAATCCTATCAGAAGAAACCAGAGTTTATTTTATGATCTATTAAAATTATATTTGCAATTATCATACTTTGGGATAAGAAATAATGAGACTCATGTTCATTACATTTTAGTTGTGGTGATTTGGGGTTATTACAGTAAGTAGTAGAGCATTCTAGGCTAGTTGAACTGATCTGGCCTAAAGATTTTTTAACACAGTTTGTCCTCTAAGTCGCATAGCATAATTTGACTAATAAAATCAGTCACCCATCTGTGACTAGGCTTAGGAGAAATAATTTATTGAGAAATAACCCAGCAATTCAGAAGTGAAACCTGTACTGAAGGACCAAAGCAGACTTGGCCCCAGGTAGGAGAGGTTGCTGGAGGTCTGAATTGGTCCATATAAATTCCCCTGAGCCAGGATAAGCTTATAAAAAAGAAAAGAAAAAGAGCCTTTGGTGTGCAGTTAGATGATATTTATAGGGAGTCATACCCCTGCAAACGGATAGAATCTCCGGCCTGGGAATTCTAGGAAGATGGAATTTGTGAAGAAGAAGAAAAAGCTAAAGGGGGTGAACTTCATGTTTTCCTTTCTTTCTTTCTTCCTTTCTTTCTCTTATTGAATCCATTTTCTCAGAGTGCTCAATTCAAATTCAAACATTTTGACAAGAATTTTCATTTTTAAAAGGCTATCTCATCTCTGCTGTAACTCTAATGTTGGTGCTTTGGCTTTTTCCATGAGCGATAACAGAAGCCCTCTAATATAGCCTGTAAGCCACCTGGGAACTCATTATGAGAAAACAAAATGAGTAAAAGCTGTTGGGCTGCAGAGTCCTCTCAGCATATGGGAGCGCTGGAGTTCGCCAACAATCCAGAGTTGACCAGATGCCTAGATGAACGGAGTAGGTCCAGCTTCATCTTCAGTTTCTTTATTCCAGTTTCTGCAGATGAGATCAGAAATTGGAGAAATCTCAGGTAACTCACAATCATAAGAGATTTTATCTGACCATCAGCCTTATAGCTAGCAAGCTTTACCTTTTGCATAGAATTTTTCAAGTTTTAGCCCCGTGCCAAGCAAAGTAAAATTTATGATCATATTAAAACCACACAGTATGTTCAAGGACCTCCCCTTAAAATTCTCACAGTCTCTCAGCCCAAATCCCCACAAATTTAGACATGGGAACTGATTGGACTCCCTTGGGCACTGAAAAGAAGCCATTCACAATTTGGTCTTTTAACTGATGTAATGAAGCCTCAAGTTGGAGAAGTCTTTCCTCATAAAACCTTGCTAAGCTCATGACGACGTGTTGTATCTCCTTCTGGGATGTGCTTTTAAATAGGATTATAGGATAAAAGAAGATGGGGAAAGAATTTGTCCAGATACTCACAGCTAATTAGACCACCACCCACCAACTTGGTTTTGCAATGAAAAGCTGTCTTCCACAGCTGAAAGACAAGCGGTGAGGCAAAGACCCTGCTTAACAATAAACAGAGCTACGAGGCTGACTTAACAGAGGAAAACGAAAGGCATCCACCCAGACACAGTGAAGAATTCATTAACATTAAACCACGCAGATTCCATTACTGTGAACTTCCACCAGCCCCGAAACAAGATGGGCATTAGCTAAGTCTTTTTAATCATCTGGGTAAATGGAGATTTTTTTCAACATGAAAGCATCCACTGCTATAAGATCTCTAAGTCCCAATTACACCAGCCAGGGAAGTGAGTCTGGTACACAGCTGATTTGTTCCTAAGTGCCAAAACGTTGATGTCAAGACTGGAGAGTCCTTAACTGATGGACACACCTAAGACATTAAAATAGAATTGGTGGAGAATAGGCAAGCAACCTATATGTACTAATAAATACTTCAGGAATTTGAAAGCTCCCTGACTTCAATTTGTGCTGCTTGCTTAGGATGTTTATCAAGAAAAATTCACTCACAAGTAAAGCTTAATTTACATCTGGTAAAACTGAGCCCATAATATAAAAAAGAGTCAGAAAAACCAATGGTTGTTTTGTTCTTGTCATCTTGTTTAGGTTTTGGTTTTCCTTTTGTTGTTGTTGCTGCTGCTGCTGTCACTGTTATTGCGTTGTAGAAACAGGGCGAAGGGAAGTCTCCATATGTAGCCCAGACTAGCTTCAAATCCACCATCATTCTGCCTTAGCCTCCCCAGTACTAGAGTAACAAGTCTGTGCCACCTTGCCTGGCTTGCATTTGTTTGCTTGCTTGTTATTATTACAATTAGATTTGAACATAGTGAGCATGTTTTAGCCAACTACCTCATGATTCTTTACTAAATTAATTATAATCTCCATTGAGTGCGATCTATTTTTCTGAAGACTCAAACAACTGTAGTTCAAAAATAGTAAATGGAAGTTTCCGGAAAACAGACTACAACAAAGCCCACAGGATTTCAAACGCACACTGTTCTGGGCAACATGATGAAACTTCACTCATGTGTCTTTTCCAATCCATAAACTGCACCATCTCTTATCCACACTGATAACTTTTCCTGGGGAGATACAACACACACATCTACTCGGCCCACATAGGGATTCCATGACAACTAATGTGTAGATACCACCACAGTCCAATTTCGGTAACTAATGAGTTTTGTTGGAGCTATTTACAGGAGTATAGGTGAGGGGTTACGTATAAAGCCCAGAATGACTCAAGGACAGCTGTATCACCAAAGCCTACTTCAGTAAGAATGACAGCTCACAACAGATACAAACATAGGACCCTTTGCATAGCCTGCAGGTTGGACAGTCCTTTCCAGGTGACTCGGTTGGTCTAAACCTCTTCCATCAGTTCTATAGGCCTCTACTTCTTTGAAGCGGCTGATCTGATCTCAGAGTCTTTTTTGCAGCTTGACTTGTTTGATAGTCTTTCTGGCAGTTATTGTTTATTCCGGAAAGAAAGGGCCTAGTGAATCTGGTTAATTCCAGGGATTTCCTGCCGCTATTTTGAGTTGTTTACCTTCCTGTTTATGGAGGTTCCCTGGAGCCCTGGAGGGCTGGATGTTTCAATCATTTTAATCCTAGAAAAAACTGTTACACAATGGTCACTTAGTAGCCATCTCAGTTTTCAAATTGACTGTCCGCTATTGGAATGGGTCCAAGTAACTCTTGCCTTTGGTAATTATGTTCCCATTGCTCAGAAGTGTGCTGCAAAGGAGTCAGCACAGATTAAGTCTGATACCACGCAGAGAGACAGATACTTCAGGCTAAACTGTACAAATAGATTTCCAGGTCATCCCAAATTTCAGACATCCAGTGGGGGTCTTGAACATTCGCATCACTGTGTGTACTCTTAACGATGAGGACAGGAAGGTACATGGCGAGGTATTATAAAATAAAGTAAATAAAATCCAGGAAGCTGTAAAGTGAATTAGTGAGTAGTAACCAAGGAAGCAAAGAAAAGATGGTAAAAAGTGACTTCTCAGGGCCATAGTAGCAAAAAGGTGTGTGGTCTGGTAAGTCCTTTAGAGATTAGCACTTACAGCTCAGTAGCTGGCTGAAGCCTCTTTATAGAGCAGCCCTTTACCAACCTGGTTAGGCAACTGTCCGTGTGTCCTTCCAGTAAGATCCATCTTACTCTCTGAGGAATCAAATGTGACACAGTAGAGAGAGTTGAAGCACGACTTACCTGAAAATTCTACTCCTTCTTGTCCCCAGATTCTGATGTACCAGTAAACAGACATCTCTCACAGAGCTAAGAAGGTTTTTCAGAAAACCTAACTCTACAACAAATACCTAATGATATTGATATTTGAGAGCTACAAAGAAAACACATTTCTTCTAAATAACCTCTAGGTAAATCCACAGGGTTGTTGTTGTTGTTTTTTTTTTTTTAAAACAGATCAGTTATCTTCACTCCTGTATGTAGAACTTCCCAGAAGCTTTTGATGTCTCCCTGCATATCACTAGAAAGCCAGGGAACAGTGGGCATTTGAGAAATCCTCCAACATTCAAGAGGCAAACAAAAATACATGCACAGCTTGATTTTTATCAGAAATGCTTGGGATCAAAGTGTTTCAGGCTTTTTTGTATTTTAGAGTGTGTGTGTGTGTGTGTAGCTAAAGAGAGAGAAAAAGAGAGAAAGGGAGAGAAAAAGGGAGATCCTTGGGATAAGACCCAAGTCTCAATATAAAATGTACTTAACACTTCATATCTGTTTGAACCTAGCTTAAAGGCAATTTTTAAATGTTTTTAATGTGCCTTCACTTTTATTTAAAAAATACACTTTTATACAATATATTCTGATCATGCTTTTCCCTCCCCTTCCCCAGTTCCTCTCAGAGACTTCCAACCTTTCCATACATCTAACTCTACTTTTTTTCTTTCTCTCTCTCTTCTTAGAAAACAAACAGGAAAAAAAGAAAAAGAAAAAATAATATCACAAAATAAAAAAATCATAATACACAAGCAAAAGACCAGCAGACAAAACAAAAAAACAGAAAACAAACAAACAAAAACCCCTGCTCCAACAAAGCAGTATGAAAAGAAACTCTACAAAAATGCCGTTGAGTTAGTTTTGTGCTGTGTGCCTGCATTTTTGCTACACCTGCCACATGAAGTCAAATGTGGAATTTTCCACTTGTGGTGTCATGTTGGCACTCAAAGGTTGGAGGGTTTAAAGCACTGTAGAGTTCATATTTTTAAAAAAGAAACTCTCAAATTGTACTAGAAATAACAAACTTTAAAGAGCAACTTCAATGACCTGAACAGAACTCAAAGCAACCAAGAAAGCTGAAATAATGCAATAGAAACTGAAAATTAAGAGGTCAGAGGTTTTCATTCTGAGTGAGGTAACCAAGACCCAGAAAGACAAATATGTACCCACTCATAAGTGGATATTAGACATAAAGGATAACCATGCTAAAATCCACAGACACAGAGAGCCTAGGTTAACAAAGAGGGAACAAATGGGTGACAAAAGGATTTCATGAGAAGGCAAAATAGAAAAGAACTCCTGGGTAGACTGGGGGTGGGTGGAGGTGGGAACATGATGAATGGACGGGGAGTACTGAAAGAGATGTCTTGATATGGGGGACATTTCAGGGTCAGATAGAAACTTGGTGAAAGGTAAATTCCCATGAACCTATAAGAATGACCCCAGCTAAGACTCCTAGCAATAGTGGATAGGAAGCCTGAACTGGCCTTCTCCTGTAATCAGATTGAAGACTACCCCAATTGTCATCAGAGAGGCTTCATCCAGTAACTGATGGAAACAAATGCGGAGACCCACAGCCAAGCACTGGGCTGGCTCAGGGACTCCCGTGAAAGAGGGGGAGGAAGGGTTGTACGAGCGAGGGTGTGTCAAGGTCATCACAAGGGAACCCACAGAAACAACTAACCTGGGCTCGTAGGAGCTCACAGAGTCTGGACCAACAGGTAGGGAGCCTGCAGGGGACTGACCTAGGCCCTCTACATTTATGTGACAGTTGGGTAGCTTGGTCTGCTGGTGGGACTCCTAGCAGTGGGAGCAGGACCTGTCCCTAATGCTTTGGCTGACTTTTGGTAATCTATTCTTCATACTGAATTGCCTTGCCCAGCCTTAATAAAATGGGGGGAGCTTAGTACTACCTCAACTTGATATGCCATGCTTTGTTGACGCCCACGGAAGTCCTGCCCCTTTCCGAAAAGAAATAGGAGAGTAGATTTGGAGGAGAGGATAGACCTGGAGAAGAGGAGAGAGGGTAAACTGAAGTCAGGATATAAAATAAATGAATAAATTTAATTTAAAAAGAGATTGGAGCCTTTTAAATCTGTGATTTCAATTTGTCTTAAACATATGAAAGAAATAGAAGATAATGGCAAGAAATGAAGCAAAAATATACAGATAGGCATGAGAAATTTTGAGAAAACATATCAGAGGATCTAACCTAAAACCTATTCTCATGATCCAAAAGGAAGGAGAAAGGACACAGACCTGTGCAGTATTTCTTAAAGCGTCCCCATGGTTGCACAATCCACCTACAGGAGGAAACATCCACAGGGCCCATGTCTATTTTTAGCAGAATTCTGCAGGAACTGAGTTGTAATTATTCCTTTAAATACATATGCATGTCTCAACTTGCTAAATTCACTGCACCCTAGCATCTCCCTGACACCGTGTTCGTTACCATGTACTGTTGTATTTATAACTTTAATAGTACAATGTTTTATGCCAGCACCAAAAATCAAATTATTTTTCTATATCCATGGACTAAAAAGAAAAGAATAAAAGAAGTAACTGCTTCACAAAATTCTATTTCAATCTCTCATCCTCTGGAAATGATGCACAACACCTATGCATCCTGCTTGGATGAAGCCATTTTGGTCCTAGTCCTCTAATAAGCCTGCTTTGTCTAACCCACATTTTAGAGAAGCCTCTGGTTTTTATGCCATCCAAGGCATTCTTCTGTCACTGAGCCACTAATAGATTTCATTCTTTGCAATTGTGTGTGTGTGTTTTTTGGGTCTCGCAGCATCTCAGGGTCCATTTTCATACACAGAGGCCAGGTTATTTTAAAATAAAATCCAATCCTCAGTTTTCAGAATAATCTTTGCCAATGTTATCAGTTAAGATGAGAAGACAATGGGACAGCATGAGTCCTTAATCCTGTACAAAGGAGGTGAGACAGGAAAGGGGGCTAGAGAGATGACTTAGTAGATTAAGTGCTTGCTTTGGGAACACCAATGACCAGAGTGTGAGCCTCAGAATCCATATTTAAGAAACTGGGTTTGGTAGCATTTGCTTATAATGCCAAGGGAGGGGACATAGCAGTGGGTGGAAACCTAGGTCTTACTGCCAACCCAATCTAGCCTGATGTGTGACTTCCAGATCAGTGAGAGATCCTTTCTAAAAATGTGGTGGATGGCATTCTGGAGGATGGCATTCAAGGCTGTTCTCCAGCCTCCACAACCATGCATACTCATGCACCTGCACAAACACGAACACACACACACACACACACACAAAACACACATGCAAACCTGCTTCCAAACATACACATGCAAACCCACATGCACAGACACATACATACAGATCAAACATGAGAGACACTGTGCAACCAAAAGGATAAATCTGTACCATCACCAGCCATCCACTGCCTAGTCTATAAACAGTCTGGCCAACTTCCTGAGGGAGTTCAGAGAAATCAGCACCTTGATTTCAGACCTCTTGTTTTCAGAACGGTGGGGAAATGAATTTCTTATGTTTGAAGACACTTGATTGTGACATTCATGGAGCCAGCCCTTGAACACAAATAGAGTCTTCTGGACCCATGATGGCAGTATTTCTCAGCTGAAGATGAGGCCAGCCCAAGGTTCTTTCCTTGAACTCATTTGTGAAAACTTCTCTCATTGGGTGTTTAAGGGTGGCATAGCTAACTACAGAGTTCATTCCATTCCTATATCAGTCAGCAAATCATAAACAATTGATTGCCAGCTAGGTCTTGTGAGCACTGGATGGACTGAATGCTTTCTAGATGGCCAAATGCTTTAGCAGTCAGAAAACTGGGTCCTTGGGGCGGGGCATGTGAACACCACAAACGTCAGGAGTTCTGAGCAGCTAGAAAGAAATGAGATTCATGTGATCTAGATGGGGTTAAAAATCCAAACATTTGAGCAAGAACAAGAAGATCATTATAGAAAGCAACCATGGGAATGTGACCTCAGATATAAAAACAAAGAAACAAACAAACAAGAAACCAACAAACATACAGTGAGCATGATGGTGGTGATAATTTAGTTTCTAATAGACTTAACTCCTCCTCCGCATGGGTGGACACGGGGGCCTCACCTGAGAGTAGATAGTATATCAAGGCAACTTTGTTCAAGGAACTCCGGAGACTACAGATAGATGTGGTCCTTCATCTGAAGTCTTCCTTTGGGATTTTTAAGCTACCCCAGAAAAAGTTCCCACCAATCCAAGAGAGAAAGCAGACATGACTCAAGTACCTGAACTGTGGAGATGGTGTACTGTCAACAAGAAGAAATGGCCTATTTTGCCCGTCAATGCCGTGCTGATTGGGAAGACTCAGCTTTAATTGTTGTTGGTAGCATCGCCTTGATTTTTATTTCATAGTTCAAGGCCTCCTGCTTTTTCAAGTGTGTAAAAACTGCTCCTCCACTTTGCTTTTGCCATGTTTTCTTTAGTGTTTCATGGACCACATGCTTTCTCATTATATAATTACAAGCTGTATACTTATTTTCATTTTGTTAAATCACGTAGAATTATCTTAAATCGTTTCTTACTTCTAGATGAGAAAAGGCACATCCATATTAGAAGACTAATTAATTTGGACTTTCATCTGTGTTTCTTTTCTATCCTTTTAAGAAGAGCAGTCCAAGTCTAAGTAAACAATCTTTGCTTTACTTATAGATTTATCTTTATCTCCAATCTTATTACTATCTCTCTACTACTCCTACCTTCCAGTCCAGGAATTCACAGATGTTGCTATATTCTTTCAGTTCTCTTCCCAGATTCTATACCATCCTCAACATGTAAGTCCAAGGTCTCCTTAGACACAGTTATATAATTGTTAACTTAAAATTTCTTATATCTCTTCATTTTACTCAGAGTAAAATCCTTACAAAAGTCTACAAGACCTTTGTAACTTGGCCCTAAATCTTTTTTTAAATGAATTATTGCCTTTGTTCCCTTCTAATCAGTCTAGCTTCTTTTGAGATTGATAGAATCTGCCAACCACATTCCTACCTTAGGACCATCATTCAAGTTGTCTTCTAACTTAAACACAGTATCTGCAGGTATCTGCTTTTTTAATGTCTGTGTCTTTCAATTCTTTATTCACATGTCATCTTTTTAATAAGTCCTAGTCAGACAAGCTTCTTGTCTCCCCCCTTTGCATCCATAACTCATTTATTCTGTTCTCCTTTATTTTATAGTTTGTATTACTTCCTGTAGCTTGTACATGTTCCTGTATTTTTCATCACTGTCATACACACACACTGTGAGAGCTCCACAGTATAGCACAGAATCTGCTTTGTTCAATGCTCTATCTAGGGTCACATGCAGTCAAGGGGAATGATCTGCTCCCTTGACTGCATGTGACTTAAGGTCAGACAAGAATCCCTCTCCTACAAGTTTACTGTTCTTCCTAAGCTGATTCTTCCAACTGTGCTGATACTTGGGCTGACATCCTCTGCACCATTTATTGGACTGGAATATTATGTTCTGGAAGCAGAGGAGAAACTTCACTTTCTAATCTGTTAACAACCTTGTTCTAAGAACATCACAACAAGGATGCAGATAGAAGTCTTTGGACCACTGGCTTTCAATGTAAATTTGATGGTTCATCACTCTGTATTTCTGGTATTAATGCTGTTTTATAGGCTCACGTCAGGAACATAGAAACAAAATGCTAAAGTCAAATTAAAAAGCAAGGAAGCAAAAATGTACACCTATAGCACAATATTTGTAGCTCTTTGAAAGAAAACCACTGAATGAATAAGGAAATATTCCCTGCTATATATTATTCAAAGACAATTTGAATATACATATCCTTATACATTATTCAAATGTGGCTTTCACAATAACACATACATTCTTCAAAATGCCCCAATGCTAAAGGATATATCAATACTGGATGAAATTCATTCACAATTCTTTATTAGAAAAAGAATTTTAAAACCAGAGTATGTTATTTTGGTAAATGTACATTTTGTGACTTTTGTCTTTGTTAAATTACATCTAAATTCTTTTCTCCTAGCTACTCTAACTGCAGTATTTCTTCTTTCATAAAAGGTGGTATAAGTGCATCAAAGTGGTTCTGGTAACAGTGGGCTGTGCAGTGGAGGGCACCACTGCTTCTTTTCAATTTCCTTGTCAATAAAAGAAAGTGGTTGGCAAGGAAATGTTAACTGTTTGATGGATAGGCCTATTACCCTGGTCTGATCATAACACACTGTACGCATTTGCTGAAATAGCATGCTGTACCACATAGCTATGTACAATGATTGTATCAATTTAAAAAGTAAAAAAAAACCATATGGAGTTGTAAAACAAAAAGAGTAGTTGGGTTAGATCACCTATAATATCTTTCCAGGAAAATGCCTTCATAGTTTATGTTTTAATATGAAACCACAATCTTAAGGGTTGAAAATGGTTCATTCTTAGTCTATTCAAACTCAAGATCAACTTCAGTTCACCTTTGGAAGTTCAAAAACTATTACTTATGTAAATTAAAAACTTCTACAAACATTACCTGACAATATATTTTAAAGTGTGGTATGTAAGCATAATTAATTTAATTTTATAGTTCATTCATATGATAGTCAATTAATCATCGATTTTTTCAGCACTACTCTGCATAACATGTTAGTTCAGACTCCAAAGTTATCTGCAGTATCTACCTGGAAGTATTCAATTAATAAACTACAAAACAATGAAATTGCTTCAAATATACACTGTGCAGGAGACAAAGTGAACACAAAGGAAAGGAGCAATGAGCTAAGAAAAGGTTTCCCAAAGGACTTAAAAAAGGAAGTTGATATCACTCAAGTGGTTGGACTCATATATTGGATGGATGTTTTCTAGGCAAGAAAGACAAACCTCCAAAGACAGTAAAGCAAGAAAGACAGCACATTGGGGGATGGAGTAACTCAGAAGAGCCATGGCACATCAGTAAAGAGAGAATGGTGAGAGAAGGTAAGGGGAAATTCAGCTCCCCTGCCAAGGAATTAGGCTTTATCCAACAGCTTGTAAAGTCCCTTGGGGATTTTAAACAGATGTGTAATTTAACAGATGCACGTTCCTGAAAGCTTCTTCTAATGCTGCTTTAAAAGGCAAATCAGATGTTACAGAAGAGAGAAGAAAGATGATGTATTTGTTTACAGCTGCCATAATAAAATACCACAAAATGGAGCAGCCCAAACTAAAGTTCATTTTTTTCAGTTTTTCAGGATAGAAGTCTAAAGCCAAAGACCACTGTTACAGAAACTCTTTTCCCTGGGAAACTGTGAACAAAAGGCAATGTACACTATAAAGACAATCCAAAGCATGGTTCCACCAAAGTCCAACTTGAGGAGCCAATGAGTTTATTGAACTCACAGAGCACAGGTAAGAGGTTAATGAGAGTGACAAGGGTGACCCCGAAGCAAAAGTACCACTGGAAATCTTACTGCAAGCATGGTGACTTTACCATAGCTGTGTAGATGACATTCCCCCTTTCTTATAACCTTCTATGCCCTACCCACTCTAGCACTTCCTAAGGCCATATGCCTTTAGAGCAGAATTCCATATGGTTAGTTAGGAGGACAGGAAACATGATTAAGAGTTCAGGCTAAGAGCCAATAACACTTCCTACTCTCCTCCTATGGCAGAACATCAAGAGACCAGATCTTGAGGGTCTCACTCTGATGATGATGATGATGATGATGATGATGGCTATTATTCTTGCAGAACAGCGCTATGCAGCAAAGAGTGACCAGGGGACTTCTCCTGTGGCTTCTCTCCTTGTTTTGTGAATCATTGTCTCCTGCCTTCTCACCATGTTTCTTCCATATACACATCTGTCACCTCACATTATCTTTGCTGAAGGACATACATCCATGTTGGAGACCACCATTTGACCTCATTTTATATAACTTCCTCTTTTTTGTTAAGTCACGATACCTTTATTTTTTA
>JAQHUG010000379.1:20410-42315 GCA_028555095.1 Dicrostonyx torquatus | reverse complement strand
GCCCAAGGCCCTTCCCCCACCATCCTGGCCTAAGAAGGTATGCATCCATATAGACTAGGTTCCCAAAAAGCCAATACATGCAGAAGAGATAGGTCCCCGTGCCATTATCATTGGTTTCTCAGGCAGCCCCCATTGGTAGCCACATTCAGAGATTCCGGTTTGGTCATATGCTCCTTCAGTCCTTGCCCAGCTAACTTCCTCTTTAATACCTTATCTCCAAATACTAACTGCATTTGGAGTTATGGGAGTTTAGGATCTCCACATAAATTTGGGGTCACGACTCAGCTCATCACAGATAGATTTGGTGGTGTCTTCTACAATGGTTCAGGTGAGATGTAATGCAGCAGTCCAGAAACAGTGGGATGCATACAAAAGAGTCATACACTGTAAAGATGTTTAAATGAAAGAGAAAATAACTGCTCCTCCCATCCATTCTCTATAGCTCTTCCACTCTCCAGAGCAATCATCCCAGATCTTCAGCTCTTTCATCTTGCATTTTCCTTTTTTATGTCTAGAGAAGATTCACACTCTATCAAAGGAGAAAGGAATCTCTCTTACTTTCAAGTTCAGAATTGATTGGGGACAAGTATGCAGTCAGGTGGCCAAAGAACAAAGCATCAACTTGATTACTGGACTCAATTACCTCTCTCAACCAGTTAGTCACCCATCAGGTCATCATCCAAGGGAATCAGAAACTAAATCAAGTAGGGATACTGAGGCATTGTTATTTGTTTTTATGCATTATGGTGACATACAGGTTATACATTATTAATATATCTTTATTTTCTCTTAGGAACATAAGCTGAAATGCTGGTGAGTGAAGAGCAAGATTTCTGCAATTTCTTCTAAGTCATATGAGCAGAGAATGAGTGAAAGTCTATGTGAAACAAGATTGGCTATGAGTTGAAACTGGGTAGTACAGGTCTGATTTTCAATATTATTGCTTTCCTATCTTTACACAGGTTTGTGTTTCTCCATCAAAAAAAAAGTTAAGAGAAGAAAAATAGATAAGTTACTAAGACCAAAAGATGAGTGACTTCATGAAGGAAGGAGTGAAGGATGACAAAGGTGAAAATAAGAATCCAGAATCCTTTGAAGATGAAGACGTTTATATATTTCCTTAGTAAGTGCTAGGTGCTGACACTACTGTGACCGCTGAGCACACAATGGTGACTAGAGAAGGAAAGGTTCATGTCCTCATAGAAGCTACCTTCTAGTGACACAGTGACCTTTGTCAGATGAGTCTGAGGGCAGCAATGGAGAATATCTGTCCAGCTGTTTATAGTTAATAGATTTAGTGGGATATGAGGTACGTTTTAAAAGGCAGAGTAAAAATGTTCAGGGAAAAAAACAGACTCCATAGCTACAGTGCTTTTTCTATAGATATTAACTAGAATGTACACAGGCTAGGTGGTAGAGGTTGTTGAGATGAAATACTGTAAGACAAAATAATCAGTCCATTTATGGGATAGAAATTGAATCAAATCAGGCTATAGTCAGTACATAGAAAATAATGAAAATGATAAAGTCCCTTTCTCTAAAGCAGTGGTTCTCAACCTTCTTAAAGCTATAACCCTTTAATACAATTTCTCATGCTGTGGTGACCTCCAAAACATAAAATTGTTTTAGTTGCTACTTCATAACAGTAAGTTTGTCACTGTTACAAATTGTAATGCAAACACCTATTTTTTCCAACTGTCTTTGGCAACCCATGTGAAAAAGGGTCATTCCATTCCCAAAAGGGTTACATACCCAGGTTGAGAACCACCATTCTAAACAAAAGGCAGTGAAGGTAAAAGCTAGGCTCAGAAAAAAGAACAAAACAAAAACCCTGTCTAGGCCAGATTGCATCATGTAAAGAATGGGTATAGTTGCTCTGACTCCTAGGCTACTTTGGAACGACTATTCTTCTTCCACCTGTCACTTAGGTGGGGCATATGTATATTTCATTCTCTTCCTTGACGTCTTTGCAAGATTCATTTTCTGCATAAAAGTGCTTCCTGTGTGTCAATTAGAAGTCACTTTAATCCTCAGATGACAAAAACCTCAGTAACTGTAGCTTACAAATAACAATAATGTCCCTTGATGATGATTTGAGGTTCCCAATCTCACTCATTCCTTGTTCACTGCTTTTCCTTATTGTCTATCCTGTTCCAATATGGCGGCTGTATCACCAGATATCACATTCTGAGCAAGAAGAAATGAAAAAAAAAATAGAATATAGTACCAAGTGTGTCGGAGAAGCTAAAGCATCTCCTAACCCAAACCGTCTAGCAAAAATTCTGCTTGCAAATTGCTTCTGGTTGAATGTGAAATCTCAAGTGTCCAAAAGTTTGGTCCCCAGGTGGTTTAGGAGACTATTGTGTCTTAAGAAAGCAGAAACCTGTTAGACGGCATAAATCCCTGGAGGTGAGCGTTGAAGCTTGAGAGTTTAGTTCCACGTCTTTCCTGCTCTCTAAACAGCCTATGAGCACAATATGACCAGGTGCCTCATGTCCTCTGCCACCATGAAGGACTGTACCCTCGAATGTGAGACAAAACGTTCACACATTTTGTTGTTGTTCTCCCATAAGTTACTTATCAGGGATTTGGTTACAGTTACAAGAAAATTAATTAATCCATACATACTGGCCAAAAAAATATGTTGGTCAATTCTAGTTACAAGCAAGCCTGTAAGAATATTTCAATTTGCCAGAATGTATAACTAAAGTAGGCAAAGAAAACTCAGATTGAAAATGAGGTAAGTTGCCAACTAACAGTATCTCCCTGTTGACGGAGGGTTCTGTCCCATCCAGCTCCGCAGATGTTCAGTCCCAAAGAAACACACAGAGGTCTACATTAATTTTAAACTGGTTGAACTATTAGCTCAGGTTTCTTATTAATCAATTCTTACATCTTTAATTAGCCCATAATTCTTGTCTGTGTTAGCTATGTGGCTTGGTACCTTGTGTCAGTAAGGCATTCTCATCTTGCTTCCTCTTTGTCTAGGTGGCGACTACAGGCTGAACCTTTCCTCTTCCCAGAATTCTCCTGTTCTGGTTGCCCTGTCTATACTTCTTGCCTGGCTATTGGCCAATCAGCATTTATTAAAACAATACAACTGGCAAATCTTTACAGGGTACAATACCATTGTCCCACAGCATCTCTCATATCATGGGGTTTTGTAATTATTTTATTCTTGACTTTTTGTTTGTTTGGGGTTTGTTTTCTGTTTTGTTTTGTTTTTACTTTATATAATAACCATCCTGCTAGCATTTATACCTCATGGCCTATTATTCTCACTCAAAATATACAAGTTAATGATTTTTTAATATATTCACAAGGTTGTTGATTGGTGTCTCCCACCAAATTCTATGATATTCCTATTCCTCCAGAAAATCCCTCCTAGCCATGAACAGTCATTTCTCCTTGCTCTCAGCTTCTAATCCCTCTAAATGTACCTGGCCGGACTTTCTTATTGGACCCTGTGTTCTTGACATCAGAGGTCACACAAACTGCAACATCATGACTATGCTAGTTGATCAATTTTGCCCAAAGTTTCTCTATTTTTGTATTTTTTCACATCATCAGTTTTTGTTCATGGTTATTCTCTCTGTTCCATATTTAATATTACATAGATTTCTTACTTTATGTGTTCAAAACATAGTTATTGTCTTTATACCCAAAAATTGCTAATATATACCCATCTCCCTGACTCTAAATGTGCACAGGAGGCATCTGAAATATTTGATAGTCCAGTATGCATCTGTTCCTTCTGTTAATTACCAGCCTTTGATTGTCTTTTTGAGTGTGCTTACAGTCCTCTCAGGACTCCCCTACCCTTCCACCAAAGATGTGGGAAGTGGCTCAAGTCTGTCTGCTACCTTGTTTCCTGCAAGGCAAAACTTTCACTCCCAGGTGAAAGGATAAAATGGTTAGA
This sequence comes from Dicrostonyx torquatus, assembly GCA_028555095.1. Taxonomy (NCBI): domain Eukaryota; kingdom Metazoa; phylum Chordata; class Mammalia; order Rodentia; family Cricetidae; genus Dicrostonyx; species Dicrostonyx torquatus. Next base: position 38,396 of record JAQHUG010000379.1, on the reverse strand, counting down.
TGCCAGGGGGAGACTGCTCTTCCTGTTACCAAATTCTAGCGGCTTCAGTAGCTGCTATCCTGAGAAGCTTCTTAGGCCAATTTTCCTTCCCTTCTGTGACTCTAACTCTAACCATAAAATCATTTTTATTGTTTTCTTCCTTCTCAAATGCACCGAAGCCTAACTCATAACAGTAAGCATTTAACGATCATTTGTTGGGATGACTGTTGCTTTCACTAATGATAAAATACAAATCGGAGGGTCTTGAAACCAAAATAGAGTAAGACTGTGGCTAACTTTCTTGAATTCCCTGAGTTTTACTTCTGAGGCAGCAAAAACGTTCCTCTTTGCCAATCTCTTCATCTTAAATGCTTTCAGGTCCGATTTAGCTGATCGTGCTACTCCCATCCTCCTCATCTCTAGTCTCTGCTGAGCCCATGCCCTCTTGGTCCTTTTGCCTGCTTACCTTGAAAGGCGGCAGTTATCTCTAGCAGACAGCTATCAAAGGAACCATTTTCACACACATCCTCGATAGTCGTCAGGATGATGGCCTCTCAGGCTGCTATATCCCCGCCTGCAATGCTGGATGCTACATTTTCTTCCTTTTTGTTTGTCTCCTGGATATACAGTGTGGAGGTCATCTTTTGGATCCTTCTGTTTATAGCCAAGTTCTCAATAAATGCTCCTAGAGTTTCTACTTCAGGCTGGGAGAAGTTTGGAATAGAGAGAAACTGTGAAGATAATTTGGATCCAACTTCTTCCGTTTGTGGGACAGAACAAGACAGCCAAGTCAGGGGTTGAGGCACCAATGTGGACACACCTTCCAGCATATCCTCTGTTATTATACATCCCGTCAGACTGCTTTCTCCTCATGTCTAGCTGCTTATTCTCCTGTAGAATTCCACACTATTGGAAATATTAAGACATGTCTACTTGAATTCATACTCTTCATCTTTTATTATTTTTTAACTTTGAAAAATGGTCTAGATTTCTTGCTAACAGACTCTGAGCTAGGGGTTGATGTACCAAACATCCTTACAGGTTACTTTAGGCAAATAGTCATGGAGACAAGGAGCAAAAACAGGAATGGAGATGGACACCTAGGAAGATAGCCAGTAGATAAAGTTCTTGTTTTCATGAGGACCTGAGTTCAAGTCCTACCGCCCACATACTAAAACCAGGCATGGTGGTACAGGTTTGTAATCCTGGGGAGGCAGAGAAAGATGGACACTGCAGGCTTACTGGCTAACCAGCCTAGCCCAGTCTATTAATCCCAGGTTCCAATGAGAAATCCTATCTCAAAAGGGGGGGAGTTAGATTCTGAGAAATAATACTGGAGGTTTACCTTTGGCCTTCAAGCACACACACACATCAACACATACACACATGCCACACATACAGAGAGAGAGGATAGATAGATAGATAGATAGATAGATAGATAGATACATACATACATACATACATACATACATACATACAGATAATAGATAGATAGATAGATAGATAGATAGATAGATAGATAGATAGATAGATACATACATACATACATACATACATACAGATAATAGATAACCAGAAGTGGACAAAGAGCAAGGTCAACTTGCAAAAGCAACCAATAATACTAAGCAGGCCCACCAAGACTCTATGGAACTAGAATACTTCCTCAGAGTTGCCCCCGACAGGTGCAGATGACAATCCTAGGCATTGGATGTAGCCATGCTCAATATCCCTTTGAGATGGAGGCAGCCCCAGGCGGGTTGAGCCATCCCTAGGGATTGGCTGAAAGCTAAGGCTGTGCACTGCCAGCCCCCAGATACCAAATCCTTCCTTGGAGGAGTTTATGGGGAAGGTCTGTCCATCCCACGCCTATTACAGATTCTACCTGCCCTTGGACAACTACAGAAACATACATGGTATTTAACAGGAAATACTGTTTTAGACGTTCCTCCCAATCCCTGACCTTGGGGAGTTTAAAGTCTGTAGGAAAGTCAGCTAATAAATCATGATGAAGATGTGAAGGGTAAAACAGCAAGAAAGCAGAGAGACACTCTCCCACCAAGGGGTGTGTGGTATACTGGGAATACCCAGAAGGCCTGGCTGCCTCAACTTAGCTAAGGCAGACAGGGGAAAGGACCCGCAGAGGCCGTCCTTGTAGAGCACAGTTAGAGGACGCTGAGCCTTTTCCTCTTACAGTCTCCGCTTCTTGCTTTGCTTCAATCTCTCCTCACCAGTACAATAATCCCCTTCATTTCCCTTCTCACTTATTCAGACGCTCTCCTGATTTGCTCTACCGTCTCCAGAGCTATTTCTCTCCATCGCCAGAGCTAGTCCCCTCAGCCAGTTCTAAGTGAAGCTTTAAAACCTAATTGTTGTGCGTTGTTTTTTGCATATTGACTGTGATTGCACACGTAGCAAATGGCATTTTCAAGGGATTTGTAGACTTAATAAGGTTCGGGTTTCAAATATGTACATAATTAAATTCCTGATCTTAATAAAAAGACATTACTGGCTACATGCTAAGTGGTAATGAAATCCTAAAAGGGGAGGGGAGAGTCAGTTAACAAACGTTTCCTCTGGAGCTTTCTTACAGGTTCTACTGCTCAAAGGTTATGTTGCAAAATTTACAAAGGGAATATCATCCGAAAATGTGATACTGGGACATAAAAGGTTGGGGCCAGAAACTCTACAAAACAAAAGGAAAACGGCTTATGGCATTCCGACTTCATCACTGGAGGGAAAAAAAAAACTGCACTGAAAATAATTGGAGGATTGGAAGCCTTCTCCCAGCGCCTGGCTGCCTTCCACAGTTTGAGAACCTCCGACACAGCGCAGAGATCAGTGATAAGCTAGGCGTGCCCAGCCACAGCCTCCTTCCCCGGGGAGCTTCCCACACACGGTGAGAGCGAGCGAGTGAGAACAAACCTCAGCCGCCCAGAGCACCACCCAGGAACGCTTTCAAGCCAAGCGCGCTGGCTGCACACTGGCGGCAGAGTCTTGGCAAGTGACAAAAGTCCCCGAAGCGCTGCTGATTGTCTCTGCCAGGAGAAGCCTGTGCAGTCAGGGGTTATGGGTTTCTGAGCCCGGAGGGCTGCACGAGGTGGGTGGGGAGGTTAACAAGATCCAATAATAATTAATGCTGCCACCAATATCTCCTCACCTCTGAATCCGGGCAAACCCCATTAGCCTTTGATGCTCTGTGAGAATCTGGAAGACAAGGCATTAACTTTGGGATGCAGAGTGATCTCTGCTACTCAGCCACCTGCAGGGGCTTGGGAGCCGCCCTTGGGAAAGACATCCTGTCAGAAGTTAGGGCAGCTTCCAACTGGTTTGACTTTTGGGATGGAATCCCTTGGCTCCGGAGATGAAATGGAGCCTAGATATACAGCCCAAAGGCGTGGCAGACCTCTGTACATCCGCGAATTACCCCTGGTTGTGAGAGGAGGAAGCAGAGCATTAAGCTTTCTGGGTTCTGGCATGGATCCCTGCTGCCTCTGAGCTCAAAGTCACGCTGACTGCCCCATGTGAAGGGACCTGTGCCTCCACAAACCTAAAGCAAATCTCATCCCTGAGCCCGGAAGGCTGTTCCGGGAACATAGAACAACTGGGTGGGTGCCGGGGTTCCTGCTTAGGTCACAGGGGATGAAAGAAAGCTGCTCCAACAAAATCTGACGAGTTCTCGTTTTGATACAAATCAAAAAATCGGTTTCGTTTTTGAAAGTTTTATTCACTCGCATGGCTTCTGCTCAGATTGAATTCTGAACATGTAACGTTCAACTCAACCATCATTTTGGTCCATGCTTTGTGTCTGTTGGTAAGAGAGGATAAGAAACTTATCATATATGAAATTACCAAAGAATAAGTAAAAATTTAAAACAAGAATCCGGAACTAGGGTGTAAGTAAAACAAATAGGGAAAAAATGTTTCTTTAGTGCTCTTCTTGTACAGAGTTCCGAGGGTCTGCTGTGTTTACCATGTCAGAATGCTCATGGTAAGACATGAAGAGCCTACACTGGCTTCTCCAAAGAGACATCTCCACTAGAGTATCAGATATGCTCTTGGACATTCCTAGGTGTGCCCAGTGTCCTCTCTGTGAGCACAGCTCTCAGCATCCATGTTATTCTGATGACAGTGATACTGGTTCCTTCTGCTGCTGTAAAGGACACGTATTTCAGGCAGTGTAGACTATGGAGAGAATGGTAACTTAAGAAGCTGAAGTTGTGAAGCTGGGCGGTGGTGGCGCATGTCTTTAGTTCTCTCACTCAGGAGGCAGAGGCAGGCAGATCTCTGTGAGTTCGAGACCAGCCTGGTCTACAAGAGCTAGTTCCAGGACAGGCTCCAAAAATAGAAAAACCCTGTCTCGAAAAACAAAACAAAACAAAAAAAAGCTGAAGATGTGGAAGTAAGTGAACATTTTGCCATTAAAATGTGTTCTTCTAAAATGAAAAATATTTCATTATTTGAAGGAATTCTTATAGTGGTAACAAAAACAGCCACTATATATCAAATGCTTAATATGTGTAAATGTAAGTTTTGTGGCTTACATAACTTCCTTTTATGAGATCAGTACGATTATCTTTGGATGCGGAAGCATGCACAGAGAAGGTGAATAGCATACTCAGGGCACACAGCGGAGGATGGTAGGGCCGTGAGACTTGGCTGTTCAGTTCTGTCTCCCTCTATAGTCAACAGTTTGGACTTCCTCACCCCTTCTCACCACTGCCTAATGAGTAGTTTTAACGAATTTCTAAGCTATTTGTGGAAAACCTTTTCATTGGACATGTTTATGGATTATCAGTTGCCAAGGCAACCAAAACTCTGTATTCTCAGCTCTGTCTTTCAGGGCAAAGGCAATGTGCTCTTTTCTTCCCTCTGATTATCCCATCCTGATTCCTCTTACTGGTCTCTCTCCTCTGCTAAATGGTTAAACTCTTCAGGGACTTTGAATCTTTGAACCCCTACCAGCAGTGTAGATTATATGTGCTCAGTGAATGTTTAAATGACTGGGAAATTTGAATGAACCAGAGAATTGCACATAAACCAAGAAAATCCAAAGAACTAAAAGGAATCAAATGCAAGGGGTAGACAGGAATTTGCGGAATACTTACCATGTACAAGTATTATGAATTATTTATTTCAGAACTAATTTAGAAAGACTTAGAATCAACCTGTAAAGCAATGCTGTAACATTTTCCTCTCATTTATAGACAAGGGAATCTAGGTGGAATGGATTAAACACATTGCCTTGGGTCACACAGCGCATAGAGTGGCATGGAATCTAAAGCTATGTGTTCTGGCTTCCAAGCCCAGGATTTTATTTTCTCTCGTTCTGACTCTTTTAAAGATCCTCTGTCTCGTGAAATGTTTCTTCTAAGTTCAAAGAAACCTCCTCCTGTGTTGTAGCATTTCTTCTCTCCCTCTCAAGTTTCACAAGAACAATCTCCAAATACTCATCCTTTGAGAATCTAGCAAAGCGTCAGAAGCATGTGGTTGCTGTGACTTGCCTCTAAGTGTCCCCAAAGGTTTCGCTGACAGACTGTGGCATTCCTAGGAGACAGCGAAAGATTGAAAATGCAGAGTCCTGTGAGAAAAAGTCTGGTCATTGCAAGAGTCCTCTTGCAGGGGATATGGGGACTACAGTCCCTTCCTCTCTTTCCTTCTCTCATTCCAGATACCAGGTGTTAAGCAGTTGATGGTCACAGGGTCCCACGATGATGTCACATCTCTCCCACTAGCCCAAAAGCAACAGAGAAAACTGAATGTGTCATATGTGATGATACCTCTGGAATTGTGAGCCCAAATAAACTTGTTCTCCACTTAATTTGGTTATCTCAGTGTTTGGTCATAGTCATGTAAAGGTGATAAAAATTTATTTTTATCTCCATATACCTTAAAATGTAATTAAATAGTTTTTTATCATATTTAAATTGCATTTTGGCCACTTGAAATGAAATTAAAATTGAATTGAATAATAAAACCAAATATTTTCATGTAGTCTGCTGTCCAAACGGTTTATTGGAAGAGAAAAGAAGACAACACCAAAATATTCTGTAATGTGCACTGCATGTTTGTTCTGCCTTTCTTGTTCTCCTCTGCAATACTTGAGTGCAATGATGAGCTTGGAACACTGGCTGGAGAATCTATCCGTGTTTCACACAACAGGAGAGTGTGCAAATGACATTGTCCCTAGTGTTTTGCACAGTGATAAGAGAAACATTTCCGTTAATTTGCAAATGGGCATATACACAAATGTAATTTGTCTTACAAATGACATGATATCCTTCCACATTGACAAATGATTATAATATAGGCCTGTAATTCATTATCTAGAACATTAAAACCACACGTGCTTAAAGTTCAGAAATATCAAGACACTGCTAATGCATGCAATGTGTACCATATGGAGCAACATTCCTACTTAACATTAATGTTCCACTCATGAAAACAGGAAAGTGGAATAACTAGATTCCACATAGTGCTTTTTTCCCCAGGTGTTGTTTAGCTGCTAACTGAGTTTGCCACGAATTTATCAGCACCTGAATATCGGAACCTCTCGCTTCAGAATTGCAGATGAAGGTCTGAGGATGCCTTTCTCTTGATTCTTTTTTGCATGCATCATTAAGACTGGAAACTGAAGGAAAATGGCCACTTATCAAGCTGCATAGAAGAGCTACTAAATATTCATCCATCCATTTGTTTGTCCTTAATTCAACCAATGTGACAATCTACAGAAAATAAGCCAGTTAGATTTCATGTTACATTTGTGATATGGCTGATAAAATTATGAAGATGGGAAAATGTTTTTTTTTTTTTTCTAAAAGCCCTGTCCATCTTTTCTCCTTTGAGACAGATCTCTTCCTGCTGATACTGGCTCCCTGGAAGCAGTCAAAGCCCCAGTGCCATGGGAATCCTGAAAAGAAACAATTTCGTATTCTCTGGTCTGAATCCTAGTTATGCTAAAAGTTCGAACTAGGGGCTTTCAAAGAGCACATTGAATAACTTTTCTTCATTTTTTAAAAAAAGTATTGGGGGTGGTTTACAAGTAGTGAAGACGAAGATAGTAGCACGTGACAGCATTGGAAGATAGAGGCAGGAGGAGAGGTAGTCAAAGCCAGCCCTTACTACAGTTGACAAATGTTGCCCAGGTATAGGATGGGAGGCAGCTTCTTGTCACTTTCTGGCACAGTTTCTAATTCTCATTTATTATTGTGCTAAAAGACTCAGTGTGACGCACTGGGATGAGGGGCATGACATCCCTCAGATCACATTCCGGGGATGGTCCCCACTTGGTCAGCCTCCATACACCAGGGCCCAGGATCCAGGGTGAAGTATTATCCCTTTGTAATAGGGCGGGAGTCAGGGGGCAATTCTGGAAAGAGAAGTTTAAAATGTGAGCAGGCTCTTTCCAGCCTTAATGCCTGTTGAGGAGACATTACAAATCATGCCAGTTGAGAGCAAAGGCTAGTTCCAAAGAGCAGATAGAAATATCACAGAAAGAAGATTGATCCATTTTGAGGGGTGAAGGCTCTGCAGCGTTTGGGAGGCCAGCTTTTGCAATTCCACAGTCTGCACGGGGGAGACACTTGATAGTCAAGAGCACCTTCTAGGGTGACTGAACTTAGAGACTGAGGAAAAAGGACACTCAGAACCTACCCTGGAGAAGACAAGGCAGGAAGAACAATCTGCGCATGCCCAGTACTGGCCACTGATTCCCCAGCTACCGACACTCACGCGTATGGTACTTGGGCAGTGCAGACACTGGGCACAGGTTAAGGGATCTGACCTGTTGGTCCTATGGCAATCCTCACGGGTTGGTTTCTGGCCCTGGTGGCCACAGAATAAAGCTTCTACAGAGCTACAGTTTCTGTACTAAAGTAGCTGCTTCTCCTGAGGAACCTGTGATAAAGAATATTGCTAGTTGCTAGGGCAATAGCAAACATTAAAAGTTTCTCTCGACCCAGAAAACCTCTTCACAAAGATGGCAGAGACAGAAATGAATCAATTTAATTCCCGAATAAACATGAAGTCAGGATGCACACACACGTGGTAGGCAGTACACTAAGAAACGACAAGCCAAACAAATAGTGCCTATATTATATGGGTCTCCAAATTATCACCTCTCCTCAAGACAGAGGGCTTGACAGTACTGGGTGACACCTGGGAACCGTTAGTTTACTTGGTTCAAGCAGAAGAAAAACCATCTTTGTCTGGCTGGAGGCAATTCAGCAGTTTAGGGTGAGAGCTGCTACAGAGGTGAGTCCCCTCCCTCCTGCCGCACAGAGAAGGCCAGAGTGAGGCTGGGGGCTGTCTCCTTGATATTTACTGATGTTTCAAAGAGAGAGCCCAGGTCGTTGAGAAGGACATTCCCCAGTCATCAGACCCACAAAAGACCTATCTTGTTCCAAAAGAACGCTCAGACATTACAAAGGGAAAGAAAGTACTTATAATTATATGTTTCTAACATAAATGGTCTAGGATAAAGGAGGGGAGGGAATCTCAAAGCTTATTTTTGACAGGGAGAATTTATCTTTTTAAGAAAAATATTATTTTTATTTGTCCTCCCACATCTCACTGCTGGATATTGAAACCCTGATCTGTCCCCCATCTCCCCATGCTCCTACCCCCAGGAGATTTTTAATAGGCCATTTGGAGCCATGATTTTGAACATGGCAGCCAACAGTGAGCTTTGCAGCCTTTCCTGGAGATTAATTAAAATGTGTTCTCAGGATGAGAATCTGTCACAGAGGTGGCAGTTGCATTTACAGAAACCCCTGGGAGGCCACTGATGCTCCTTCAGGGCAAGGACTCACCACCTACAACATTCATCTCCACAAAGGGATACCTACCCAGCTGAGACAGAACAACCCCCCCCACACACACAAGCCACACAGAGACTGATAGTTTGAAGGAATTATTTTCTAGATTCTCAAATTTCTTTTTAACTCTAAAAAAAAAAAAAGGTCTGTTAGAATATTGCATTGGTCCTTTCTGCCACTTCTTTCTCTTCCATGTGTTCATGGTCATCTGTCTCCTTCTGTCTGAAAAGGAAGGCAGTACTCTCAGTCTTAAAATGGTGCTTTCTTCCCTAGTGGGGTGGTGCAGTGTGCAGTGCAGATAATCCAAGAAGAAATAACTGCTGAAGGCAGTTCTAGAGCAGTCGAGCAGTGGAGCTCAACCAAGAAATCAAGGTGACATTTCTTCCATCAAGACATCAAACACGTGGTCCTGTCTGTCTCAGAGCAGGAGAGTGATCGACAGCCCAGCAGAGAGGTTTACTGTGTTTACTTGATTTGGGGAAAAATAAAGGTAGATGGTTCTTGAATCAAATAGCATCCTTCTTTTTGGCTGACTGCTGTGACAAAGATTGTCTTTTTTTTTTTCTGGTTTTTTGAGTCTTTCCTGGAACTAGCTCTTGTAGAGCAGGCTGGCCTTGAACTCACAGAGATCCACTGGCATCTGCCTCCCTAGCACTGGGATTAAAGGCAGGCACCACCACCACCCAGCCAAAGATTGGCTTTTTACTAACTTTCTTAGTAAGGGTTTCTATTGCTTTGAAGATACACCATGACCACAGCAACTCTTATAAAGGAAAACAAATAAGGCTGGCTTACAGTTTATGAGTCTAGTCCCTTGTCATCATAGCGAGAAGCAAGGTGGTTTGCAACAGACATGGTGCTGGAGAAGGAGCCAAGAGTTCTACATCTGGATTGGCAAGCAGCAGGAAGAGAATGAGACCCTGGGCCTGGTTTGAGCTTCTAGAACCTCAAAGCCACCGCTAGTGACATCCCTGTGGCCTTCCCCCAACAAGGCCACACCTCCAGTGATGCCATTCCCTATGAGTCTATGGTAGTCATTTTTATTCAAACCATCACACTAATCTGTGAAAAACTGCAAACATTGTACAGAATTTTAATGAGTTAAAGCCAAAGTTCCCAGACTTTGAAGAAAATATATAGACACACATATGAACATTTCTATCATGGCAGAAATTTTCTTTATACCTTAAATAGTTCATTTGATGTAACTATTAATCATCATTGCTCTTGATTGATTGGGCTTAGAATCACATTGTAAACATCTCTGGAGCGTTTACAGAAAAGTGTAATGAAGGATGGAAGTCCTACCTTAAATAGGGACAGAATCATCCCATGGCTGGAGTCCTGTACTGAGTAAAAAGGAGGAAGCTGGCTGAGTCCCAGCATTCAGCTCTCTCTGCTCCCAACTTTAGGTGATGGACTCTTGCCTAAATTGTGAGGTGGAGTAAACCCTTCTTTCGGTACGTAGCTTCCCTTCAGTTATTTTCTTTTCATAGCAATATGAAAAGTAATTAATATGTTTACTGTTTGTCAAAATTTTGAAGGTTGTTTTTTTGGCCAGTTGAGATGAGGCTCCTGTGAGGAACTCAAGGAATCCTGTCTCTCCCATGCTGTGTAAGCATTAGGTTCTTTCTTCTCTGTCATCATAGATGAACTTCCTGCTTCCTAAGGCACACGACAAAATACTTCCAGGAACTTCTCAGTCTCATTGTTACATTCTGTTCCTTTGGAGAGAAACATGGATTAACTCACTAGGTCATTTTCTGAGGCAAGGAGCCATGAATAAAAGAGTTAAATATTTTATACCAAATGTTTGAGGTTTTCATTGTTTCTAATTTATAGAACTTATTTTCATAATTCTTTTCTCTCCTATTGTCACCTACCTAAGACCAATAGAAATTGACCAGTCCTTGAGTCAACTTAGGTTGACAGGCTCATTTCACTGAAAGAGATCACATGCCAAGAAAACGATGCATTGACAGGAAACTGGGAAAGACAGGTGTAGTGAAGTAGATCTGGGATTTGGGGGTTTATTCAGGTTTGGTGAGGACAAGGATCAGGAGATAACTGAGAACTGGCTGGTTTTGAGTATCAAACTGTCACAAGCCAGATTCATCAGAGGAAGGAGCATCAGTTGAAGAAATAATTCCACGAGATACCGATGTGATGCATTTTCCTAACTAGTGATACATGGGGGAGGGCCCAGCCCATAGTGAGTGGTGCCATCCCTGGACTGTTGGCTCTGGGTTCTGTAAGAAGGTGGGTTGAGCAGGCTCAGGGAAGAAAGCCAGTAAGCAGCTCCCCTCCATGACCTGTGCATTAGCTCTTACTTCCAGAATCCTGCCCTGTTTTGAATTCCTGTCCTGACTTCCTTCATTGGTGAACAGGAATGCTGAAGAGTATGCCAAATAAACCCTTTTCTTTTCTCTCCAACTTGTTTTGGTCATGGTGTTTCATTGAAGCAATAGAAAGAAATCCTAGCTAAGACAATAACTATTAAAAATATGGTTTATAGCTCACAGTGTCCAAAAGGAAGGAATATGCTATGCCATGCTGTGCAGGGTTGAGGAAGGAATAACAAGGTTGGTATCAAGCACGAGAGAGAGAGAGAGAGAGAGAGAGAGAGAGAGAGAGCTGGGAGTCTTAACTGTGATTTGTCCAGGAAGGAAAGAACAAAGCAGATTAAGCAAGCTAAGTAGATTAGGACAGGCTAGTTTGTCTCAGTTCAACAGGCTGCTAGATACAGAAGCAAGCTGCAGGGTATAGGGGCTGCATACGATTGAGGATAAGTGGCTTTGGGGCATGTAGGGTAGAGGGTTAGTATTTCCCAAAGGTTAAATGGGCTTTAGAATGGCCAATTCAAATATGAAAGGTAAACTTAAGATAATTTGTTATTAATCAAGCAATGGACAGTTTTACCCCACCAGTAGAGCCTTGGATACTCAAATGTCACATACAGAAACTAGAAGCATAGTAAACAGAATAGAATTTGACCTGTACTGTACAATGGCAATGACTTAAGAAAAGTGGGCTTTACCCAGCATTGGAGGTTGTGAGAAAGCATGATGTCTTACATAGATGTGAAAAAGCCAGATAAGGTACCTTACTAAAGTTAATCTAGAAAGGGAGAGAACACATGAAGAGGCAATGGCTTATCAGCTAGAAAAGAGACATACTTGGTCACTGGAGTGCTTTGAATTTGATTTTGAGTTCTTTAGATTTGGGCTTGATTGATTGCTTATTGTTGCATAGACATGACTATGAGTTAATTTTTTTAAATTTTTATTTATTTATTTTACATCCTGACCAGATTTCCCCCTTCTTCTTCTCCTCCCATCCCCTTTCCCACCTCCAAATCCACTCCTCCATGTGTATCAACAAAGTATGGCATATCAAGTTATGGTGAGAACTTTGTATTAAGGCTGGACAAGGCAATCCAGTATGAGGAATAGGTTCCCAATATCCAATCAAAGCATTAGGGACAGCTCCTGCTGCCATTGTTAGGAGTCCTACAAGCTGTAAACCAAGCTACACAAACATCACATATATACAGAGTGCCTAGGCCAGTCCCATGGAGGCTCCTTGGTTGTTGGTTCAGACTCTGAGTTCCTATTAGTCAGGTTAGCTGTATCTGTGGGGCTTTTTGTGATGTTCTTGACTCCCTGGCTCAACGAATCCTTCCTCCCTGCCTTCAGCAGCATTCCGTGAGCTCAGACTAATGTTTTGCCTAAGGGTCTCTGCATCTGTTTCCATCAGTTACTAGATGAAGGCTCTCTGATGACAATTGGGGTAGTCACTAATATGATTACAGGAGAAGGTCAGTTCAGGCTATTTATCTATCCACTGTTGCTAGGAGTCTGAGCTGGGATCATCATTGTAGATTTCTGGGAGTATCCCTTGTATTTGGTTTCCATCTGACACCAAAATGCCCCCCCCGTTTCCAGTCATCTCTTTCAATATTCTCCCCTTCTACTCCCACCCTTACTGAGCACTCAAGTTCCCACTCCCATCCACTGACAGTCCATCCAGGAGATCTCTTCTATTTCTCCTTCCCAGGGAGATCCATATGTCTCCATTTGAGCCCTCCTTGTTACCAACCCTCTCTGGGGCTGTGGATTGTAACATGACTATCATTTACTTTACAGCTAATATCCACCTATGAATGAATGCATACAATATCTGTCTTTCTGGATCTGGGTTACCTAACTCAGGATGTTTTTTGTTTGTTTGTTTTTGTTTTTTCTGGTTGCATTCATTTGACTTCAAATTTTATAGCATTGCTTTTTAACAGCTGGGTAATACTCCATTGTATTAATGTACCATATTTTCTTTATACATTTTTTGTTTGAGGGGCATCTAGGTTGCTTCCAGGTTCCAGCTATTACAAATAAAATTGCTGTGAACAGAGTTGAGCAAGTGTCCTTGTGGTATGATTGAGCATCCTTTGGGTACATGGGTATAGCTGGGTCTTGAGGTAGATTGAGTCCCAATTTTCTGTGAAATTTCCATATTTATTTTCAAAGTGACTGTTCAAATTTGCACTCCCACCAGCAATGGAGGAGTGTTCCCTTTGCTCCACATCCTCTCCTGCATAGGATGTCTTGTATGAGTTAGCTTGTTTTATTGTTTGTTCATGCTCTCAACGACATGTCAGATGATGGACCCTTAGAAGATTTTATATAAATAAATTTAAAAGAGAAAAGGGTTATTTGGGTGCCAAGTTTCACTCCAAATTTCATTGAAATCCATTTCTTCAAGCCTGTGGCAAAGGAGAACGCTTTGGCTGGGGCATGCAAAAGAATGAAGTTACTCATTGCATCGTGGCTGGGAAGTAAGAAGAGAAGAGGAAGTCTGGGGTCAAAGACCTATATTCTGCCCTTGGGCATGCCTCTAATGACCTACTTCATCCAGCTAAACCCTATCTCCTAACATTTCCACAGCCGCTCAATAGCGTGATGCAAACATTTAACATATGAGCTGATGGGAGCCATTCCAGATATAAAGCACAACCATATATAAACAGTCAAATAACATCACTATGCCACAAGCACATTTATGAGGATCTGTAAGCAATCCCACTGCAACCCTATAGTGCTGCTCTGATAACAGTTTATTTGTGTCCAGAGTGTAAGCACAGACTCTAATCCAGAAGTGACATTTTTAACACTTGAACCAAGAAAATCTCCACTGTGGTAGTAGATGTAATTCTGATATCCCAAGTAAGAACTGTGCCCAAGAGGACTCCAAGGATGAAGTCCCAGGATCCCAAGAGGTGCTATAAATTGTACTAAAAAGAAACCATTTCTGCTAAAATATTTGGTTTTATACAAGCAACTTATTTGCACTATATGGCACATTTTTGGTATATGCTGCATCAATTGATAATTCATGGAAGAAATCTCTTTAGGAAATGACTAAATTCTTAACCTAGCCATTCTGAGATCTATTTTTACCCATGTATCATCAGATTCCCCAAACTTGTTACCAGAAAGAAAAAGAAATGACCTGCAGAATTTTTAAAGGATACAAAGAAAATGATTGTAAGAGTTTATATGTTCTCCCCAAATCAATTTTAAATATAAAAGTACCAATTTAAAACCACAGGGCTCAAAAAATAGGGCTATAAATATTTCTTATGTAAAATTTTGCCTAGGAAAGATACTTACTGTTGTCATTGTATTATCTCCTTAACACACAGTAAAAATATTATACCCTAATTTTTCAAAGAACTACAATGTTCAACAATGTTTTATATAAAGTTATATAAAGAGTAGGAAACTAACCCATATTAGTTAAAAGCATCTTTATAGAGATTTAACTGACAGATAGAAAAAGCACACACTGGAAAATATTTAGAAGGTATTATTTGATGATCTGTGCATGAATATGTATATAGAGGCATGAAAACAAGGTAGCAAACATGCCCACAATTCAGAGTTCCTTTATGTGCCTTGGTTATTTATTCTTCCCTATGGCAGCCACTTGTCACTATGGGTTATTTTGCGGTTTCTATAGTTTCTATAGTTGTCTGTAAATGAAATCATATGGTACACTTCCTAACACCTCTGAGTTCTGACCTCTTTTCCTTAGTGTAGTTATTTTGAGAGTTGACTAAGGTGGTGTGGACATCAGTGGTTCACTCCTCTTATTGCTGAGTAGTATATTTATGGATAGCCTCAATTAGATTATGAATTCTACATGTTAAGTGAGCATTGCATTGTTTCCATTTGGGACCTATTGCAAATTAAAATTTGAGCAACACTAATGTGCAAATACAAGTATTAACATGCTTTCACTGTCATGAGTAAAAGAAGTAGGAGTTAGAATTAGCAGTGGCATAGGTTTAATTTTTTTGTCCTGTTAGGGTCTCACTATGTTGCCCTGTTTGTTTTACAACTATGTAGAAAACATTGTCCTCAAACTTCCAGAGTTCCATCTGCCTCTGCTACAGCCTCCTGAATGCTGGGATCAGAGGTGTGCATCACCACAAAGAGCACATGCGTGCCGCGTGCACGCACACACACACACACATTCATATTCATATTCAATATATATAGAGAGACAACAGAATTCATTTTATTAGTGTTTTATTTATTGGGGGGATTATAATTACATTTCTCGTTTCCCCTTCCTCCCTCCAAGTGTGCCCCCTTATACTAACAAATAAGTGTAGTCTTTACTCCTCAACAAGGAAACCTTGAAACAGTGGAGAAAACTACAGAAAACCACAACCAATCAAAATGCCGGGTTCTGGATCCCAGCCCCAGTGACTACATCTACAGAACACTCCCCTACCTAAGACTCAGGGAATACTGTGGAAAAGGGACAGAAAAAGTGTAAGAGTCAGAGGGTCAGGGGCTTTGCTGTGAGACTGTGTCTCCTAATATCAGAAGCTACATCCATAGTCTCACCAACATGACTCCCAAACATGAGCTGAACAAGGGCGACACATTTTTAAGCCTCATCTTACATTCCCATTAAGAGTATTGAAGGCCCCAAACCTCTACACATTATCATCATCCCGTGAGGACACATGTTTTCAAACATGATTATATTAAGAGATATGCAGTAGTTACCACCTCATGGTGTTAATCTATATTTTCTTAAAGACTAACGATAATAAGAATCATTTCATGTACTTCCTTGCCATTTGTACTAACATTTATCATTTTTGATTGGATTGTTTGCCATGTATTTTGAGAATTCTCTACATATTCTCCATGTAAGTCCTTTATCAGATATGTAGATATTTTCAATACTCCCCCATATAAAGTCTTCAGGTCTCAAAAATTATCATTGGGCTGTGAATAATTTTTAAGTTTAGCATTATCTAACAAAGACACTTGTTTATCTTTTCACTTCCTTAACAGTATCTTCTAAGACAATGTCTTAATTTGGATTAAGTACAATTGTTCTTTTGTGCAGTGTGTTGTTGGTCCATCAGAGAGCTCTGTAAACCAGCGTCACAGAGACATCCTTTCATAATTTCCAGTATTACCTTTAGGCTGGAGAGCTTTTAATGCCATTCTGCCCTACAGTTCTTCTTAACCCATCTTCCCTAAACACCTCCCTCCATTCTCATGTCAGTGGCAGCAATACTGGGTTCCTTTTTAGTACTCTGCGGCCTTGGAATTTTCTCCAGGCATCAATTTGAACCAATTTGTGGCTCATCTAGTTTCTGTCTTCTAAGAGCCTGTATCTCCTTGCGTGGGGACGAATACCTCGAGTGTAGCACTTCATACATGTTAGCCATTTTAGGCCAAGAGGTGAGTCCATGCCCCATGGCTCTCTTCTAACCATAAGCAGGAGTGATGCAAAATCTTGGACTCCAGCAAACTGCCTTTCTTTAGTAGTGAACAAGCCACCTGAAGTTAGAATACATCATTCCATTCCCCTACATTGTGTTCCTTGCTTATAAAACCCAAGGCATTTAACAGTACATGATAATAATAGATGTTTGTGTGCCCTTCATGCTGACAAAAAATGAGTTATTTAAAAACAATTCTATACAAAGCATGTTACCTGTGCTCCAATAGATGGCCCTACACCCACAGAAATACTGGCAGCACTAACTGAACTTAGTAGATTTTTTTTTTAAAATGTAGTCTTTTCTCTTTCTACATAACTGCCCCCATTCCCATACCTTCCCCTCCTCCTGCCCCACCCTTCCCCCACCCCAACCACCATCCAGTCCTCCGAAAAGGTAAGGCTTCCCATAAGGAGTCAACAAAATCTGACACATTACTTCAAGACTGGACCAAGCCCCCCCCCCACCTAAATTGGAAGAGATAGTGGGAAAATGTCTGGGAGGAGTTGGGGGTAAGATGGAGTAGTTATGGTAAAAATACCTTCTACACATGAATTCTCAAAGAATAAAAAAATAAACAAAAATGGAGGATCTTCCTACTTTCACAAGGGTATTATTTTTAAAGGCTCATTTTTATTGTTGTGTGTGTATAGGTGGTGTGTGTGTGTGTGTGTGTGTGTGTGTGTGTGTGTGTGTGTTCTGTGGGTGTATGCCACACATGCAGGTGCCTGCAGAGGCCAAAAAAACAGCATCAGGTCCCCTGAAACTATAATTACAGGAAGTTGTGAGCCTCCCCACATGGGTGCTAGGAGTTCTCTCAAAGAATAACAAAAGCAATCTCTCCAGAGCCTGGCAGCCAGCCTCTTACACTCTTTAATAAATGTCTTAAGGTTGGCCCAATAGTCTCTGAAATGAATCTATGTACTCTCTCATATCAGTCCCTCTCAGTGTGAACTAAGAATGGTGTCATTGAAACTTTCTGGCAATAGGGTTTGGCACTCTCCAGGAAATAGGAAATTCATACTACAAAGTTGGTTTGTGTTGTGATAGCTAATCTTGGTTGTCAACTTGACTATATGGAATCAACTAAAACCCAAGCTGTGGAGCATTCCTGCGAAGAAATTTCCTGAACAGGTTATCTGAATAAGAAGACTCACCTTAAATCTGGGCTTCACTTTCCAGGACTGTCCAGAAAAAAGGATAGGGAAAAAGGAAACTTTGCTTTTTGCCTACTTCTCTCTCTCACTGGCAGGCCCATTTCTCACTGTTGCCACATTTCTTCACTCAGATTATAACCAACTTCCTTGGGAGTCCAATGTAGATTAATGACCAATGGCTCTCCAGGAACCTCAAGGGTCATTGTCCTCATTTATTACACAGTTGTTAA
>JAQHUG010000379.1:0-19017 GCA_028555095.1 Dicrostonyx torquatus | reverse complement strand
AAGAGTTAGATTCCCTGGTAGACAGACAAACAGGGAGAAGGGCCATGGCTAGGTTATATGATGGTGAGATTCTAAGACAGCTGGCTTCCTCCCACCTAGGATGAAAGCCTCACAACGTAAAACAAAGGCCTTGTGATCTTTTTCTCCTGTCAGTAGGGCTCCTGCCAACACAATGGCTCAATAAGTTGCAGGGCAGATCAGGACCTGCTCAGTCAACAGCCGTTGACCATCCTGTCTTTCTGAGGAACCCTAAATTTAGAGAGGAACATTATGATACCCCAGCTCTCAAGAAGAGTGGATTTTTCAGCTTCCCAAGGCACTCCCCATCAGTTTTGTGGAAGGGCTTTCTGCATCATAGTTTCCTCGCCCCTCAATATAAGTCTCTTTTCAATCACTAATTCTGGCTTTTCATGTCTGCTGTATTTGAGATTTCTTTACTGCTACCTATTGAGCTCAAGATTTTTCCTTCCTTTTGATTCTTTAACTGGCAAAGAAAAAGAACCTGAACATGACCTCTACACATAACAGTAGTATAAACCCACCCCAGAGGGTATACATGACAGGACAGAGAGGCCTCCCAAGCCATGTACCAAAGCCTTAGCTTGCTCACAAAGGATACGGTCTCACGATCCAGTGTGTGCCAGTCAAGGCCAGGGCAGAAAAGCTTCTGGCTGCTTGGCTACAACAGCCATGTTTTTTATTTTCTTCCTTCTGTTCTTATTTCTTGCAGTCAGGTGAAGGAGACATGGAGTTAGCCATAGTATGTTGGTTAAGGTAGGCTCATAAGAGAAGTAAAGAAATTCTATAGGAATAGTGACTCAGTGAGCTTCGGGGTATTGTCATTGTGACCTAAGCCAGAAAGATCAATTACAATAAAAATTCCTCCCAAACAGTACGCAACCAGAAGTAAAAGCTTTAAAGCAGCGAGGAAGGACAGGAAAAGGAGAGTCAGTCCTGTGGCCCAAACAACAGACATTGGGTATTTTGCTTAGTAAGAAAATACATTAGGCTTATCCCTTAAATTTTTTTTATCAGCTCATGGTGGTTTCTCCACAATCCCAATCATTCTTCCGGCTAAGTTCTATTGGGGGAAATGACAACAGCATGGAGACTAAACTTGACTGCTTCCTCATACAACTTGACTGCTTCCTCATACCTTGAACATTTTCTTCAGAGAAATAATACTCACGCTTGGAGAAGAAAAATATCCTAAGACTGAAAGCATTGATTTTTAAAAAGTAGAGAACATAAAATAATAAATTAATACCTAAAATTATACAGTTTAGAAAAAATGAAATTACGATTAGAAATTAAGTTTCTAATTAATAAAAAGAACATGAAAAGGATAGTACACAAATACTACATAAAACAAACTAACAAGAGAACTTGATCATGAACTTTCTGAAACTAGAGATGAGGTTGATCCTGCTACAGCACAACACCTAGAATGCAATACTAGGGAATTTATATAAAAGATAAGCTGTAATAAAACTTTGCTTTGAAAGGAAAAAAAACAACTTAAGGTATAAGAATATACATTTGGAAAGTCAAAGGGAACAGAGATTTGAAATAAGTAGAAATGAAAGAGAGCAGATGAAAGAGACCCTAAGGAGAAAACCACATCTGCCATGGAGCCAGGAGGAAAGCATCAAACATACATGCAAGGCAGATCAAAAATAAATCTAAGGTGCTACTTACTGTATTAGTCAGGGTTCTCTAGCGTAGCAGAATGTATACATTAATTCTCTTTATATATTACAATTTATTATATATATGTTTTATTATAATGACTTACAGGCTATGATCCAACCAATCCAACAAGAGCTGCCTATCAACAGAAAGGCTAAGAATATAAAAGTTGCTCAGTCCACAAGGCTGAGCATGAGCTGGAATCCTGAAGATACAGGCAAGTGCCTTCTCATCTCAAGACATGGATCGTGATATTTCAAATTAAGCAAAAAGAAAAAAAAATCCCTCACTGGTGTGCTCTCGATTTTGAATGTTAGTTAAGCCCAGATGTGGTCACGTTACCAAGAAGAGCTATCACAGCTGCCAACATGGCAGAACACATCATAACCAAACCAAATAAAAATTATTTTTTTTTACTTTTATTTTTTAGGGGATATAAGGCCACAGGAAAGCTTCTAGACAGGCCCTTGCTCTAACACTTCTACTCTGTGAACTTGGGAAGTTGACTTAACCTTTCTGGAGTCCATCTCCTGCTTTACTATGGAACGGAAACAATAATTCGTGCCTCCCAGAGCTATGTAAGGATTAGAAAAAATCTTGAATGAACAATCCTTCACATAGTTCTGTACATAGAAAAACCTTGGCAAATACCAGTGACTATTATTATTCACGCCACCACACAGGGGGGCCTACAGCTGAATAGCGAAAAGGCACACTGGAAATAAAGTTTAGATCCATTCAGTCAAACATGTCTGGTTGTGTCAGAAATGGACACCCACCCTTTAGTGCCCACAAGCAGACCCACCAGTCAGTATGAGTTAGGCTGATTTCTTATGCCAATTTAAACTTTTCTTTGTGCCTCTGGGTCAACTCAAGTGTTAGATGTTGGAAATACTTATGAACCAATGAGCAATAGTAATTACTAGTTCACTTGACTGCCTTCTATGGAGAATCTATGACAAATGAGCAATGCATTATTGCTGCTATTCCCAACTAAGTGAAAATACGCAGTGTTCTAAATCAAAGGTTTCCAACTGTAGGTCACAATCCAATACAGCATGGTGACATTGAATGGATAAGACTGCACTTCCAGGTTCTAAAGGCAGGCAAGTACGGATGGGCCCTCGGGCACGAAGGGCCTCGTGTGACCCACGTGCGCACATGCGTGGTTACAGCCATGTATGACTGCCTAAACCCTTGTGCACATGTGTGAGTCGCCCATCTGTGTCATCAGCGTATAATGTAGTCATGCCAACCCCTACTATTTATGAAATGGCCCTAAACAGACTGTCATTCTGTACTATGTATTTATTCACAGTGGTAGTCTCTGCATTGACAATTAGAAAATCAAAACATTGGTCAACCTTGGAAAACACCAAAGATGCTCTATATCCTGCAAAATCACAGTCAGCTAAGATGTTATCTTTAAATAACCATTCATCTCAGTAAATTTGTTCTTATCTTTAATAAATGGTGAAACAATATATATAATAAAGGACTATTATAAAATATTATCAGTGAATATTTGACTTCTATACCTGTATTATATATTCAGGAAAAAGGGGGCTAAACAGATGAAGTTTAAGAATCCTGCTCTAGATTCATCGATTTGCCCACAAATTTCCAGATGTCATTTTTTTTTTGCTGCTGAGTAAATGTACTCATTATGTAAATGCATCACTGTGTAATTCTACCACATTTTCTTTATCCATTGTTCACTTGACGGGCACTTAGTTGTTTCCAGGTCCTGGCTATTACAAATAATACTGTTATGAACATAGTTGAGCACATGTCCTTGTGGTAAGAATGAATTTCCTTTGGGTATATACTTAAAAGTGCTATTGTTGGGTCTTGAGGTACATTATTTCCTAATTTTCTGAGTAATCACCATACTGATTACCAAAGCAGCTATATAAGTTTGCACTACCACCAGAAATGTAGGAGTGATCCCCTAACCCCACATCCTCTTCAGCATAAGCTGTCATCAGTGCTTTTGATCTCGGCCATTCTGACAGGTATAAGACAGAATCTCAGAATTGTTCTGTTTTGCATTTCTCTGATAGTTAAGGATGTTGAACATTTCCTTAGGTGTCTTTCAGCCATTTGAGATTCGTCTGTTCTCTGTTTAGGTCTGTACCCCATTGTTTTACTGGGTTATTTGTTCTTTTGATGTCAAGTTTCTTGAGTTCTTTGTATATTTTGGAGATCAGTCCTCTGTCTGATATGGGGTTGGTGAAGATCTTTTCTCATTCTGTTAGGCGGCCATTTTGTCTTTTTGATTGTGTCCTTTGTTTTACAAAAGCTAAAAACCATATTGAACGAGGTAACCCAGACCCAGAAAGACAATTATAATATAAATTCTACTCATAAATGGCTTTTAGACATAAAGCAAAGAAAAACAAGACTATAATCCACAACCCCAGAAAACCTAGACAACAAGGAGGACCCTAAGAGAGACATGCATGGATTTAAATAGGAAGGAGAAAAAACAAGAACTCCTGGGAGTATGAGTATGAGGGTCACAGGAGAAGGTAGAAGGGAAAGGGAAAGGAAGGAAAGAAGGGGAGTGGCGAAAAATGTATAGTGCAATAAAAACAATAAAAAAATTCAATTTTATAAATGCACAATGCATTAAAAAAATCCTGCTCTAAATGCCTTCAAACTCCAGTTTCCTCAAGCTTTCCTACCTTATTTAGTTTTTAAATTCTTCAAAACGACTATGTGACCCATGACACATATTAGAGTCATTTGGAGGTCTTTAAAAGCAAGCAGAACTCAGACCTACCGCACTATAAAACTATACTATCCAGTAACAAAAGCCAAAAAGTACTGCCAGTCACATCTGCTACCAACTGTGGGTTGAAACAGAAGATAAAGAGTTGGTAGGCTTTAAGCAAATACTGTCTTTCACCTTAATTTCCCTCCTTCCCTTTCTTCTTCTCTTCCTCTCTCCATCCTTCCTGCCTCTGCTTCTTTCTTATGCCCTCAACTTAGCTGATCACTTCTGCTTTCCAGCTGCCATGATAGAAAACTGCCAACTGAATGAAGAGTTCATAGCTCACTCAGGTAATTAGTCACTAGCTCCCCAGCAACCACCCCTCCTCTCCTCAGGAACCTGCCTTCCAGATGCATATGTTCTGCCTTCAATCCAGCCTACTGATTCCTTCTAAAACTAAGGTACTCAGACCAGGCTGAATTACAGAAGACAAATTGTCCGATACAGGTAAATGTGTAAGCTTCATTTTCCGAACATACTTCTAGAAGCAGCCCTCACCTACCCCTAGACTTAATAGCTTAGGGAACTGCTAGACACCATCTATGGTCACATGTGGCAAGTCTGTCCTAGAATGAAGCCGATCCTTGGAAATTCAGAAATGAGAGATATAAAAGTCAGTCTTTCACAGCATCTCCAAAAGACAAATCACTAAATTAAGGCGACCATGAAACACTGCTGGTACAGCTACGGAGTGGGCCAGTCGATTCCTTCTGGGGTCTGAGGTTTTGAGATGCCTTTTCTGTTACGTGCAACCAAATGTTATAAATTAAATATTAACTTTTCAATTCTTCTGTTATATTTGATAGCTGTTACCATACTAATAATTTCTATTTGGCTTCAGGTTGTTTTAATATGAAATATGGTAAGCTACACAGTCAGTATATTATGTAATTATGGGGAAAGGCTCTCATAAGATATTCCTTAGAAGGTAATTAGTATGGGGCTACTGCCAGATCACCAAGAAAAATAACAGTCAAGTAAAACAGTACAACATATTTAGTAACACAATGTTTTTATTGATGGCAGAAGAAAAATTTTTCTCTCCAATTGTAAAGATATTTGCTCTATTGAACTTAGTATTTCCCCCCTTGTTTGGTATAGGTTGAATCTTTTCCCTAAAAACTGCTCTTTTAATTCTCTAAGTAGCATATCCAGCATGGTGGTTCTCGTTCTGAAGTGGAAAAAAAATTATGAATGGACTTCCAGGATGTTTCAGTCAGCAGCTTCTTCCTTCACAAAAAACAAAAAAAATCTGTTTAAAAAAAAAAAAGGGAAGAAAATAAACTTGGACCTCAGAGTATCTCTTCTATACTTTATTAAAGGCATAACTCTACTGAAGTTTCTAAAAAAGTACAATGTTCATATAAGTATCAGTAATCTCAAATAGAATAAACCAGACAAAACAACCTAGTTCAATGTTTGAAATATATAGAATGTTTTTTTTTCTTTTGGAAGTCTACCTCTAGTGCTGCTAGATCCTTTCCTACTAGGTACTAATTTCAGGAACTTGGATTGAGTGATGGCTCCTTCACAAAAGGAAGACTGAGATAGGAGGCAGTCAATCAAATGGGCTTTCCACCCTTTCCTACCCACTTCAACATTTTCATAGTAGACTTCTGGACTGGGTTAGTTCACCCAGGTCATTTATCATTTACTTTGGTCTGTCTTTTGTCCCTTCTCTCTACCTGTTCCCCACCCTGTTTAGTAACTGTATTTTTTAAAGATTCATTTTTATTTATTTGCATGCACATGTGCATATGTGTGCTTGCACACGTGTGTAGTTGTTCTTGGAGGATACAACAGGGTGTTAGATCTTTGAAGCTGGGGTACAGGCACTGTGAGCCTCTAAATATTGATGTGAGAACTAAACTCAATTCTCTGTAAGAGCAAGCACCAAGTGCCTTTAGCTGCTGAGCCATCTCTCCAGCACTAGGTACCACACAGTATTGAAACCACAAAAGTCAAAACAAGAGCTGAGATAAATATTAAGAGATGTGTCGGGTTAATACTTGGGCAGGGAAAAGTAACCTACCACTGCAAACGTATAGTTCCTAAGTCTTACAAAGCAAGCAGACTCCTTACTAGCAAACTGCGCTCCCAGATGCTGCTTTTCTTTAATTAAATAATTATGTATGTTCATGATGGAGGGACAGCATTTACACTATGACATACATGTGGATGTCAGGAGACAACTTTGTGGAGTATGTTCTTTCTTTATGTGGCTTTCAGAAAGAGACTCAAGTGGTCGTGTTTGTGTGGCAAGTGCCTTATACACTGAACCGCCCTGCTAGCTTGAGCTTTGGATGCTACTATTCTTACATAATACCAGTTCTGTTGGCATCACAACATAGTTACGTAACAACATAGTTACGTTTATAAAGATTATTTTCCTAATCCTAATATAAAAATTCCACAAAATATGCTGTGCAACCTTGTCCAAAAATAACAGACATTTAAAAAACAAGTTTCACTAGCAAAAAACAGCATTAAAACTGAACCTTAATGAACAAACACAGCCATAGCATTTTTGTAATATCTACAGTAGCTATTCATTTCAAGATTTCTTCCATTAAACAAGAAACCAGGATCAAAGTTCAGAATGGGTTTACAGTCCATACTGCTAATCCTCATAACACTAGAGTTCCAGCTAGTCTGTCTTACAATTTCTCTCTCTCCACAGCCAAGCACATAACTTGAACTACTCAAGCAGTGGAGATCAGATCCCCAATCCTACCTACATCCAATCACAATATTCTCAAGTTTAGCTGGGTCTTCTTATTGTCACCAGAAGTTCACAACTGTACCAAGCACATCACATGAAAACTTCAATTTGTAACAAAAGCATCCGTAAAAACCCGTAATACCCACTCTTCACGATCTACTGCAGCACCCAGGAGTTGAGTCGCTCACTGAGGCCTCCCCACCTTTCCTCCTTTGCAGCGCTCTCAGATTCCACCCTACAGTGGCATACCCTGTGAATTTATGCAGTTCCTAGGACTAAGTCACACCACAGACTCCTCCTACTGTCCAAAGTTTCGTCGGCGTTACTGTCTAAAGAACATGCATACATTCCGTTTTCTAGATCCACTCACATTTCCAAACTGCACAGAACAATTACAGTGCTCAGGAACTAGAATTTCGGAATTTGGGACTGTCTCCCCTCAAATATCATCTTTCTCATGCTTCCCTATGGCCCTCTCACTTGGCCCTGCCTTATTAGTCTGCAGTGCTGACCTTAGTACTAGACCCAAATGAGACCTCTATGTCTCTACACTGGAGAAGCAGGGAAGAAGTGGGACTGTAGAGAGAGTCTAAAAAAATGGGCTTGGAAAATACATGCAGAACATACCCAAAATATAAATGGCTTCTAAAATTATATTCTTAGGGAAGTGGGAGGAGGGTAAAAAGTGGAAATTTTGATTGGTATTATTTATAAAGTAATAAAAAAAGAACAAAAAATTATATTCTTAGGAGTGATAACAGAAATGCCTAAAGGAGTTCTCACTATACTAATTTTTGAGAAAAAAAACTTTAGCATATATAGCTTAATATTTATATCTGAGGAAAGTCAAATGGCTGATTACCAATGTGTATCTTCTTATTGGATGCTTAAGTTAATAGAAACATAAAGGAAATGAGAAAAAAATAAGTCTTCCATTTTGTAATAAGAACAGGAAATGTATGTATCCTATTGCTAATATTCCATTCACAATAGTTTCTTGGAGATATTTTATTCTACTTCGTAGGCTTTAATAATATATTTTTGAATTAAAATGCAAAACTAATTTTCCCCAGTCAATATTGCATGTCTTGCTGACTTTACTTTTGAGTAAAGTTTATGTAAAAGTAGTTTTGCAATGATACACGATGACTATCATCCAATTAATTTTTTGTTACTCAGAATCTAAAATTTAGTGTCACCTTTTTTTTCCTCTGAAAACAGTACAACCCAAACAAGTATCTGGACATATTAAAGACTGACTGATTCATCTTATTTTGTTGCTGAGTATTGAATCTAGGGTCTGTCATGTGCTAAGCTTGCATGGCCTCTCTAAGAATGACACCGCAGCATCCAAGATGAAAGTTTTAAGTTAGGGGGTATAAAAAGTAAGATTATGACATGTAAGTTGATTAGGAAATGTTTGCATTGTAATATTTGATATGTTTAAGCCAAGTTACCTTGGAGCTATGGTATATAATATACTTTTAAGCAATGTACTCTTTTCCAAAGGAAAATTTCCATGGAACTCAAACATATGAAATACATGAAAGAAAATACTGGACAGCTGAGAGGACTGAGCCCTCTGCATCTGGGTACACTTCACCTTGCCCTGGCTTCTCTGTGTCTCGCCTGTTGGGTCCTATCCTTTTCCATCAACCCAAAAGTCAGTTCTGAGAAACCTGACATCCTCCTGAAAATCTTGAGCTTCATTAAAACCTGTCTGAAAGGATTTAAAAATTCTCAGAAGCTGGAAAGACGATCTCCATTCTCATTCACTTTAAAGTGACATTTAACTGTATGCACAAGGAACTTATTTTAAGAATGAAGACTCAATCTTCTACGCTGTGAAGTTTCTTAAATCCTTGTATATATTTTCATTCTGCTTAAGAAAAAAAATCACAAGAAGCGGTTCTTGCACTACAGAAAAATGCCCAGAGTCAAAAAGCAACTCCTCTTTGATGTGTGTTTGGGTGAGGACTGTTTGTTTGATGGCCTTGTACTGAGTGCAAAGAAAAGGCCATGATAAAAGGAAAAGTGCTACACTGGTTTGCTCGCATAGCTCAGAAGTCAATTAGTATTAGGCTTTCCCTTTAGGCAGACTATCAGATGTGACGTTAAATGTTAGAGAAAGAAAAGCTCTGTATGTATATTAGAACGTGGTTAGAGCACCAAACATGAATAAGCTTTGGGATCTGAAGGAGAGACAGCACAGGAACTATTTTCAGCAGATATATCAGGAGGTGCAAGCTTTTAAAATGTTTAATGATACTTTACTCAATATATTTAAAGTACTGTTTCAATTTACATCAACACAAAATTATTGAGATAATTTATTCCCCCCTTTAAATTTTGAAATTCGTACCTCCCCCACCCCCACTAACATTACAACCTCAATCCACACTATCTGTGCCTCAAGGACTCAATAGCTGGTCACTCATCAGGGGGAAAATGCAGCCTGACCAAAATCTTTAGCAGAACTAAGAGCTAAACTGAGGAGTTGATAAGAGTTCCTGAAAAATTCTCATTCATCTTGGAAGTCAATGGAAGAAAATATAGTCAAGTTCAGAATAGTCTGTAGGATGATAAATACCCAAAGGGAAATTTATCTTGAACTGTCCAAAAGTACCAGCATGACAGAATGGAAACAGTAACAAGACAGGTCAATAATGAAAGATGGCAAAAGTATTTCCTTCCAAAAGCATGTTAAGAAATAAGAACTTTGTCAAG
The DNA here is from genome assembly GCA_028555095.1 of Dicrostonyx torquatus. Classification (NCBI taxonomy): domain Eukaryota; kingdom Metazoa; phylum Chordata; class Mammalia; order Rodentia; family Cricetidae; genus Dicrostonyx; species Dicrostonyx torquatus. The sequence goes on along the minus strand of JAQHUG010000379.1, from coordinate 9,103 downwards.
TGTGTGGTGCCCAAGACTGGTTTCCTCCTGACTGTGGGCTCTCTCACCAGTAAGAATGATTTTTCACACAGCTGTTCTTTCTGAAACTAGTATGAACACTTCTAGATAAACAGCAAACGGCTTCCAAATCACATTGCATTAAGCAGTCATGGTGCTTTTCTCTGACGCTTGATGGTAGACTGTGAAACATCCCCTCTTTTTAGAATAAACTAAGCTGTATGAAGCAACACAAAAGCACTCAGAAATGAGGCCTGTTCTCTCATATCTGTGGATCCTAGTTCTACATCTTCAGATGTGAGTATACAACAGCATCAACTGCTAGAAATCAGGAAAGAGAAAAGGGATGGGGTGTGGGTTTAGATTGAGAATATAGGAAGTACACAGGAAAGCCCACAACAGGTCTGGGCTTCCTCTCTCTGCCTGCACCTTGTGGATCAGATGTTAACTCTCAGTCATTACTCCACCACCATGCTTAGCTGCTGCCATGCCCCTGCCATGATGATCATGGACTAAGCCACGGAAACTACAAGCAAGCCCCCAATTAAATGCTTTTTAAAACTTCCTTGGTCATGGTGTCTCTTTACAGCAACAGAACAGTAGCTAAGCCAATAGGTATGGAGCAAAGGTTTTCTAGAAGCATTTGTGGGAAAAGGCTGGTGAAAGTAACAAGTCATAATGTCAACTGAAGGCTGAATCGCATGAAACACCGAAAGCTGAGCTTTACTGAACACAAAGTACATCTTCCCTTTCAGGAAAACTACTGCACCGTGTCAGCTTTACCTTTCCACATTAGTTCCGAGCCCGAGGGGGTTGGTAAAACTGCTGTGTCGGCCGAGTGGATCGTCGTGGCTGGCCATCTCCTCCTCTACGGAACTCAATGGTGTGATCATAGGTGCCTTCTTCTTCCTGTTTGCAAGGAATAATGATTTAGTGTGTTTAAAGTAGCACCAACTTTCCTAAGTTAAACACGGTTTATAGTCTTCCTGTTAATATACCTCCTTAAGCTGTCAACAGAGAGAAGGAAGGGTGAAGGTGAGAGGCAGAGGTATTACAGGAACTGATGTCCAAATATTAGCACGACTGTCATATCAAATGATGAAATGTGAGGAACACGCAGGATATCAAATATAATTTTCTTGAGTATTTGGACTTCTGAATACATTTTGGGTGTTTATTATGGAAAGAAATCTTGGTAAGACACCATAAAGGAGCTGAAGAGCCAGAAGAACATTCACCAACTATCTAACGTAGTTAGATGAAATCAACAACACTAAGAATCTTACATGTACAGACAGAAAATAATAAACTGGAATGGAGGTGGGGTTATGAAATTGAAATACACAAAAAGCTTCATGCAAGAGAGAGCATAGTAAAGCATTTATTCCGTTGTCCTCCTCACTGTAAGGGTAGATTTATAACTCAAGGAAGAGCACAAGGAAATTAGGAGATTCTGATTAAAGCGTGAGCAGGGAAGGTATCATTCATTATAACATCTGAAAAGGACTTAAAGCCAACAAAATAGAGTAAAAATATAAACACACGGTTTCTTACTGAGTGCTGCCACCCTAAGGATTTTTTTGTACTTTTTAAAAAATAATTCAGCTATGACTTAGGTATTCTATCAAAAGTGGAAAAAAACTGACTCTCAGTTTTATTTATGCAAGAAATAGCATCTATTTTTTACTGAGTAGAGTTTAAATTCCAACCAAATTATCAGAGTACAATAATTTGCATGATTTTGGAAATTTATTCTTTCTCCCTCCTCATGGTGATGAAATCTTTTTTTCTCAAACTGTTCTTTGAATCTAATAACACAGGGAATTATAAGAAAGTCTGAGCTACAGTCCTTGAATTTTTACACACTGAACTACTGCACTGTTACATGATGGAAACAGAAAGATGCTAAAACGTTCCACCTAAAGAAATCCTATTATTTAACAGTGATAATATTAGGCATGAGCATTCTTCTCATTATTAGACATCCTCCACAGTATTCAAAAGAAAGAACCATATTGTACACCTTTTAGAAAAGATACTGAAGTCTGGGACTACAGATCTAAGACAACTAAGACAGATTTAGTTTGAATTCAAACACTGCTGTTTAAATCTCCATGTCTCTATTTCCATGTAAAAGAAATATGTTATAAGCTAAAAAATTAATGATCATTTTCAAGGAGAAACATAACACTTCATTTAAAGTTATTCAGAAGCTACTTTTTAGAGAGAAATGTGTGATAAGCTCGCCTTCTCCCAAACCCCTTTCGAAAGTCAATCTCAAACTCTTTAGGGGTCTCAGATCTGGAACTCGGCATAGCAATTAAAATATAGGAAGAGAAATTAAAAAGTTCCTGGGAAAGGCGAGAGCTATCATTTTATTATTCTGATCACTATTCTGAATGATGATTATCAAATATTACTGCAAATTTGAAAAGGAGATATACTTAATTTTATGACAAATGACAACACTTAAGGCTTTGCATATTAACTGAAAAGGATGAAAATATATCTGGTACTTTAGAAGAGGAGGTAATTATTACAGGAATTGGAACAGAATGTTAATTTCCCTCTGCCCAGCTGTATAACTGGCTGGAGAATATCTGAAAAGCCCTTGCTTTACAATGAAACACATCATCAGAAGTTGGACACTGCATGTGCTGAGCAACTGCCTAATAAAATGACATTGCTATGGAAAAAGCTTTCTCTTCTGGGCTTAAAAGATTCAGACTATACTCACTAGAGCCAATTAGTGTTATAGAGATGACCAACCATAAAATTTCTCTCACATAATTTGATGTCTTCACAATTTTTTTATACAAAGTAGCAGTCAAAAACTAAGATTCTGATAGCTTACTTTTCAATTACTGTCAAAGGAGCAGTCTATGCTTTCATTAAATTTTAAATTCATTCTGCAGTGCAGCTGACGGCAAACATTGCTTACATGCAACACCCACTGCAGTCTGCAGGAGGAAAGTTGCCTGCACTCCCATCCACTTCATACAGCACACAGTCCAGTTGAATAGATGAGCAGCTTTGACCTGCCTTTAATGAATCTCTGTTGTTCTAGCCTATCTTTTCCCTTTAGGTTTTAAAACACTCTTACATAGATGAAAACTCAAAAAATTAATTTCATAGTTAGTAAGCAACTAAAACAAGAGCAACAAAAAACTGACACCGCTTTAGAGCCAGCAGCATCCTGGAAGACCATCTAGCCCATCCCTCTGGATTTGATGGACATATCTGTCAATCTAGAGAGATAAATAATTTTCCAAAGCCACAGAGCTCAATACAGGAAATTCTGGTGGGAACTATTTTCTGTCTGGTTCAGCAAAGTTCTTTATAAGGCTTGGAATAACTTTCATGTGACAGGAACACCCAACGTGATCTTCACCCACACTTTTGAGACTTCATACTACTTTGCTCACTTCAGCTATGTCATCAAAAATAAAATCTGGTTTCAAAGAACGGCTATTCAAACTGAGTCCTTTTTTCGTGTTTAGATTCACTAGCCCACTGAACTCTTTAACGAGCAGGCCCACACTCACATATTCACTCCCCACCCCCTCCCCAAACACAAAACTGGTTAGTCTGACAAGCACAAATCAAATGGTTTTTATAAGCAAAGCAAAATAACCAACAGAAAGATGACAATAACTCCAACAATAAAAAAAATTGAAAATTTACAACTCTATCTTTTCTGCATATTATCTTGGGCCTTTTGCTCTATTTGGTAAACACACACCCAACTACAGATGTTCCATCTGTAAGTGAGCTGCTCTATGAAACTGGTCACCTGAAACCCACAACTAACTGTTTGGAGCATGTTCACATCATATGGTCTCTCTTCCAAGATCACTGGGTGAAATATGGTTAAACCTAAGAACAAGGGAGAAATTGGGGAGCACGGATGTTCGCTAGGAGCAGCACTGTCTTTCTGCACAGCAAAAACAGTGTCACTCGAGTGAACAGACAACACACAGCAGGTGAAAAGGTTTTTACTAAATTATCAACCAGAGAGAGAGAAAGAGTTAGTACCTAGACTATAAAGGAATTTAAAAATTAAACATCAAGAAAATAAAAAAATTTAAAAATGAGGCTTGCAGGGACCTAAATAGAGTTCTCAGAAGATAAAACACAAACAGCTGAGAAACTTTTTTTTAAAAATGTTCAACATCCTCAACCATCATTGACATGCATATTAAAATTACTTTTATCTTATCCTGGTAAGAATAGCTAAGATCCAAAGAAACAAACATAAATGCTGTTACAGATGTAGAGAAGCACACTCATCACTGCTGGTGGAAGTACAAACTGGTAGAGCCACTATGGAAATCAGTATGGAGTTTCTCCAAAAAACCTGAAAATACATCTACTACATGATCTAGCTAAACCACTCTTAGCAATACACGAGAAGGACTCCACTGTACCCCACTAGAGACATACATGCTCATCCACATCCATTGCTGCTCTACTCACAACAGTTTGGAAACTATACCCCATTAACTGATGAAAGAATAACAAAAATGTCACAATTTTATACAATGGCATATTACTTAGATATTAAGAAAAACAAAATTATGAAATCCATTAGTAAATGGATAGAGCTTGAAACAATCATCCTGAGTGAGATAAGCCAGACTCAGAAAGACAAATATTTCATGTTTTCTCTCATTCATGGATGGTAGCTTTCAATCTTTTAGATATGTGTTTTATTAGGAATATCAATAGAGGTCAGAAAATAAAAAAGGGTCCATGGGCAGGGCAGAAAGACTACAGTAGTATAAAAGGTTAAAAAAAAAGGAACAGAAAGGGGTAAATTGTGGTGAAGGAGGAGACGGAAGGGTAGTTGGGGGAAATTGGAAGTGATAAGTAATACTAAAGACTTCTGAAAAAAAAGTCAATATGGAAATCTACTATAAAAAGCCTACTAAAAATATATCTATCCACATACATTTAAGAAATTGAAGTAGAGTTGTGCTGTAATAGGGGAATAATGGTCCTACAAGAAACCAGCTAATGAATAAAAGCCCAGTGTCATAAATGAATTACTTTGGAGTCCTTGGCCAGTGAGGTTCCAAAGACCCCCCAAACATTGAAAGCTACTGCCAATCTTCTTGGTTACCCTCCAGAACTTGATGGTAAGGTCCTACTGCTGAAGACACACACATTTGAATCATAGAACATGGAAAAATCACCCTAATAGTTACTGGAAGCTTTTTTAATGGATATAACTACATATGAAGTTCAACATACTTAACAATCTTTGAAATTTGGGCTATTTTAAATAATGTTAATGACTACACATCTTTTGGTAATTCATACACAAAATCCTACTTTATAAATGAAGAAATTATACTTTTTTATGCCTGTCTAGTCAGATTATATTTATAGAAATACACTAATAAGGTTGTATAACAACAACATAAGCAAACAATCATTATAAAGACGGAAATGTTTTCATCAAATACTATGCAACTGATTGCAATGCTAGAACTTAAAATATTGTAAATGATCTGTTTTTAAATTAATTATACTAATATTCTATTGTATTAGAACAGATGAAAGTTGAAACCAAAGTTCACTCAGCTTTTATTTCCTTGAGGTTCGTGGGTAGTCTCTGTGCCCACGACAGTTGCAAGCTGTCGATACCAAGCTTTTGTCTATCAGTTGCTTTTGAACCATATCTTCTACTCTAGCATTTATAGTTCTACAATAGAAGAGCGAGAACCACAAATCATAGGGCAAAGCTGTTGTAAAAAATGCTTACTATGGCAAACTAAGGAGTTATAATTTGCTCAAGCACTTAATTCCCCAAGCTGAACAAGGGCACAAGTCCACTTCACCTTCTTTGCTCCCCTTTGATATGCTTCCAAACAAGGACACACGATAACACAGACTTCTAAAACTTCAATACTCTGAAGGGCACCAGAAAAACCATGCGCATATTTTATGTTTTTTATATTGTTACTGATCTAGAGGACAAATGTAGTACTCTCATTTTCCAAAGGAAATTGTATGCAAGTATGAATATAAGACAGATGGGCTCAGGTTAATAAGGGTGGCTGTGCATATGGGTGAACCTAGCTTTGGAACCTTGTGTTAAAAGCGTTAGCATTACAAACTCAACCCATGTTGGCTTAGACATCCACTACAGGTGGAGTGTGAGGCTGATATAAGGAAAGTCGGGAACTGTAGCACCATCTCCTAATGTTCACCGTGAAGACGATCTATGCCCTATCAATTGCTTCATTTGTTAAAAAGAACTCACCTTGTTCAGCTAAGTTGAAAAAAACCCATAGACGCAACCATATATAAGACAGACATTACAATACAAAACCAAATATAACAAGTGTTATAATAAGACTGATTTAGCTTAGGTTTTAGAATCATTAGAGAAATAAATACCATTTAAGAATAAAATGGGAGGAAATTAGTCTCCCTTCTTCCATTTTTATGTACCATATCTGGTACTATTTTATTTAAAACATAACATTTTATGGTAGAAGAGAAGGCGGGACATTAACTTAAAAAAAAAAAAAGAAAACTCAGATTCAAAATCTAATTACCAAGCAACTGTTACTAAATCTATGACACAATATAATACTGTTTTCACTCTGAGAAAATATAGAATCTCAAACGGACTGTGTAAAATTTCACTGAATAAATCATTTCTGACTTTTTTAAAAAAAGACTTTATTTCCTAGTAAAGGCACGGTGTAGAACACCTGTAATCCTTACACTGGGAGGTAGAAGCAGGGAATCGAGGCCCGTCTCAGCTGTGGAGCAAGTAGGAGGCCAGCCTGAACTACTAATGCTTTTCTCAATTAACCAAAATAAATGATAGATAGACAGCTAGATCCCAAACAAAAAAATCTTATATTTTCTACAATTATTTTAAAATTGATAAATTTATAGGGATTCAAGAAATCATCTGAATACATAGCTTCTTAATCTAGGGCACAATCTAAAGACAACATTTTAACATGGCGTTCTGAGTGACAGCCAAAGCAAATACAGTACTATTAACCACTGTCCTGACTCTTAACACCAGCAGGATTTTCTTCCCTTTACTGGAAAGTAAACCAAATGCTTTGGGCAGTTTAAACACCCAAGAAAATTCAACTAGGTATCAAAAGGTTGCTCTGTATCTTGAGCAGGAAACGCAGCTTTTTAAAAAGAGTAGTAAAATTTAAATGACAAAGTCACAGGCCCTCTGCCACTCAAAACTATCTCTGCATGTAACTGAAAATAGACTTGGGGTCTGTTAATTTTAGTGAGTATGACATTTTTATTTATTTGCAAGGCTTTTTTATAATAAAGTCTATAAAATTAACAAATAAGAAGAATATTTCATGTTTACAATAATAGTTTGAAATACTTCATCTCACCATTTTCTAAAAGAAAGTAAGGATCAGAATTTCCTCCACAACATTTAGCAGCTGTGTTTCAACCACACAATCTACAAGTCTCTCTTTTGAATAAAATGGTGTTTTACTGATATTTCTTGCTTTGGATAGTTTTCTTTTAAAATTTTCTAGTAGCTTAATTTTTTTGAGGTTAACTTTTTAACTACAGTTTTTAGCTTTACTAAGGTATATCTGAAAAATGAGCTATGCATATTTAAAATCTACACTAAAGTAAACTACATATGTATACATTGTGAAATGACCACAAGCCAATTATCACATCCATCACCTCTTGCTGACTGCCCGTTTTTTTCCTTGGGAGAACACTCAGGAGCCCTTCACTCAGCAAAGCACATAATTTAGAAGTGTGAACCGTCATCGCGGGGCTATGCAGTGCCAGGACTCTCATCTTGTACAACTGCAACTTTGTTCCCTTTGAACGTCTCCTCATTTAACCCAGCCCTGGTTCCTGGCAACCACCATCCTGGCTTCTTTTAATTAAATCTGACTGTATTGTGTCCTCTATATGAATAAAATCATACAGTCCCATTTTACATAGCATAATTCATTTTTAAAGTTATGTCTGCCTGTGTGCAGATATCTGAGCATGTGAGTGCAGATCCCCACAGAGTCCAGGTACTGGGTACCCTGGAGCTGGAAATACTGGTGAGTGTGAGCAATCAGTACACACAATCAATTCTTTTTTTTTTTTTTGTAGAGCAACAGCAGTTCAGGAGTTCGTACTCTGCAAGCATTTCTCAAGACCTGAGCATATATCTTAAGTTCCCATGCTGCATGATTGTACGGATTCAGCACAATGAAAAAATTATCACTTGCAAAAAAAAAAAAAAAACCAAAAAAAAAACAAAACAGAAGCATCTTTCTAAATCCCACTGTCTTAAGAGTTTAGGAGGTTACAGACTTCCCAGGAGTCCAAACAGGAAGTGTACACTACTCTTAACAATACATAAAGGAGAAAATCTGGAAAAAATGTGAGCCAATGTGATGAAAAAAAATTCAGAGATTCAATAGCTACAAACAAACATGGCTAATTTCATTTGTATAATATGTGCCAGTAAATTTAAAACTACATTAAAGCCTAAAGATCTATCATTATAACTCATTCTCGTATTTTTTCTTTTCTTTGGAGGGTAGTCATTCTTATCTATAGAGAGAAAGAAGGAAAAAGAACAAAAAAAGGGGAGGAAATTAGCAAAAGGGCATAGCTGAAAATGATCACCAAAAATTATAGACAGTATCTTATAAAATCTCAGTATTTTGAGATGAAATCGAAATTGAAGTCACATGCCTAACCTCTTCAAACATCTTGCCTTTAGCCTACCCCCAAAATTATAACAAATACAACTGGTCAAAAAAAAGCAAGGAGTTGAAAACAGTATTTAGAGTAGAAGTATGGTAGTAATGGTAAATGAGAAGAAAATATGCCCACCTACGTCCACAGAAAAGTGTTAAGGTAAATGTTTATAGTTTATGTGTACCAGAACTGGAATACTTTATAATTATGCATAATATAATAAAATATACATAATATTCTATATATGTAACATTATAGTGAGTTTATTATATGTTCATTATAAAGCATGCAAATTATATCAAGTGACAAAATGCTATTTTACTTCCATAATTTATATTACTTTTACAATTTACAATAGTAGGCTAATATAACAGAACTTAAGATA
>JAQHUG010000378.1:1702233-1714119 GCA_028555095.1 Dicrostonyx torquatus | reverse complement strand
TTAATCCCAGCACTCAGGAGGCAAAGGCAGGCAGAACTCTGTGAGTTCGGGGCCAGCCTCTCTAAAGAGTGAGTTCCATGACAGCCATGGCTACACAGAGAAACCCTGTCTTGAGGGCTTGTGTGGAGGTTCTAGCAGGGGAGCACAGCTAGCCACATGGCCTTGACAGATGCCCCTTCTTCCTCTATGGGGGATGCAGTGTGTGGCTCCCAGGGGGATGCAAATGGAGCGGTGACCGAGAGAGGGGGCACAGCCTCATCCCCCAGATCAGATGAATTAACCTGGTGACCAATCACCCCCATATCCAACACCTACTTTTGTTGCACTTTAGGACATACTTATTCTCCTCCGTTGTTGGTGGAAGTGTGTGCCTATAAAATCATTCGTGAGTGTCATTTGAATCATCAAAAGTATTACACTGCATTCTTTCTATTGTCGACTTGACAAAATCTAGTCGCCTGAGAAGAGAGGACATTAATCGAGGGATTACTTCCCTCAAACTGGCCTGTGTGCAGGTCTATGGGGGGATTGTCGTGACTGATGATGACTGTGGGTGGGTCCAGCCCACCAGAGACAGCAGTACCATCCCCCGGGCAGGAGGACCTGGCCTACATAAGAAAAATGAGCATGACAAAGACAGCACGTGAGCAGGTGTCTTTCCTCCGTGGTTCCCGCCTCGGCTCTCACTTTCCTCGGTGACGGACTGTGACCTGGAAGCCTAAGACGAAATAAAGTCACGATGTTTGTCACAGCCACAGAAAGCAAACTCGGACAAGTGGTCACCCAAGAGCTCGATAGGAAGGAAAGAGCATGTGCCACATCGTCTTAGCTGCAAGCAGGAACCACTTAAAGAGTGCAGCGATAGCTGGGCGGTGATGGCGCACCGCCTTTAATCCCAGCACTCGGGAGGCAGAGGCAAGTGGATCTTTGTGAGTTCGAGACCAGCCTGGTCTACAAGAGCTAGTTCCAGGACAGGCTTCAAAGCTACAGAGAAACCCTGTCTCGAAAATAAATAAATAAATAAATAAATAAATAAATAAATAAATAAATAAATAAATAAAATAAATTTTAAAAAAGTGCAGCGATATAAAGATAGACACGCTGAGAAGCCGGAAACACAGTCATGTCAGAGGCCCCGGCTACTTGCTAGGTAACTGGAGGTTAAAAATAAGCCTGTGAATATCGATGGGTGGGATGGGTGGGATGGGTGGGATGGGTGGGCTGGGTCTGCTGTGGAAAACATTTAGATCACTCTGCGGCAAAAGACAGGAACATGGAGACGTTCTGTTTAATTGACAGCACCTTGTCTGCTGGACCATATCCTGGTCCCTGCCTTAGTGGCTTTAATTTGGCATCGGGTGCACCCCTTTCCACTGTGACAACATCGTATTCAGTTTTGCAGTGACAAGGATTCTGAGCGCTTGTACCTCATAGTGTTGCAAGACAGCAAAAGTGTCTCGGTAGTGAGATTCAGCAATGATGGTAAGGCAGATTTGTCTTTTGGGAAAATATTTTATTATTTTGTGTGTAAGAGTGTTTTGCCTGCCTATGTATGAACCCCATGGACATGTTTAGTACCCTAGAACTGGGGTTGTGGATGGTTGTGAGCCACCATGTGGGTTCTGGGCACCAGCCTCTGGTCCTCTGCAATAGCAACAAGAACCCTAACCTGGGGTTGGAGAGATGGCTGCCCTTCCAGAGGACCTAGAGTCAAGTCCCAACACCCAACCACATGGCAGCTTACAACTGTCTGTAACTCCAGTTCCAGAGGATTCAACACCCTCACACAGACACATAGGCAGGTCAAACACCAATGCACATAAAATAAAAATAAATTTTAAAAAAGAACTCTAATCTGAGCAAACTCTCCAGCACCCAAACTGTCTTTGAGTAAGAGATTTATTAGAAGACTTATTAACACTAAGGAAAGACATCTTTCCAGAAGTCCTGAGACTACTTCAGGCCCATAGATAGAACAGGGTCCCATGTTCCAGGTTTCAGAGAGCTAGGGAGGTCCCACGCCATATAGCTGATGACTAACCCATAGCACATACTTGTTTTCTGGTTGTCTTTAATTCCTGGGTAGCAGAGGAGGGAGTAAAGGTTTGGTCCTTTAGTTGATGTGTGTCCATCACAAGGATATGCCTCCAGTATCCCTGTTGCTTAGGGTCCTGATAAACTGCACCAGGCTTTCTCTTAGCCCACCAACCAACCTGCTCCAAGTCATGACACAGAGACTTCTTATTAGTAATGAATGCTTGGCCTTATCTTATACTTGTCCCACTAACTTTTATAACTTAACCCATTTCTCTTCATCTAGGTTTTGCCTCTGGACTTTCTTCCTTCCTTCCTTCCTTCCTTCCTTCCTTCCTTCCTTCCTTCCTCTCTCCCTCACCCCTACCTCCTTTCCTTTCTTTCTTTTTTTAATTTCCTGCTGTCTCCATGGCTTGCTGACAGCTGCCTGGCTTCTAGCCCCTGGCATATCCCTCTTTTTCTCCCTCATTCTCTCCTCCTCCTTCTCTTTTCTTCTTGGGCCTAAATTTCTCCTCCTGTTATTCTCTCTGCCTGCCAGTCCTGCCTATCCCTCTTCTGCTTAGCTATTAGATTTCTCTCTGATTTTTTTTTTTGAGACAGGGTTTCTCTGTAGCTTTGGAGCCTGTCCTGGAAGTAGCTCTTGTAGACCAGGCTGGCCTCGAACTCAGAGAGATCCACCTTCCTCTGTCTCCCTAGCGCTGGGATTAAAGGCGTGTGCCACCACAACCCAGCAGCTGTTCATCTTTTTATTAGACCAATCAGGTACCTCAGGCAGGCAAGGTTTGAAAAGCAACACATCTTAACATAATTAAACAAAGGTGACAGAAACAAATGTAACACACCTTTACAAAGTTAAAGTAATATTCTACAGCATAACAAATGTAACACATCTTTGCAAAGTTAAAATAATATTCCACAACAGTAAACTTTGTCTGGGGAAGTGATCATCACAGATTTGCAGGAAGATTCAGAGCAAGGTGCATGGCTTTTCTATGGGGCAGTGAGAACAACAGAGTCAGCTCTGAGGATGGAGAGGAAGAGACTTCTGTAAGTGCATGTAGCTTGGGGAGCCCCTGGACCAAATCTAACAGACAGGCAGGAAAATAAAGGAAAGTGATCCCTTACCTAGGAATCAACTGCGAATCAATAATTGCAACATAATTAACATTTCCTAAGGCATTATCCCTTCATGTAAATCTACATTTTTTCCCCTTATGAATCTCACCAGAAACCCTCTTTACTGGCAAATGTGTCCTAACGCTTTATACAACTCTGGCAGATTACAATCCCATCAAAGGAGCCTATGGAGAGCGAAGAGGGTGGGTGGGGATGAACACCAAGTAGTTGCTGCACGCCTTTAATCCCAGCACTTGGGCAGAGACTGGCAGATCTCTATGAGTTCAAGGCCAGCCTAGTCTATACCCACATCAACCAGGGATACAAAAGACCTGTCTTTGAATGAATAAATGTAATTTTAAAAAACCATCAAAACGGTGTTTTTGTCTACTGAAGCACTTCGAGGTGTTTCCTTGCTTGGCAAGCCCATACCCACACACGCCCGTGTTTGTCTTACCTGCTGCCACTCTTTCTTAGTGAAGCCCACCCTCATGTTCTCAGGTGTATCTTACTTCCTTTTACTTTCCTGGTTAAAATCTGCATTTGAATGTCTTGAATAAGCCACAACTCTGCTTCATACTGGCTAGTCCGGAATTTTTATTTCTGTGTAGAAGTCAAGGATCCAGTTACACCTAAGTTGAGGTCACTAAAGATTAAAGAGAGCCCTCTGGCTGCCGAGGGTGCTGAAACAGAACTGTGTCTTCAGCTCTGCCACATCTTGTTTGGAGGCTCATCCAGGATCCATCTGAAGCATTATTGGTAAGTGTGGCATTCCTCCAAGTGCCACAGCCAGCAGGGAAACAAGCCACAAAGCAAGAAGGAAAACTCAGTTCAGCCCAGCTTAGTCAGTGCTGGTTCAAACTTCCAGAGTCTGACGCCAGGTGGTCATTGCCAGCGCATTTAAACACAGTACAATTGTGGGGGAAGTCTCCAGTTCCAGGTGCACAGCAACACTTAGGCACAACTGCATAGAAACTCCTTACAAAGTACATGTGACCTTAAGGATGGGTTCTATAGCGTAAGGTCTTAGGATCTGGTGTGGTCTCTGACCAAGACAGCACAGAGGTCAGCAGACTTTAAAGTACATGTGACATCTCCCCCTAAGGATGGGTTCTACTAACTGCTTAAGATAAAAGTCTAGGGAAGGAGAATCTGGGATAAACATTCAGGGGGATTTGAGTGAGGTCTGTCTCTACAGATAGCAAAGGTCACCAGGTCATTAACAACATCCACTCTGAGCTTCCTAGGTGGAAAACAGGTATTCATTTCCTCCTTTGAGGAGACCCCTCATGTGACTGATGGCCCTGATTTCTCCAATATTTATCTGTGAGCACAAGGACCTTGTTCCCTCTACAGGTGAGTCTTCCTGAGTGTGCCTAGCCATCCTATTTGGCTTTAAGCTTGCATATTACCTTGGTTACTTTATTTTGCCAGATAACTATGTAATGTTTAATGAGTGCCACTAGCATCCAAAATGGAAACCCACTACAGTTACCCATTCCCCTTGTATTAGTCAGGATTCTCTAGAGTAACAGAGCTTATAAAATGAATCTCTTTACACCTATAAAAAGGGGATTTATTAGCATGGCTTGCAGACTGGTTCAGCTAATCCAACAAAGGCTGTCTATAAATGGAAGCTCCAAGAATCCAGTAGTTGTTCAATCCATGAGGCTGGATGTCTCAGCTGGTCTTCAGCAAAGAAGTAGGCAGTAATGCCAGTGAAGGAATGAACTTGCTAGCAAGGTATAATGGTTGGTTTTATATGTCAACTTGACACAAGCTAGAGCCCTCAGAGACCTCAGAAGGTCTCAGTTGAGGAAATGCGTCCATGAGATCGAGCTGTAAGGCATTTTCTCTGTTAGTAATCAATGGGGAAGGGCCCAGCCCATTGCAGGTAATACCATCCCTGGGCTGGTGGTCCTGGGTTCTAAAGAAAGCAGGCTGAGCAAGCCATGGGAAGCAAGTCAGTAAGCAGTTTCTCCTCCACAGTGTCTGCCCCAGCTCCTGCCTCCAGGATCCTGCCCTGTTTGAGTTCCTGTCCTGATTTTCTTTGGTGATGAACAGCAATGTTGAAATGTAAGCTCAATAAACCCTTTCATCCCCAACTTGCTTTTTGGTCATAGTCTTGCATCACAGCCATAGAAACTCGGACTGAAACACAAAGCAAAAGCCAGCAGGCGAAAAGTGGAAGCTGCCTTCAGCTATGTCCTTATATGACTTCCAGAAGAAGGTGTGGCCCACATTAGAGGCAGGTCTTCTCACCTCAGTAAATCTGGATTAAAGATGTGTCCGCCCACCTCAAAGATCCAGATTAGAAGTGGGTCATCCCTCTTCAAATTAAGCAAAAATTCCTCACAGGTGTGCCCCATTTTCACGTTTTAGTTAATTCCAGATATAGTCAAGCTGACAACCAAGAATAGCCGTCATGCCCCTGGCGGCTGAAAGGGAATAGTGTGTAGCTTGTCTGGAAGGCTATCACCCAAATGCTCATGGAAACACCTGCCCCCCAAAAGAGGTTCTTGTTAGCTTTGGCTCTGAAAATCTCTGTTTACAAACACCTTTTCTGCCTTGTATGTAAAAAAAAAAAAAAAAAAAAAAAGACAAGGTGGGCCTCACCTGGAAGTTCCAGTCAGATTCTATCAGAATGCTTACAAAATACAAACGCTTCTAGTAATACTCTGAGATTACACTCATCTGCTTTGGGCAACAGAATCATATTGAATCTATCGCTACATCCTCTCTGAGTGGCCCATTCTTTTTCTAAAGCCCTCCATGGCTACCATGTGGCCATTTGTCTGTTGTTTGTATGCCCTCTCTGTTTGCTAAACTCAAGCAGCAGGGCTTTTTACCTTCCCTTCTCATTCTCCTTCTCTGAGAAGATGCAGAGATTTACAGTTGTTTGCCCCAGAGGGTTTTATTTTAAGCTCCAATAAAATTGTTCTTGCTTCTAAAGAAACTGTTCTTAGACAGTCTGAGAGACCTCCTTCCAAAACTCTAAACTAAGATAATGAAAGCTGGCTTACAAGACTTTGGCTTAATATTAATGGCTCTTAGTATTCTGATAGTAACACAAGGGGAACTGTGGATGGATGGAGAGATAGATGATAGATAGATAGATAGATAGATAGATAGATAGATAGATAGATAGATAGATAGATAGATAGATAGATGATAGATAAATAGATCTAGATGATAGATAGATAGATAGATAGATAGATAGATAGATAGATAGACAGACAGACAGATAGGCAGGTGTGTGTGCATATAAAACAACCGGGAAAGTATTCCAAGGTTTATTTTTCTAAATCAAATCTGCTAGATCCTCCCTTAAGCTTTAATGACTTACCGACATCATGGTTCTGACCACCCTCTGATAGAGGCCCCGTGATTTCTGTGCTGATCTTAGACATAACAGTGTACAGCATGCTTTGCTTATGTGGTTGGAAGTTTTTAGTAATTACATCATCTCTTCTAAATCTCCATCAAATGATGAGTCTCTGGTTTGAAGACTCTGATTTCCTCATGCCCTTACCCTTGCATTAGACAAGGTGAGATTCTCCACCCTGGATAAGTAGGGCCCGAGCTCCTGTTTAGCACTGAACACATTCGAGAAAATGGTCCTTCAATCTTCATCATCCATTAAGGCGAAAGGATTCAAGTCTCAGAGGGAGAGACTGAAAGAAGATAGAAAGGAAATTATAAATGTGTGCTCCGAGAAAGGAAGCATTCCCCTCAGGAGTCTGGCTGAAGTCCCTTACCAGCTGGAGTTGAAGAATAATTCAACACGATTAGCATTGTGTGCAACTTATCTCCTCTCCATGCTGTAAACTTTAAATTTTTTGTTAGCCTCACCAGAAACCCTATTTCCAGGACAGGGCATGCCACAAGCCCCTTGTGCATCTCTAGTAGTTCTGGTTTGACTTTATCAGATTGCAATCCCATCCATGCTACCTCTGGGGCCACCCCAGAATCTCACCAAAAAGGGGAAAGTTTCTTATAACATGAGGACCCCCAAAATGGTCTATTTGTCTACAGCTAAGACACTTAATTGTGACTCTTCCATGAGACTCTCATCCCCACACTCAGCTAGGTCTTATTCTTTCCCTGACTGTTTCTCCTTTTCTCAATTCCCATGCTTAAAAATATATGCTAAAAATATCTTTTAATAAACTCATTACAACTCTCCCTTGAGAAACCCATACCCACACTTGGATAGGTTTTATTTTCTGCAGCTCTCTAAGGAAGCCCATTCAGGGAAGCGACTTAGTCACCACTGACATTTTAGGGAGAGAAATACGTTTTCTTTGGTCCACTGGAAAGATTCTACAGTGGTTAAATCTGGGGACAGGTAGCTACTGTCCTACAACCTCGAATACACCCTGAAGT
Organism: Dicrostonyx torquatus; assembly: GCA_028555095.1. Classification (NCBI taxonomy): domain Eukaryota; kingdom Metazoa; phylum Chordata; class Mammalia; order Rodentia; family Cricetidae; genus Dicrostonyx; species Dicrostonyx torquatus. The sequence goes on along the minus strand of JAQHUG010000378.1, from coordinate 1,706,583 downwards.
CAGCCATCATCAGTGGGCGGATAAACGTCAGAAGGCAGCTGAGTTCACCAAGTTCACGGCAAACACCAGGATGCTGGTCGTGAATACATACAAGCCTGGCATATCCAGATTCCATGTCAGTCTCACCACAGAAAGAACTAAGATCAGTCATCTTTCTCCTGGATCATGCTGAATTACTGGATAGAGGTAAGAAACAGAGAAGGGAAAAAAATGGGTAATGTCTGAAATGTTTAAAACGCCCTTGTTTTGTCCTGAAAATTTAGTCCACCCTAGATAAGCATGACATTTGGGCATATTCATGAGCAGCTGTTGATCTGACATCTATCATAGTTTCCTCAGTGTATGTGTGTGTGTCTGTGTGTGTCCTTGGTGTGTGTGCGTGTGTGTGTGTGCGTGTGTGTGTGTGTGTGTGTGTGTGTGTGTGAGAGAGAGAGAGAGAGAGAGAGAGAGAGAGAGAGAGAGGAGAGAGAGAGAGAGCACATGCTTATGCACAGGGTATCGGTCAGAAACCAGATGTCTCCTTCCACCATGAGAGTCCTGCTTGGCAGCCTTTCACCGAGCACCTCACTGGCTCTAGAGAAGCATCTTTGCTAGCCTTTTCCCTGTGTGTCTCGCAGCACCTTACACAGCGTAGCCCTGTGCGGTGCAGGGTTTGATAGCGTGGGCTCCATGTCTTCTTAACCCTGCCAGGCTTCCTACTGTTAGTCCCTGCTTCAACCACTGTTCTCTGATAAACTCAGGATACAACCTGTGTAAGACAGCCTTCCTTTACACACTCGCTTTCCTTTACACGCTCTTTGTACCATTGTGCACAAGTCTGACAAGGGGAGAATTGATCTGTTTAAAACTGCTCTTAACCACTTACATAAACCAACTGTATTTCAGACTCTCCGTCTTTGTTGTCGTCTGGAATGTCCTGTTGATTCTTCTACCTACAACGGCCATTTTCTAAATTTTTGTCAATAGGAGAAAGCAGATGTGACTTTTTTATTAAAATGATTTATTTATTTTTATTTTATGTGCTTTGGTATTCTGCCTGCATCTATGTCTGTGTGAGGGTGTCGGGGAGTTAGGAGGAGAAGGAAGAGGAATTGTCTCAACTCTAAGGCACACCCTATGTGAGCTGCCACATGGGTCCTGGGAATTGAACCTGGATCCTTGGAAGAAGAGCCTGTGCTCTTAACCACTGAGCCATCTCTCCAGCCCCAAAGACGTGATTTAAAAAATAATAATAAACATGATTCTTTATTGATTCTTAGGGAATTTCACATCATGCACCCCAGTCCTACTCACCTCCCAGTCTCTCCATATACTCTCCTCATTCCCGCAGCATGTTCCCCAAAAGAACCCCCCTAAATCAATTAAAAACAAAACAAAAACCTCACCTTGATCCTGTGTCTTTATACTACCTCTTCCATCACCTCAGTAGCATCAGGAGCTGCAGGGTGCCACACAGTGTACCCTTCTGTCCAATCAACCCCACCCATAAAGGGTTCATCTCAATGAGTCGCTGGTCTGGTTTAAGGCCTCTTAGGCACCATTGTCACTGACCCTCACCTAAATGCCTCTCGAATAGCCTGCTTTTGCCCTGAGTCCTAGGGATTGCTAGGGCCAGTCCCTTCACACACTCCAGCAGGTCATAGATGGGTACATGTTAGGGTGCGCCAACACAAGGCCCACACGTGAGTCTGTATAACAGTTGAGTTGGTCGATCTGGGCCACTGGGACCACTCTCCTCAGGCAAGGGGCAGAGCAGCTCTCCTAGGCCCATGACACTGGGGCCAGAGCTCCCATGGTCATGGTGACGGATAGGGCTTTCTCTCCTGAGTGTGGGGGCCGACTCTCCCATGTGGGGCAGGGCCAGCTTTTCTGCTGTAGGCCTATTGAGGGTCAGGGCCAGAAATCTCAGGGCCCGTGAGAAGCAGGGTCAGCTCAACATGGCTTTCAGATTTCAACAGGCATGGTTCCTATGACCCCCCCCGCCCCCTCGTGGCAACATGGGCCATAGACATCATTGCAAACCTCAGCTGCAGTAGAAACACGGACTCAGACATGACCCTCAACAGTAGCTAGAGCCTGGTTGTCACCATGGTCCTAGTGGCAGCCCAGGCCACCCTGATCAGTATGGTCTTAGGGACAGTGGCAGCAAGGCCCTCAGACACCATTGTGGTCTCAGACAGCTGTCTAGACCCCAGGCAATCACACAGCCCTCGGTGGGTAACAGGAACCAAAGCCATCAACTCAGACCCTGACTGCTGCTGAACCACAAACCCAGGCATGGCCCCATGCAGCAGCCCAGCCCTGAACAGCACCATGACGCTATGTGACAGCCTAGGCCACCCAGATCGTCATGGCCCCTGTGGTGACATGACCCTCGGACACCAACAAGGCCACAGGTTGTGGCCTAGATCCCAAATATCCATGTGGCCTTTGGTGTTACCATGGGCCACAGACATCAACACAGAATCCAACTGTGGTAGGACCAGGGACTTAGACATGGTCTGTGGTAGCAGCCAGGGGCCCAGGTATCACCATGGCTCCAGGTGGTACGTAGTACAGGCCACTTAGATCAGATGGCCACCAGGGCAGCATGGCCCTCAGACACAAGCATGGTCCCAGGTAGAAGCCCAGACCCCTGGCATCAGCATGGCATCAATGGTATCAGGACCCACAGATACCAACACAGACCCTGGCTGTCGTAGGGCCACATGCCCAGCCACGGCCCTTGGCAGCAGCCCTGGCCCAGACAATACATGACCCCCGATGACAGCACAGGTCGCTCAGATTGGCATGGTGCCAGCGGCAGCATAGCCCTCAGGTGCCAATGTGGCCACAGGTTGTAAGCAGCCTAGACCCAAGCATCTGTGTGGCCTTTGGTGGCACCATGGGCCACAGACATCGACATAGACCCTGGTTGTGGTAGGACCATGCAAAGACATGATTTACAAAAAACAACCAAACACTCAAACAAACAAACAAAAAAAACCCTCAAAAAAAAAAACTCAAAAAACCCTCAAAAATGTTAAGAATTTTTACAACAGCCAAAAAATATTTTTTGAAAATAACCTAGATTAGGGGAGATGTAGAGAAATGAGCCCTGGGGAGTTCTGTGTCACTCAGGAAAAGTATCCAAATCATATTCCTTTGACCTAACCCTCCCAGTTCTATGAAAAGTATATGCCAATATTTTGACTTGCTTTTTTTTGGGGGGGGGGTTCGAGACAGGGTTTCTCTGTGGCTTTGGAGCCTGTCCTGGACCTAGCTCTTGTACACCAGGCTGGTCTCGAACTCACAAAGATCCGCCTGCCTCTGCCTCCCGAGTGCTGGGATTAAAGGCGTGTGCCACCACTGCCCGGCTTTGACTTGCTTTTTATTAAGGCAATATATGCATATAGTATGTTTAAATCATTTAGAAAGACTTAGGTGAGACATGATGTCCCTCTGCTCCTCTCACCCAGGCTGCCCTCCAGGCTGGCATCTGCACAGCTATCTTTGCAGTTTGGTCTCACCCACCTCTGTGTTTAAGGAGCTTGTTCATTTGGCCTTCAGTGTAAGGCATTGCTGGAGTCCTGCTGAGGGTGCTGAGGGCCAAGATCTCAGCGCCACCTCCATTCCTCTCACTGCAGTTTTCTCATCACTATTCAGCTTCAAATGGAATTATTATTTTATGATATTTATTTATCATGTATACAATATTCTGTCTACGTATATACCTGCAGGCCAGAAGAGGGCACCAGAACTCATTACAGATGTTGTGAGCTACCACGTGTTTGCTGGGAATTGAACTCAGGACCTTTGGAAGAACAGGCAATGCTCTTAACCTCTGAGCCATCTCTCCAGCCCCAGATGGAATTATTTTTGACAAAATAAGGCATAAGTAAAGTAATAAGAAATAAGTAAATTTTTTTTTAATTTACTACTATTTCTGGAATATGCTATATAAAACTTTCTAAAATGTCAAAGTACCAAGAATATTTTCTGTTTTCTTCTCTTTTGTTTTTTTTGGGGGGAGTTGGGGGGCAGGTAGGAGGGAAGGTTAAGACAGGGTTTTTCTGACTCTCCTGGAACTTGTTCTGTAGACCAGATACACCTGCCTCTGCCTCCTGATTGCTTGGATTGTGTGCCACCCTGTCCAGCGAGAATATTTTTTAAAGCCCTGAAATACTAAACTATCCAGAAACATCGTAGTTCCTTTTCTCCTCACACCTTGTTGCCATCTCTCTTGATCTTCCATGGAGTCCTGTAACATGAGGGCTGGCTCGTTGGGGTTTCTGTCCCACCCGGTACCCCACAGCCGGCAAGCCCCAAAGAAATCACACAGAGAGTCTACATTAAGTTATACACTGATTG
>JAQHUG010000378.1:1682850-1702028 GCA_028555095.1 Dicrostonyx torquatus | reverse complement strand
CTGATTGGCCCATTAGCTCAGTCTTCCTACCAGCTCCCATAACTTATATTAACCCATTGTCAGCCACATGGCCAGTACCTTTTTTCAGCTGGTCTGCTACATGTTGCCTCCTTGGAGATCTGTGCAGGAATGCCAGGGAAGTTTCCTGCTTCCCAAATCTCCTGTTCTCACCTCTACTTCCTGTCTGGTTTTCCCACCTATACTTCTTGCCTGGCCAATCAGCATTTATTTAAAACATGATTGACAGGATACAGAATTGCCCTGCACCAGAGTCCCGAGGTGCTAGAGCCTCTCCACTGTCCCCCTTGCAACTCCCCTTCCCTGAGTTCTTTCTTCCCCAGTTTGTTGTCTGCAGAAAGGTACACATCAGAGTCTTTAGAAGATGTCCTTACTTCTTCCCACATAGTTTTGTGCTGAATTGATGGCATATAAAATTCTTAAGGGAGCATAATCTCACTTCACGATATTGGTGACGCTAGTCCCCGGCTTTCTACAGTTCCACAACACCTTGACAAAAGCTCTTTCTTCTAACATGATTTCTCCCTCTGTTTGGAAACTTCGATAGTATTGATTCTCCCGATTTGACAGTTCATAATTATCCTTTTTAAGTTTTTAAATTATTTTTGACACCCTACTCCTAATATTGGATCACCTTGGCCAGCTTTAATAAATGGGGAGGTACTCAGTCTTACTGCAACTTTATATGCCACATTTTGGGGTACTCATGGGAGACCTGACCTTTCCTAAAAGAAGCAGAGGAGGAATGGATTGGAGGTGGGAACAGAGGGAGATGAGGGGAGGGACTGAGAAGAGAGGATGGAAGGGAAACTGTGGCCAAGATATTAAATAAATTTGCTTTTAAAATACTTTATTATTATTGTGGGGTGTGTGTGTGTGTGCGTGTGTTTGTGTGCACACGCATGCAAGTCAGAATACAACTAGTGGAAGTCAGTTCATTCCTCCCGATCATGTGGGTCCCAGAAATTGACTTCAGGTCCTCAGGCATGGAGGCAGCACCATTACCCATTGAATCATCTTGTAGGCTTTTGCTCATCTTCTTGATACAAATCTGTTTTCATTCACTGGGCTGGATGTGCCAACTTGAAGATGTGTGCTCTTCAGTTTGGGTAAATTTTGTTGCATTTTATCTGTAATATTCTCTCTGGTTTTGTTCTGTGTTCTGTACAACTCTCCAGAACTGGACAACAGTTTCTGGTTGCTTGAAAAACACTTTGTCATTCCAATATTTTTTTTAAAAAAAAAAACCTCTTCTTTATCTTGCATAACTTTCTAGAAAGTATCTTCAGTGTTCTCCTGGGTTCTGGGGGGTGTTGTGAAATATTAAGATCTGTTACCATTGTTCATGTTGTGGAACATTTGTTTTAATGATGCAAAGATGTGCTGCATTCTTTTACTTTGCATTTGCTTAACTCTGTGAAACTGTGTTACTGTGCCTGTCTAACACACCTGATTGGTCTAATAAAGAGCTGAACGGTCAATAGCTTGGCAGTGAAGGATAGGTGAGGCTGGCAGGCAGAGAGAATAAATAGGAGGAGAAATCTGGGAAGTGAAGGAGCAAGAAAACAAGGAGAGGAGGACATCAGGGGCCAACCACCCAACTACACAGCAAGCCACAGAGTAAGAGTGAAAGTAAGATTTCCACAAGTAAGAGAAAGATAAAAGCCCAGAGGCAAAAGAAAGATGGGATAATTTAAGATAGGAAAAGCTGGGTAGAAACAAGCCAAGCTAAGGCTGGGCGTTCATAAATAACAATAGTCAGTTGTGTGTGATTTATTTAGCTGGGTGGCAGGCATCAAAGAAACCGAAAGAGAGAGAGAGGAAAAAAAAAGTAAAATACAACAGGACGGCAGGCCATCTTCTAATATGATTGCATTGTAAAATCCCTAAAGCCTGTTTAGAAGAGTTTCCCTGCATGGCCCCTGATGCGGCTCCGTCAGCTTCCTGGTAAGTCTGTCTTTTGCTCTGTTGTCTTCTGTGACACGATCTTGCTCTCCCACATGCTAAGAGTACAGGCTAATACCTCCATCCTTGGCTCTATCCCTCGACTTAAGCTGCATTTGTGATCTGGGACAGTAGCGAATCTGAGGGTCTACTGCTCACCCAGTGACCTTTGAATTAGTCCTGTGTGTTGGCCCTATCTGTACATTTAGGCTGATGCAACCAAGGAATTCAGGGTACATGTTTGTAACATGTTCATTCGCATTAAAAAGCAGTTGGAATATGTATGCCAAATACTATGCTAAATAGTTCTTTCCCAGATGCATTCTCATGTGTAATCTTAATTCTCTCCTTTAAAAAAATACTTACCTTCTAATATCATACAAAGTTAACATGTGATTTAAAACATCCTAATAAAAAACAGCAACCCTAGGAACCACAAATCTGTTTTTAAAATAGACCATCTCAGCAAGGCGGTGGTGGCACACGCCTTTAATCCCAGCACTTGGGAGGTAGAGGCAGGCGGATCTCTGTGAGTTCGAGACCAACCTGGTCTACAAGAGCTAGTTCCAGGACAGGCTCCAAAGCCACAGAGAAACCCTGTCTCGAAAAACAAAAACAAAAACAAAAACAAAAAAAAAATAGGCAATCTCCACACCTCACTCACAATAGAGGTCTCTAGATTGTCCATAAGGTTATTAAGAGACGTGCAGCATCTTTCGTCCTTAGAAAAACACAAGCTATATCAATAATGAGGTATTGGCATGCACCCCTAAGAATGACTTTTATAAATAGCACTTATTCTATCAGGTGCTATTAAGGTGCAAAGCAATTCTCATACATTACTGACTAGTACACACAGGCACAGCCACTTTGCTGCTGGCTGTCTACCATGGTAGCATCACTGACTGGACACACAGCAGTACAGTCACATTGGTGCTGGCTGTCTACCAAGGGGGCAAATAAGGACTCTCTCTTGTGAGAAGAGAGTCTCGAGCTGATCATGGTGGTGTGCACCTTTAACCCCAGCACCCTGGAGGCAGAGGGAGGCAGATTTCTGAATTCAAGGCCAGTCCAGTCTACAGAGAAAGATAGTTCTAGGACAGCCAGGGCTGTCTCAAAACCAAACCAAAAAAAATAAATAAATAAAAACAGTCTCATTTTGATGTTTTTCCAATAGCTATATATATACAATCCTATAACCTTCTAAGTAACATTGCTCAAAAGATTTTATTGCTAACAAGATTTAAAAATTAAGTAAATTTAATTTAAATTTAATTAAAGTAAATTTAAAAATAGCTTAAAATATATGAGCTAATGTACTTATTTTTTAATCTTAAATAATTTCCCTTTGTAAATGACCTTGTATACTGACTTTATGATGTGCACTGTTTAGATTTAGGGATTAGAGAGAAGTCCTGATATCAAAACTCAAGTTTACAGGCATTCTGATCCTGAGCAAACACAGTTCATTTGTCGTTTTTTTAACATCCTTGCTTAGGATATCTTTAGGAAAAAATACATTATCTCGCAGGCAACTGTAGCTTTCTCCTTCGTGTTGAAGTTTCTGGACTCCCAGTCAGTGGGAAAGGCAAACTAGATGCCAGGCTGAGCAGCTCTTCTGCCTTCTCTTGACACTGAGGTTTTCCCTTGCCTTTCTATCCCACTCAGAAGTTTTGCTTACACAAAAGCCCGTGTGTGGATTTTTATAGTGGACATATTCATACTCATAGTGATGTAGTGACCCAGGACTCAGGGCCCTAGACACCCGAGGGTCGGCAAAAGTCAACTTGAGATAGTGGCTCTCAAGTTCAAAAGACACTAAAAGATGAGGACGGGAGTAAATGAAGCAAAAACAAAGCTTTAGTAAGAAAAGTGAGAGAAACTCCCAACTGTGGAGGGCTCCCAAGAGGCAGGAAACATTGGCGTGCTGGTCACTTATGACTGACACCGGACAAAGGCTGAGATGGTTTCTATGACATTGGCTAGTTCCCTGAATACAGCTGGACCCAGGCCAATTAAAGGATGACACACTTTGTGCTTGGTCCAATCAGAAAGATGGTGTTTGTGTGCCATTCACCCAGTTATGGATGGTTGAAGCTCTCCCTGTCCAACGCTAACTTCATTCTTGACTGTCTGCTAGCTGTTAGCCCTAGCCTGTCCCTACCACTGGATTTCAGGCCTGATAGCTTCCAGCCTTGGCTGGCTGCTGGCTGCTGGCTGCTGACTGCTGGCTGCTGGCTGACATCCTACCTGTACTTTCCTTGCTCTTCACATTTACATGTCCAGCTGGTGAGCTTTCCCATGGCCTTTTCCCCGAGTGCCTACAGAAGGTGTCCCCACGCTGTGAATGCTGCTCAGCGACTGGAAGGGGTGAACAGGGAGGAGCGCCTGTGTGCTTGGTTAAGTGAAAGAAGCTAGACTCAAAGGGCCACATGCTATTCTAATCACTACATAACAGCATCATAGAAAAGGCAAGGCGATAGGACGGAGAGGACAGCTTCTGGGGCTAAGGATCAAGAGAGAGGCTAGAAACATGATGTGATGACATTTCTTAGATAATGGAACTTTCTCTTTCAAATGTGTGTGGAGATCACTCACAGGACAACTTCTGAACTCAGTGCTCGCCTTCCACCTGTACATGGGTTCAGGCTGTTAGGCTTGTGCTTTACGGCGAGCCGTCTCGTGGGCCCAGTACAACTCATTTCTTTCTTTTTTTTATTTTTTTTTTATTTTTTTTTTTTTGGTTTTTCGAGACAGGGTTTCTCTGTAGCTTTAGAGCCTGTCCTAGAACTAGCTCTTGTAGACCAGGCTGGTCTCGAACTCACAGAGATCCGCCTGCCTCTGCCTCCCGAGTGCTGGGATTAAAGGCGTGTGCCACCACCGCCCTGCTACAACTCATTTCTTAAACAACTTCACTAAGCTTTTGTTTTTAAGAGACTATTGCGATTCATACTATATTCAGCTTCTATGTTACACCATAACACTGCTTAACCATAGCTCGTGGGAGATGGTATGGGTACATTTTCTAGCAAACCTTTATCTTTTGATCACATTGCATGAGTCGGAATTTTGAGTTACTTCATTGCTGACAATCACGGTGTCCTTAAGAGCAGAGCGCATGCAGCTGGTTCCTGTTTTGACATTACTTCTCTGTTGTTAACATTAGTCTTGCCCCGATGGCAGCAGGCCCTCTCTCTCCTACCGTCCTCACCCTTTCTGTGTACAGCTGGAAGTGGCCATTAATGCCAGTTAGCCATGTTCTGGTTAGTTTGGGCTTTTCATGTCAGTAGGATGAACTGTCTCTAGAAACACCTGAAAGAAATCCCCTTATGCTTGTCTGCTGGCCCCTAGTCCTTCTAAAATTAAAAACTAAAAAATTACAAAGATGTATCATCCGATGTTCCATATGAACAGTTATGGAGAGTACCATTCTGCTTGAATTTGCTGACAAGATATTTGGTGGTCCTAACTGTGTGAGATCACTTTGGCTATAGAGAGAGAACACAGCCTATGGGAATTAAAGGAGTGAAGAATGTCACTCTAACAACGATTTATCTAGTTCTGGGCCTTAGTTGGTGGGGAAAATAGCTGCCTTGTCAAAAAGGCACCACAATGATACCATTACTTCACTCAATGGTGCTTTTTAAAAGTCGGCTGCATATAAGTGTTTGTACCAGGGGCCACAGAGAACACAGCCATGGCCTCTAAGTCTGACATGGAAAGTAAGAGTCACAGAAGTATTTTAAACAGTGTCATAAATGCTCCATCTGTGACTCAGCAAACACAAGCCATGACAACTTGGAAAAGAATGATGTGACTTTGGGCTCCATGGTAAGAGTGATCTAGGAGACAGGGGATGTGTGAACTTAGAAAGGATACAATTGCAGTAAACGGAGTTGACAGCGTCCTCCCTAGGTAAAGGGGCAAGGAAGCCCAAGTATGCCCAAGGGCTGTGGAGAAAGACACATAAAGGGGAACGGTGACAGAAACGTGAATAAGACATCCAGTTAGGATATGCAAGCTGGAATTTGAACCATATTCCAAATAAGTGTTTTTGACCAAGACGGTAGTCTCTTTGTATCAGATAGACTGGGCTCCAGTCCTGACGTACGCGACCTCGGCTAGTCATTCCTCACTTCACTTTAACTCCCCAAGTGTCTGATCGATCATCTTTTTCATAGGTCTGTTATCAAAATTAAATGAGATTGGGTTATGAGACACTCGCTCATTTAGAAAGCATTTATTGACCCTCCACCGTGTAAGTCCCTGATGGTGAACTTTGCACTGGAGCTAGGAAGATAAAGGTTGATGCCCGCCTTCAAGGAACCCACAAACCAAGGGCTGGTGGTTTACACAGGTAAGTAAACAAAAGGTCAGCACAGTGTATGTGAGCTCAGAGGGTCAGAGCAGCCAACAGCTCATATAAGGAAGATTAACCCAGAGGCTATGGCCACCGAAACACCAGAAAGGAGCCTTCAGAAGTCAGTTAGAACTGGGAGTCTATTACTTTCCATGGTCTCATACTAGCAAAAATAAATCTTTGAAAGCCTGTTGTTAAGTTGCATTTGTATAGTGGATTGATTTATGTTTGTTTATTCCAAACTCAGAAAAACAGAGATGGGATGGGGACAGCACTATTCCTCAGCAAGCCAAAGGGAAGAAAAAGAGTCAGTTCGCAACCACAGTAGCAGTAGAAGAGGTACCTTGGCTAAATTCCTGAGCTGTGACCTGATGTAGAATATGGAAAGAGATGAAAAGGAAATCTGGGTCCTCTTACATCAGACTGTCACAGACACTTGCTGCCTTCGATGCTGCGTTTATGTCCCCTCCTGAAAGGGAACCTTTCTGAGTTGTCCCTGGAACAGCACATTTTTGTTGATCTGTTCTGTGATCTGGCAAAGTCGGCCCTTGCAGTTGGACTTCAGGAGGCTGACAGAATTCGGGCAGCCAATAGAGCCTTCGGTGGGCCCTCGTTAAAGCAAAGGTGGCTGCATGATGCAATCGAAGTCAGTGAGTGGTGCCGAGCCTGTCAAACAGGCAGGGCTGCTGCCTCTTGAATGTGGGAAGTTGCTACCAGCCCTCTTTCCACCATGTGAAGTCACGTGACACCCGAGGCCGAAGCCAGCTACATCACGGAGGACAGGGATCTTCACAGGAGATTAGCTCTTGCTTAATCATTTGTGCTTTGGAACCCTATCCTGTGCTACGACGCCCAGTTAGAGATGCCAGGGTTAACGTGAAGCAATACAGTGTTTCCTCCACCCTTCCTCTTTCTCTTCCTCTTCCTGTTCCTTGCTTAAGCCAGATTTGGGGGGATGGGGTGGGGCTCAAGTTTAATCAAAAGTTTTACATGGCTTTGGACCTTGAGACCCACAGAATATTATGGTGTATATTATGCTCAGTGAAGTTGTATGTTCTTTAAAGAACATTTTTTGTCTTTTCCAACCATGTTCAAATATCCTCCACACTGTGAATTTTCCAGCTTCTGCTTTGTGGTTTGGTCCCATGCTACTGCACCTTCCATGTGAGGAAGACGCAAAGAAATTTTTGCTCTCCTTAGCTGCCTCCTTTATGCATGTTATCACAGTGGTGAAAAAGTAACTAAATATAAAATAAATAAATAAATAAACCGGTGCTGCAAACTGGGGCTGATGGTGTTGCAGTGGGAAACCTGGCCAAACATAAAAAACAAAGAGAAGAGAAGAAAGGAAAACTGTGGTCCAGTGGTATAATAAAACATACGTAGTCACAGCAAATCTTTATTAGTACCAAGTGTTCCTGGAAAATTCTGAATACTTAAAATGAAAATGGCTAGCGTTGAGCTATGACCATGGCAGCAAGGGCCCTGTCTCATCTTCGCTGTTGTCTTGCAGCTTCAGGCCCTGCCCCTGTGAGAACCACTCAGGGAACTTCCGTTTGGAGGTGGTTTCGTTTTGTTTTTTTTTTTTTTTTTTTTTTTTTTGGTTTTTCAAGACAGGGTTCTCTGTAGCGTTGGAGCCTGTCCTAGAACTAGCTCTTGTAGACCAGGCTGGTCTCGAACTCACAAAGATCCGCCTGCCTCTGCCTCCCGAGTGCTGGGATTAAAGGCGTGCGCCACAACCGCCCGGCTGGAGGTGGTTTCGTTTTTAACATATAGTAGAACCAGCTTCCATCTCTTTCTTTCTCATCAAAATTCTTCCGCTGCTCGCGAGTTTTAAAAGTCTTGCTTCTCCACGGCCACAGAACGCTCAGCAAGCTATTGTCTGGCACTTTTGTGCCTTTCGGTGTTAGCTACATGGAGGCAAGTGGAAGCTATTCTGAAAGGAGGGCACACTCGGAGAGAATGAGCCACGGTCCCCTATGCAAAGGGGAGCCACATGCCCTGCTCATACTGGAGCAAAGGTCTACAGGAATGAGACTCATTCAAGGAACAATCCACCATTCCCAAAAGATGGGTTTCGTGTGGGACTTATCTTCGAGGAAATCCCTTTAGAAAGGCAATAGGAAAATGTAGTTTCTAATACAGAAACAGCAGCAGAGATCAATCTCGCTTTGAAATGGCGCCGTATCTCTGAACTTTGGATGCCTCATTAGCTCAGCTCTGCCCTTCTGCAGTGACAGCTTATCTATTCTTTTGCTTCTCTCTTCTACAGACTGTCTGCGCCTGCAGCCCTGCGGTCAACACCCTGCCGCTCAGGCCCCCGCCTGGTGGGATTTCCGTCCCGCTGGCACCAGTTCTGCCGTGGCTGCCATCTGCAGGTTTTAACTAAGTCTCTATCATTCTATTTACCAATGAAGAGTCAGGAGTCAGATGTTGGATGCTAGACCAGAGAAGTCAAGAAGCAACCAGCTGAGCTTCCTATTTGACTGGAGACTAAGCAAAAGAAGCATCCTCCACTCGTCCCAAACCAAAATAGATCATGATTCTCTCAGTCTCTCCCTACTGCTTCCTGTGCATCTCTTTATCCGTATTCTCGGCTCTTCCATCCTCACTATGACTGATTACTGTCAACTGATTGCTGGCTTTGTTCCCTGATTCAAGGTTAATATTACTAACAGTCTTGAAGTTCCACAGTTTGATCAAGTATCTTGCCACAAGCAAGAAGCAGTTTGCCTGTGTTTTGTAACTTCTCCAAATAGCATCCCTAAGTCACTATAATTTGCCTCCAGTCCCATGACTCCCCAGTGGACTTGTCTGCCTTGGGTGAAGAGTGCCTCACACTGCTAAATCTAACCAACAGTACACATCCTATTTGCCATAGCTGACAGCTCATAGCTTCCTTAAAGATCTTTACTTCCTTCATCTGTGACATTACAGCTGCTTGACTTTTCCTCTTGTGTCTCTGGTTCATCTTTCTAGCTCCTTCTTGTTGACATTCCTCTGCTCAGGATCTATTACCAGAGGGTTATGATAGCTATTTGGAATCAAAGCAACACCATGATAGTATCATAGAGGCAGACCATAAGACAAAGCCGGTTCTGCAGACGTGTTAGCTCATTGATTTGATGTATAATTGTATGGATCTATGGCCAGTCTCATGCTCTCATCCTTTCTGTTCTTGTCTATGAATGTGTGCTCCTTTAGGAATATTCTGTGCATCTGTCTGTTGAGTTATTAACTACAAGCTGACTTAACTTGAATTTTTTAAATATTTATTTATTTATTATGTATAAAATATTCTCTCTCTCTCTCTCTTTCTCTCTCTCTCTCTCTCTGTGTGTGTGTGTGTGTGTGTGTGTGTGTGTGTCTGCAGGCCAGAAGAAGGCACCAGACCTCATTACAGATGGTTGTGAGCCACCATGTGGTTGCCAGGAATTGAACTCAGGACTTTGGAAGTGCAGGCAATGCTCTTAACCACTGAGCCATTGCTCCAGCCCAACTTGAATTTATATATTCATTCAGTCCTCTATTCTGAGCTTGAGATTCATGTATCTAATTGCCTCCTCAACATTTCCATCTAGCTTATATACCAGAGCTGGGCATGTTAACTACTAAATATGTGGTCTCGAATCTCTTCCTCTTCCAATGTTTCCTGGAGAGATGGCTCTATTATTCTCCCAATCATCTGTGTTAGGAATTTAGAATCATCTTTAGTATATACCTCTTTTTTAGCCCCTTCAACCAATTGCCAAATATTGTCAATTTTTGCCTTCAAATACCTCTTGAAGCTGTTATTATGCATTTGATATTTGTTCCTTCTTTGTCTACAGGTTGAAGCCCTAACTCTCAATGTTTGGAGTGAGGGCTTTGGGAGATTCAAATGAGGTCTTAATTATAAGGCTCCCGTGGAGGAGTTAGCATCCTTAGAAGATGAAAAGAAGAGTTTTTTTCTCCCTCTACCATGTACGGACAAAGGGAGAAAGTGGCCATCAATAGGAAGAGAGTCCCTATCAAAACCTAGCCTTGTTAGTACAACAGCCTTAGACCCAAGCCTTCAGAACTGTCAGAAACACATACATTATCAATGTTTCAGCCATCAGGCCTATGGTATTTTGTTATGACAGCTCAAGCTGACTAACTCATCTACCTGTTCTTACAGTTAGCACCACCCTCTTGCCGGACTCATGAACCACTGGCTTCTGTCTCCGTATTAATGGCACCCTTCTCTTAGTCAGCTCACTAATCCATTCTCCGAAGAGTAGTCAAACGAGTCTTTTAAAAAGGTGCTTCGTCATCTCGCCCAAAGCCTCACTGTAGCTCATAATAAGGTTCAAACTCCAGTGTGATGTAAGCCTTGTGACCTGCTCCATCAGCTGACAGCCACATCATCCCTTTGAATGTTCTCTGTACTCAGCTAGCTCTTTCATGGCACACCATCTATTTCTGGGTACGTTATCCTCTGCCTTCACAACTGCTTTTCTCCTTCCTTGACCAACCATTCTTTCTTTTAAATGATACTACATCCTTGGGTAAAGATTCTTAACTTAGCTCCGCGAAACTAAACTTCTGACCAGCATTCATCAGTGGTGTCTTTCCATGATGTGTACCTCAGCTGTTGTCAAACAATGCATGTGATTGTGTTCTTCTCTAACTCCAAATCTGAAGTTAAAACACCAGCTAAATCTAACATAAAGCAAACACATAGGACCCAGGGAGCCTTCTAATAAACGCATCAGATGTATCAGAAATAAATTCATCAGATGTCTGAATGTCTCTTTGAGACTAAGAATGTGTGCCAGAGAATTAGGAATACCGATATAGGGACACTTTTCTAGCCTCTCAACTATGATATGGTATTTAATATCAGAATCAGGATATTGCTTTGGTCATTAAGAGAAATCACAAGTCTGAGGAAAAGTAACATTCTGGGGAAAGTTATAAGCAACTGATGTGGTCATTAAAACACTGAAGGAAACTGTAAATATTTTAGGAAGGCAGAAATCAACTAGCTAGAGGTGATATCAATGACCCTCTCTGATGCTGTTGGCTATATAGTGGTATGTGTTGACATACAAAAGAGTTCCACAATAGCCCCAAATGGAGTAAAACAAAGGTTGATTATCTGGGGATAAAAGGAGGGCTTTTGACTAATTAAGAGAATTGTAAGCCTAATACAAAACTATATATAATAAGAACAAATATAGAGTATTGTCCAGGGAAAAGAAGAGGCAAAAACATACCAAAATTTGAATTACAAACAGCATGAACAATATCAAACAAGAAACATATGCTAAATGTTTCAATAATTATCCTACTCTAAGGAGTCTAAGGCTTCTATTTAAAATGGCTTGGCTGAGTCATAAGAGGAAAGTAACTACAACTATCTAGTCTTCAACCCCATTGAAGACCTGAGAAGGGAAATAATATTACTTGAGTAAACAAAAAGTGCAATCAAGCAACTTCCAAAAGGTGCAAGAAATGGCAGAGACAACCAGTGACCTTGGTAATCACCCAAATTCTCATTTGCAACGATGGGGCAACCAACCTTGGCTAAGGCCTAGAGTATCTGACAGACTATTTTTAGAGACAGGAGAATTTGAAAAAATCATCTTACCCTGTTTTGCAAGGTTTTGCACATTCTTTTTGCTTGTATTCTGCTATCCAGTCTGGGCATTGTGCATTTTGTCAGTGGTCGAGGCAGGGGCAGTTTTGCCCAGAAGAAAACAAACTCCAAGTGGACTGTCTTCAGTGTCTAACATTCTCTCAGGAGTAGATCAGTACTGCCAGGAGCAATCGTGTCTTATATCAACAGAATCCTAAGTTATTTAAATGCCATATTCTACAGTTCTTTGGAGTGGTTGAAGATCACTTGTCTATGCAGAATACAATCTCTATGCATCTAAAGAACCTGACTACTCTAAGTATGACAAAAATGGATGACTATTGACCTGTAATTCTTAATACCTATATAGCTTAAAGTCTAAGGCTTTATATTAAAATATTAAATAATACTTAAGCAAATGTATAGCAAATGAGGACAATGATCTCTATATATAAGTATCTTGATTAAAAGTAGAAATATACAGTGCAATATGATAACTATATCTTAAAATTACATTAATATATACAATATCTTAAGTAGAAGTAGAAACATGCATGCATATAGTATGACAAAATAACTTTGCATAGGTGCACAAATACTGTAGTCAGAAATAGTAGCATATTCAATTCAATAAATATAATTTGAATTTGTATCAATATACAAGAATCTATGCCATGTAAATTGTTTATAAATAATAGCTCACAAGTAACCTCACTAATATTCACCATTATTTTTAGTGTGAGTAAATCATCCTAATCTACCTATTATCCCATCCCATCCATTTCCCTTTTTTTTTTTTAAGAGAGATCCCTGAGCCTACTTCATTTCCACCCCCAACCCTATACCACTTATAACCAACCTCTAATAATGTCCCTAACCCTGAAGAAAAACTTTGTTGAGAGGGGTACATCGTCTTCTAGGAATACTTCCAGCTGTCATGGGAGCGATGTTATTTCTATGGGATCCTGTATAAACTAAAATGATGGCTAAGTATCAAGATTACGATCTGGTACAATCGCAGATAGTCTCTGAGTAGTCATTAGGATTTTTCTGAAGTTCTTATTTGAAGTTCTGGCCAGAGTGTTGTAAGAAGGTACACCATCTCAGCTAGCCAAGTTGGAATCATCTTGAGTAGTTTGTAAACCAAATCCCATCTTAAAGTGGTCAGCATAATGGTATCGTATCAACTAGGTGGAATCGTTGTGGGGCCCCATTTTCTTCCTGGAAACTTCAAAGATTACTGCAGGAAAATTTATTGTCCATTGTGGAAAGCTTAAACATTAATTATATAAACATATATTCAATGAAAGGTACCATAGAGATAAAAATAGGTATGGGGAAAAGTAAAATTTTTTGAAAGCAGAGTTTTTTATGATAGTAGTCCCTAGATTTTATCTTCCTTCTTTCCCATATGAGGTAGCTCCTGACATGAGACAGAAACTCTGACCTTTTCTTTTCTCATCCTGTGGGAACAAGAGAGAAACCCTTTCCCCAACATAGCACATCTCTTGGTTTCCATTCTGAGGTCAACACATCCTTGAAATACACTGGCTGATTTAATTCAGATTTTTTTTTCTATTATCCAGTGTCTCTCTGCTGCTGTTGTTCCTTTCTCATTAGCATTAAGAGAACTCAAGGTTAATAAAGCATTATGTAATCTATTTCTGGGGGGTGTTTTTCATCCCTTTCTGTTAGATTAACATATCCTTTATAGTTTGATTTGATCTTTCTATTACTGCCTGACCTGTAGGATTGTTTGGTATACCTGTAATATGCTTTATATTATAATAAGCAAAAAACTGTTTCATTTTCTTAGAGACATATGCAGGACCATTGGCTGTCTTTATTTGTGCAGGTAT
Organism: Dicrostonyx torquatus; assembly: GCA_028555095.1. NCBI lineage: Eukaryota > Metazoa > Chordata > Mammalia > Rodentia > Cricetidae > Dicrostonyx > Dicrostonyx torquatus. The sequence continues at coordinate 1,688,245 of JAQHUG010000378.1, read as the reverse complement.
ACCCACGATGGCCATAACGTCTAGTAAATGTGTAGTTACTGAATCAGTCTTTCTGAACTCAAAGCAGTTGCCCATTGAAAACTTGAGTAGGTGTCAATGGTGTGGTGTACATATTTTAATTTTCCAAATTCTACAAAGTGCAATGGAGTTCCACAATAGTCTGGAATGGAGTAAAACTAAAGTTTATAATTTGGGGAATAAGTTTACAAAAAGGGTAGCGATCCGCAGTCCTCTGCATGTGCTGGGAACTGGAACTGAATCTAGCAGCCTAGAGTCCACGTATGCTTTTCATCTGCATTTGTAGTACATGAGACCACGCCCAAAGTGGGCTGCTATCTTAAAGACTACTGCCTGAAGGAGTTCCCACAGCACACGTGCTGGAATCAAAGAGGCGCTCACTGGCATACATCAGTGGGCCAGTTTAATCACAAGGGCAGAGCCACCTAAACAAGTTTTTTATTTGCACACTCATTCGATGCACAACTTCTGTAAGTATATGTGGGTGGGAGGACCCTCAGAAACCAATTTCAATTTGGCAACAGACACAGAAAGGCACAGAAGTAGTTATGTTTCATAAATGTGTTCTTTATGGTAATTTTACTATATCTGGTCTGAGAAGTTGAAATAAATTATAGAAACAGGCTTTCGCATATTTATAAAGAGATGATAAAGTATGCATTTTCTAAAAAGCTGGATTCTGGCAACTAAAGATAGGAATATTATTTGAACTTGAGAAGTGGTGAGGAGGACTTTGAATAATGAATTAATTTCTATTTTTTCCTTATTTCATAAGTCATTAAATAGTTGTACAAAAACCACTTCTCGGTGATCTTGTTTTTCTTGTGAAAAGAAAACATTTTAGCTCTTGCCAGACATGCTTGTATGAGTGACATCATGTCTAAACCTTGAGTGGCAATCCCTGACACACTGCTGATGCCCACAGAAGACACAGTTGACCTGAAAGTTTAACTACTTCCCTAATCCCATCCAACTTTTGGATGGTCATCCATTATGCTTCACTTGGGGACAGTCAACATGGGCTCCAAAGGATCTCTAACACATTCCTCTGAAGAGAGGCTGTAGCACAGATGGGCAAGAACATCAGGATGCACAGGCCGTCCAGGGCATCTGGGAAACAACTTATCTCTGGAGAAACTGTTGTCTCATATCCAGGCACATGAGGGCCTTGCATTCTCCCAGGAGAACCTCACTGACCAAGGACATGTTACTGGCCAGGATGGTGCTATCTGTCCATGCTGCTACCACTGTGCATGTGAGTCTGCAGTGCCTGCCCAGGCACTGGTACTGAGCATCAGAAGACCTTCTAGGCTCTAGGCTTCACCACCTAACCTTCCAGGGTACCACTGAATTCTGAGCAATGTGCAGTTGATAAAGGTCGTAGACAAAGTGGGAGCCAGTAAAGCCACATTGCAGATCATGCTGAACAACCGCCTCACTTCGTCCTTGGGTAGATCGTTTGGCAAGGGTTAGATGGCGGTAGATTCTACAGCTTAGAAGTGCTTGACAGTCCAGGGGAAACTACATTTTCCACTGTCTGGAGGCTATCTCCACTGCTGTCATATCTGCCCAAAGATTGTTCACCAGCTGTTGTCTTAGGGCAGCGCTGGTAGGCACAAGAGGGTCCTGGCTTTGTCTGTGGAGACTGAGCACACCTTCCCACTTGCTGAAAAGATCAAGGTTTTTGGCTGATTCACCCGCTCCCAAGTCACTTCCTCCACTGTGGCATCTCTAGCCCCAATCATTGTTGAAGCCAGAGTCAGAGGGTCAGGAAAGGATTTGGATTTGATTTCTTCAATTAGTCTTCTCAAAGCAGCCAATTAAGCCAGCTTTATTTGGGAAACATGAAGATAAGGTTCAACTTCTCTTTTTTAAAAAAAAAAAAACAAACCTGTATTTAATGAAAACCCTAACTTTTTCGTGGAACTTGGGGAGTGAAATTGGTCGTTTAAGATACTAATAAAAGGTAGTATCGTGGAATACATGTTTGCCTATTAAGTAATTTGTTGATGTAATTCTCCCTCTGTGTGGTTTTAGGACAAAAACACTACATTGGAGGCCCTTAAACCTGGCTCCTAGCCAGGCAGTAGCAGTGCACACGGGAAGCAGAGGCAGGTGGATCTCTGTGAGTTCAAGGCCAGCCTGGTCTACAGAGTGAGTTCCAGGACAGACAGGGCTGTTATACAGAAATACCCTATCTTGAAAAATCCCTGGTTCCTGGTTGAAAAAAACTGTATTCTCTCACTAAAACATCTGTCCAGCACTTTGGATCACCATATCCTCACCATCTCCCATCTGAAAGTCTGATTTCCACGGCGTCTCTTTCTACTGAGTTTATGTTACGCAGAGGCCTGCAAGGAAATGTGTGGTTCTAAAGCTAAGGTCTAAGCTTTGGAACTAAGACTTCTAAAGTGAAGTCAGATTCTGACTGCAGTTTTTTAAATGAAAACTTGCAGTTTATAGAATATAGAATTTGTAGAGCTATATATAACACAGATAACTCACAACTTGGTAGAGTGGAAACAGAAATGATTAGCAGCTGGGGGATGAATGATCTTCGTCATACGTATTGGTCCTCGGAGAAACTCATATAAGCTGCAGTCCTTGGTTATTTTTGTCTTCTGCTTTGGGTTCTGTTGAGACATCCTCCCGTTGTGATACTTGGTAATGTTTTGTCTATTTTGCTTAGAAACATGTCTGCACCACTTGATTTTATTTTCTTCAAAACATTATGCAGCTGTATAAGAATCTGTATCCCTATTGCTGTAGGAACTCCCTCTGAGGAATGGCTTTGCTCAACCACCTACCTACTCCCTGCGTAAGGTGGTTCTTATGGGAATCTCTAGAGAGATCAGCTCTGGCCTCTGCTTTCCAGAAAATAAATGGCTTCTTAATTGTCCACAATTTTAAAGAGACATTAATAAAATTTCTCTTTCTAACAGAAGTTTATTTTAAAGGTACGTTTTTATCATCTGTAGCTACATGCAGCACATGTGCCTGTATGTGGTCTGCGCATGTGAGCACAGCTGTGTGAGGAGGCCAGAAGCCTTCGAGCCCCTGGAGCTGGAGCTGGCTGGTGCTGGGAACCGAACCCAGGTCTTCTTGAGCAGCAGCAAGTGCTCTCAACCATTGAGCCATCTCTCTAGCTGGTTTGACAGAAGTTTTATCTTATTTATATACTTTCTGGCTTTTTAAAAGACAGAGTCTCGCTGTGTAGCTCTGGCTATCCTGGAACTCACTCTGCAGACCAAACTGACCTCAATCTCACAGAGATCCACCTGTCTCTGCCTCCCAAGTGCTGTGATTAAAGGTGTAAGCTACTATGCTGGGCTATCACAGAAGTTTTAAACGATATAACTTTTTCCTTATAAATGTTCTGTCTTTGTGGATTTACATTATTATTATTTATTAAACTCGTATTTGCACCATGCATTGTTCCAGCTGTTGGAGGATGAAGTGGTAAACAGAACACACAAACCTCTTGTCCTCCTGGAACAGACATTCACGTGGGAACAGCTGGGCAGTAAATACCATGAGCTGGTAATAAGAGGAACGACAAGAAAAACGCATTACCGTACACAGTGTTTCAATGAGGGCTGGGGCGTTCAGGATTGCCTCACTGAGAACATCACCTTTGGATAAAGACGTGAAGGACTGGCCATATGGCTATCTGAGAGGACTCCAGTCAGAGGGAAGAGCACATACAAGCACTCTGAGGCTGGAGCATGTCAGGCAAGCCCTAGAAAGAGTGAGGATCCCTGTATGACTGGACTGGGGTGCAGGCGTGAACAAAGTCGGAAAAGGTGATGGTGGGACAGTATAATCTAGGGCCTTGCAATGCTTTATTTATTTTACTCTGAATGACATGGAAACCCCCTGGAATATTTCAAGTGGAGAAATGTACAGTTTAGCTTAAGTTTAGCAGGGTCAAGGGGAAGAGTAGAAAAGGAGAAAGGTAAAGGAGAAAGGCAAGGGTAAGGAGATGGGCTGGGAGGTTTTTTCTGTCATGATCCAGGGAAGGGGTTATTGTGTCGCACAGTTCCAGGAAGCAATACTGACTCCCAATGTCTGTGAAGAGTGTCGCCTGTAATACGCAGTCATTAAAGCCCAACAGCTAAGGCCAACTGCCTCCCGGGGGAGGTCAACTGGGCCTGGACAGGCACAACATGAATGATGAGAAATGTCTTGTCTAGATAGATTTTGATGGTAGAACTAATAAACTTCATTGGTAACATTAACAATGGTATAAGGAAGACTCGAGAATGATTTCAAGGACATTCATTCATTTTATTTTAATGACTGCATATTACAGAAGACACTCTTCACAGACATTGGGAGTCAATATTGCTTCCTGGAACTGTGCAACACAATAACCCCTTCCCCTGATCATGACGGAAAAACCTCCCAGCCCATCTCCTATTTATGGCACCAGATGCCATCTACCAAGAGAGCACATTCATGTTTAGTTTTTAATTCAGTAAGCATTTCACAAAAGTCTGGTTTCTGCAGAGCTTTTTCTTTTTAAGACACAAGGCCATGAGGAACAGGAAATCTTGTTCTAGACATACCTACAGTTTAGTTTGTTAGACAAAGTCTTTATATTTGAAAGTAAAAAATTAAACAATAAAATTATCTAAATAGTGTACAAAGTAAAGCTATTATAATAAGATTAACAAATGTTCTATAGTTTGGTTCCGAGGGAAACTGTCAATTTCATATGCGTGTGTATACATGCGTGTGCTCATACATGCATGTGCATGCTGGAGGCTGATGTCAAAAGCCTTTCTTTATCACCATCTACCTTATTTTCAGAGTGTCTCTTCAATGAACCTGGATTTCACTGGTTGACTAGAATGCCTGGCTGGCAAGTCCACGTCTTCCCATCTCTGCCTCCCAGTGCTGGGATAACAGGCATAGGTCACTAGGCCTGCCTTTACACAGATGCTGGGATAACAGGCATAGGTCGCTAGGCCAGCCTTTTACACAGATGCTGGGATAACAGGCATAGGTCGCTAGGCCAGCCTTTACACAGATGCTGGGATAACAGGCATAGGTCGCTAGGCCAGCCTTTTACACAGATGTTGGGATAACAGGCATAGTTCACTAGGCCAGCCCTTTACACAGATGTTGGGATAATAGGCATAGGTCACTAGGCCAGCCCTTTACACAGATGTTGGGATAATAGGCATAGGTCGCTAGGCCAGCCTTTACACAGATGTTGGGATAACAGGCATAGGTCGCTAGGCCAGTTTTTACACAGATGTTGGGATAACAGGCATAGGTCGCTAGGCCAGTTTTTACACAGATGTTGGGATAACAGGCATAGGTCACTAGGCCTGCCTTTACACAGATGTTGGGATAACAGGCATAGGTCACT
>JAQHUG010000378.1:1581555-1681930 GCA_028555095.1 Dicrostonyx torquatus | reverse complement strand
TTCTTCTTCTTCTTCTTCTTCTTCTTCTTCTTCTTCTTCTTCTTCTTCTTCTCCTCCTCCTCCTCCTCCTCCTCCTCCTCCTCCTCCTCCTCCTTTTCCTTTTCCTTCTTCTTCTTCTTTTTGTTTTGGTGGCGGTGGGAGTGGGGAGTGGGGGAGGTTGAGACAGAGTTTCATCTGTAGCTTTGGAGCCTGTCCTGGAACTAGCTCTTGTAGACCATAGAACTCATAGAGCTCCACCTGCCTCTGCCTCCTGAATGCTGGGATCTATCCAGCTTCTTACCTACCAATTTCTGTATCTCATACCTCACAGGTGACCTGGCTTGTGAGGACTTTTGAGATCTTGCGGCTGCTCATGCCTTTTCTCACCCTCATTGTCCGTAGTTATCTCTCACCACTTCCTGTTTTGTGGGTCTCATTAATACAGCCCTCGGAAGAATAATCTGCGATGGCTTATGATAGTAGTTGACTTGACTAGACCTAGGGCCACTTAGGGAGAGAGCATCAGGGCCTTCCTGCTGGGGAGTTTTCTTAATTAGGTTAGTTCAGGTGGGGAGGCCCATTCTAGCGCCAGACTGAATCAAAAAGATGACACGGCTCTGCTTTGTAACTGAACGCAATATGACCAGCTGCCTCATGCTCCTGCTGCCATGCCTTCCCCATCGCGATGGACTCCACCCTGGAACAAGGATCCAGAATGAAGCCTTCCTTTCTGAAGTTGCCTTTTTCCAGACAATCTTAACGCATAAGCAGAAAAGTGACTCATAATATATAACAAGATGCTATATACAATAACAATTATCATTTGCATCTTATGTGAAATTTTTGGGTTTTTTTTTTTCTATCAAGGTCTCTGGGAAAGGCCTCCCCCATCACCACCTTCTTTCTCCCTTCCCTTTCTCCCTTCTCTCCTCCTTCTTGACATTGGGCCTTGACCCAATCTTGTTAATGACAAACCACCACTGAGCTATCTTGAGATGGTCTCATTTATATACTCAGGGTAGCCCCGAACTCCTTCTGTTGACTAGGCAGGCTGCATGTTTTCAATCCTCCTGCCTTAGCCACCTGTATAGTTGGTAATTCATGATCTGTGAATCACCTCCCAACTGTGATCTGTCTGTACCTCAGCACCAGGCAAAGTGTTTTCCCTTGGCCTTGGGACTTTGTAAGGCTTTGCAGATTCTTGAAGCCAGATGAGGTGGCTCACACCAGTAATCTTAGCAATGGAGAAAAAGGCCAATAGACTTGCGGCAAGTCTGAGGCTAGTCCCAGCTGGCCTGAACTCTGCCTCTTTCTCCCCAGTGCTGGGATTAATATGCGTTTACCACACCCAGCATCAAACAGGTTCTCAATTTGATTGTAGATGTATCATTGAATCATCTGATTTTCTTTTAATGTAATAAAAAAATCACTAGAGATCCTGTAGAAAAATGGTTCATTTCAAAGTTGTGGACAGCACCAGAGGAATTAGGCTTCGAGTTATGCTATTTAAATAAAAATTTTAAACATACACTTTCCACCAAGCCCATGAAGTGCACTATCACCACACCTTTAGTCTTAGAGATTTTAGGTAACATGTCCAGGATTATGTAGCCAGAAAGTGGCGGATATGGATGACTACCCAGAACTCACGGATAACATTGTGCCATAATATGTAATTTTGTAGCTTGTATATGCTGAATATGAATATGGGTTAAAGGAGCAAAAAAGCTGACCCAATAATATTCTCTAAGTTCTGCAGGTCTCTACACTTGATAAATATATTTCTAGTGTTACAGAATTATCATTGTAATATTTCTAAGCTTAAGGAACAGATACTTCGTGAACACTATCAGGTATTGACCTTAGAGTTGATTTTGAGAACACTAGATGCACAGCTACACACTGACATACATGACCTCTGTACATGATAAGTACCAGTTGAAAAGTAGAGCCGGTGGGGACTTCTAATTGATCCAGATCAACAGAGCAGGACTTCTAATCAATCAAGATCAAGAGAGCAAGGAAGGGAGGAGGAGAGAGGGCAAGGAAAAAGTGTTCACTCAACATTTAATTCAGTTACTGAATTACAAACATGAATTTATTTTGCATGGGAAAAAATTAAAATATAAAGAAGTTATTGTCCCCATTTGCTATTGAAGAACTAATTAAGGCTTAGAGACTAAGAATGTCAAAGTCACAAAGTTCAAGGAATCGTAAGCTTTTCCCACTCTTGACCCTGTTTTGTTCAAGAAATTTTGATGCGACCTCAGGTATGTAGGTATATAAAATGCAAGACAAACATTTTCTGGTCATAAATAAAACAGGGATGTGATTTAAATCAATTATTTGATATACATATGGTTTTACCATTTACAAATCTGAAAGCAAATTTGCATGCTGATGTGGATATACGAATTTGTTTTTACAACTAAACTTTGGCTGAATATTTGATGCTGCAGGACAAAGAGAACCTTCAAAAACTTTCAGTCTTGATCAGTGTTTTCTTTAGGTTGAAGATCTGTCCTTTTCTTTTAATATGTATTGGTTTATTCTGTGTATGTGCACACGCCTGTGCACGCCACAGCGTGTGGATGCATGTCAGTTTTCTCCTTCTACTGCGTGCCCTTATCCACTGAGTCATGTCCATGGCCCAGTGATCACTAGTTTGATTTTATAATTGTCAATGCTGAAGACGTCGCTTCTTGTTTATGGTACAAAATGGCATAAGTGTGTTGAAGGCATTTCAGAAATGGTTGGGAATTGTGTTTTAATCTCAAACCAAAGTTTATGAAGCACAAGTCAGCAACTCACACAGCAAATTTTTAATATCAAACACAATGAAATCTAAAGATACTCAACGTATGCTTGGGGTGAGCGTAGAAAAGACTTATAGTACTTGTTTCTCATAATTAAACCAATCTATCTACGAAAGCAAAATCTACCTATAGTATTTATCTATCTAAGTATCTATCTATACTCTGTTTTGTTTTTACTTTTTTTTTTTTTGAGACAGGGTTTCTCTGTAGCTTTGGAGCCTGTCCTGGAACTAGCTCTTGTAGACCAGGCTGGTCTCGAACTCACAAAGATCCGCCTGCCTCTGCCTCCCGAGTGCTGGGATTAAAGGCGTGCGCCACCACCTCCCGGCTCTATCTATACTCTGTAAATACTGTGATTCATAACATAAACAGCTCCTTTAAAAAATATTTAGGCTTGCTAGGCAGTAGTGGCACACACCTTTAAACCCAGCACTCAGGAGGCAGAGGTAGGATCCCTGAGTTCAAGCCAGCTTGTCTATAGAGTGAGTTCCAAGACAGCCAAGACTACACAGAGAAACCCTGTATCAAAAAAAAAAAAGAGCTAACATACAAAGTAATAGATTTCACTGTGACATTTTCATACATGTGTGTTATTATATTTTGTTCTTAATTACCTCCTTGGTTAAGCTTATTGATCTGTATCTCATTTTCATTTTTTAAAGCTATTATGAATAGAGTTTTGTTCCCCAGTTTCTCTCTCATCATGATTGTTACTGGTATTTAGAAAAACTATTGATGACTGAACGTTAATTTTGTTTCCGGTCACTTTGCTGAAAGTGTTTATTATCTCAACTTTCTGGTGGAGTCTTTTAAGGTCTTTCAAGCACAAGCTTGTGTTGTCTAATAATATTTGCATCTCTTTTTATTTTATCCTCTGGTCTTATTGCCACAGCAATAAGATGTTTCCTTAGTTACTTTTCCATTGCTGTGATAAAAATGCCATGACCAAGGCAACTTATTAGAGAAAGCATTTAATTGGGCTTACGTTTCCAGGGGGCTAGAATCCATGATAGCGGAGATAAAGTAAGACAGCAAGAGGCAACCTAGAGAGCCATTTCAAACCTCAAGCAGGAGGCAGAGAGAGCACACCAGGAATGGCAGGAGGCTTTTGAAACCTCAGGCTAGCCCCAGTGATACATCTCCTCCTACAGAGACACCACTAGTCCTTCCCAAACAACCATCAATTGGGAAACTGAACGTTTGAATTTATATAAGCCTATAGCAGCATAATAGTTGTATTTTTAAAAAACATAGTGTTGGATAAGAATAGAGAGAGTGGACACCAAGGTCTCTCTCCAGGTTTCTTCTGAAATGTTTTCAGTTTTCCCCCATTTCATGTAACGTTGGCTATAGATTTGTCATAGATACCCTTTATTATGTTGGGGTGTATTCCTTTTATTACTTCTTAGTACTAGTTTCTCTAAGGTTTTCATTGTGTCGGAAGGTCTTTTCTGCATCAATAGTGATTTTTGTCTTTAAAATTTAGGTACCACATTACACTTATGGATTTGTATGCGTAAAAGCAACTTTGCATCTCCATAACGAAACCAAATTTTCACAGCATATGGTTTTCTTAATGTATTCTTAAACTTATTGAGCCAAAACATGCACTGAGAATGTTTGCGTCTGTGCTCATCTTTCCTTGTTTTATTCTTATCTGCTTTTGGTTTCTGGGAAATGGTGGTTTTGTAGAATGAGTTTGATAGTGTTCCTTTCTATTTTAAGAACAGTTTGAGGAACATTGGCATTAGCTGTTTAAAGACTCCGTAGACTTAGTCAGTAAATCTGTCTGGTGTTGAACTCTTCTTTGCTGTGAGACGTCTTATTAAGTGCTCCCATCTCATTGATTGGTATGGATCTGTTAAAGCTGCCTATAGCTTCTGGATTGATTTCAGCAGATCAGGAATTATAGTGGTATAATATTTGTGTTTTAGTAAATAAATCCTGCCTAAAGATCAGAAGGCAAAGCAGCCATACTACTCAGCCATACAGGCCAGCGAGTGGTGGTACACACCTTTAATCCCAGGACTCGGGAGACAGAGGCAGATGGATCTCTCTGAGTTCAAGGCCACCCTGGGCCGCACAAAATTGAATCTGTCTAAAAGAGAAACAGAGCTCCTACAAAAGTGATCCCAGCACTTGGGATCACAGGCCTTTAATCCCAGCACTAGGGAAGTGGAGACAGGAGTGATATGGCTGAGTGGAGAGAGGAATATAAGGGGAAGGATCTCACCCTTTCAGTCTGAAGATTTAGTAGAGGTCAAAGGTCTCTCTAGTGCAAAAGGCTGCTTTGCTTTTCTGATCTTCAGAATGAACCCCAATATTTGTCTCTGGATTTTTATTATTCTATTTTATTATTCATGCTACAAGGAATGCATTCATCTTCTAGATTTCTCAGGCTTTTGGAATCTAAGTTTCCACTCCCCAGTGGTTCTCTGTATCCTATTGGAATCTGTAATAACTCCCTTTTGCACTTCTAATTTTACTAATATGTGCTTTCTCCTTCTTTCTTATGGTGAGGTTGGCCAGGCATTTGTCAGTCTTGTTTATGTGTTTTTTCTGAGGGCCAACTCTCTATTGATTCTCTATATTGCCTTGTTAACTCCCTCCCTGTTCTTTATCATGTCTTACCTCTGATTGTTCCTGTTTTCGTAACACTTTAAGATACGTCATTACATTATTTATTTATGGTCTTTCCACCTTGTTCGCCCACCCCACCGGGTGGATAACCTTGAACTTCTGATCCTCCTGGTTCCATTGCTCAAGTTTTTAGATTACAGGCATGTCTAACCGTGTCTGGTTTATGTAGTCTAAGATCTTAACCTCACAAATGCTAGCCAAGCACTCCGACAGAGATACATCCCTACCCCCATGTCTGATATTCTACTGAATAAGCGCTCATAGAAATAAACTTTACCCTTAGAACTGCCTTAGCTATGTCCCAAAGGTTTTGGTAAGTTTTACTTTCATTCTTATTTGATTCTAGAAAATTTTTAAGTTCTTCATCAGTTAGTTAACAATTTACTGATCACTCAAGAGAGTGTTGTTTAACCTCCATGTATATGTATAGTTTGGGTAGTTTTTTTGTAGTCTTTCTGATTTTATTGCATTATGATTTTATATACATATATATGTATATAAAATTTGATTATTTTGTAAGCCTTGATTTGTGGTCTAAACTGTGGTTTATTCTAGAGCAGTTCCCATGAGCTGTGAAGAATGTGTATTCTGTATCTGTTGGGCGAAATATTTTGTATATTTGTTACATTTATTTGATCTATGGTGCAGTTCAACTCTGAAGTTTCTTTGTTGACTTTTATTTTGGACCATCTAAAACATCTAGAAGTGAAATCATCTACTATATTATTTTTATGTGTATTACTGTTTATTTTTATGATAGTGAGAATCTTAATGCTTCGTGCAAATTATCTTTATAATTGTTATATACTCTTAATAAATCTTCCTTTTTAAAATATATAGTGTCCTTTAACTCTGACAAGTAATTTTGGCTTGAAGTCTACATTATCAGATGTCAAAATAGCTTTGTCAATTTGTTATCAGTTTTCAATCACTTCACAAATTATTTTCTATCCTTTGATTCTCAGTTCATAGGTATATTTACCAGAAAGTATGTTTCTTGAAGAGAGAAGAAGGTTGGGTTTAATTTCTTTTTTATTTTATTTTTATTTTTATTTTTAAAAAGCCTACAGCACCCGGTATTCCCAGGTGGTCTCCCATCCAAATACTAACCAGGCCCAACCCTGCTTAGCTTCTAAGATCAAACGAGATCAGGTGTGTTCAGGGTGGTATGGCCATAGACTTAATTTCTTTTAATACAATCAGACAGACCAGCCTGGTCTACAAGAGCTAGTTCCAAGACAGGCTCCAAAGCCACAGAGAAATCATGTCTCGAAAAACCAAAAAAAAAAAAAAAAAAGAAAGAAAAAAAAATAAAATCAGACAATCTATATCTCTTTGTGAGTGAGTTGGAGCCATTTACATTTAAAGCTATTGTAGAGAAACGTTCCTAATTCTCACAGTGTTGCTGGTTGTTTCCCTGGTGGGTTGGACTGCTGTTTGTTTATAGTTTCTCCAGTATTAGTATAGGGGATTTTCTGGCTTACTATATTGGACGTAATAGATTTCTTCTCGGCTCTCCTTAGTGCAACCATCTTAAGAAATGTATTCTTACACGGGTGCACTCATGCTTGAAACTGTCTTCTTCTGTATAAAGTATTCCCTTACGAATCTTCTGCACTGCTGACTTCGTAGTCATGAACTGCCTTAGTTGGTGGTTTTCAAAAATATCCTTTGGTTTTGAAAGATAACTTTGCTGAGTGCAGCATGACGCTCTTAGTTTAGGAGCTGTTTATCTTCAGAGCTTGAAATATTTCATTCCTTGGCTTTGAGGATTGACGACAAGAGGTCTGATGTCATTCTGATGTTTTTGCCTTTGTGAACTGGCATTTTTATGTATTTATTAAACTTTAACAATTGCATTTATTTGTGTGTGTGTGGTTTTGTGCATGCCACAGCATACATGTGACAATCGAAGTACAGCTTGTGGAATTTGTTCCCTTCTTCCACTGTGGGTTCCTGGAGATAGGACACAGGTTGTCAGGTGTGGTGGCAGGCACCTTTAGTCACTGAGCCATATCATCACCCCTTATACTTTTAACTTTTTTTTTTTTTTTTGGTTTTTCGAGACAGGGTTTCTCTGTAGCTTTGGAACCTGTCCCGGAACTAGCTCTAGTAGACCAGGCTGGTCTCGAACTCACAAAGATCCGCCTGCCTCTGCCTTACGAGTGCTGGGATTAAACTATGAGGGCCACCACCACCCGGCCCTCATAGTTTTAAACTATAGTTTAAACTATAGTTTTGCTTTGTAATTTTGGTGTCTTGGCTAGAATGTGACATGGTGTGTTTCTTCTGCAGTCCTAGCTACTTGGAGTTCTAACTACATCTTGTATTTGAATTCATATTTCTTTCTCTAGATTTGAGAATTTCTTTGTAGTATGAGAAGGAGCATGCTGTGTTCCCAGCACCTGAGAGGAGTGCCAGCCCTTTTGTTACATCCTGGCCGGGAGCCGGGCTGCTGGGCTAGCTTACATTTGAAATAACCACACGAAAATTGTATTAATTAAATTACTGCCTGGCCCATTATCTCTAGCCTCTTAATAGCTAACTCTTACATCTTGCTTTAACCCATTTCTAATAGTCTGTAAGTCACCACGTGGTCGTGGCTTACCAGGAAGATTCTAATCAAAGTCCATCTTGGGCTGAAGAAACATGGCGTCTGCCACACTCCCTTCTCCCCAGCCTTCCATTCTGTCTACTCCACCCACCTAAGGGCTGCCCTATCAAAAAGCCAAGGCAGTTTCTTTATTCAACCAATAAAAGCAACCCAAATACGAAAGACCCTCCTACACCATTTCTTAACTATGATTTTATTGGTGTTGGTCTTGGTTTGTACTTCTATCCTGTGGTTTCTTAGATTTAGACTCTTGACCATGTAGCATCATTCTTGGCTATTACGGTCATGCTTGTTTATTTATTTTTCCTTATTGATACTTGAATATAGTCCTTTGTCAACCCTGTCCTCCATTCCCAATAGTCTTCCTTCTGTTTGATTGAGTCTATTGGTAAAGCTTACCCATTGTGTTTTTATTAGATTCATTGAGTTTTTCATTTATATTTCTTACTTGCTTTGCTTTTATACTTTTATTATATACACATTTTATAAGGATCTATTTGTTTCATTTTATACATAACAGTGTTTGCCTGAATTTCTATGTGTACTATGTGTGTGCAGTACCCACAGGGGGCAGAAGAGGACAATGGAAGCCCTGGAACTTGAGCTACAGATGATGTGGGTGCTGGGAATTGAACTTGAATCCTCTGGAAGAGGAGCCAGTGCTCTTAACTGTTGAGTCATCTCTCCCGTTTCTGTTTCTTGTATTTCTAATGGCATTTTCCTTGCTGAATTTGTCTCTCACGCTGCTGACTTCTTCATCCATGAGGTTAATTTTCTCATCCCCCTTCAGTCCTTTCTCTCAGTGCTGCTGACTCTGATGTGGGTCTGGAGTGAGCTCACCTCCTGCTTGTGTCCTCTTTTATGTCCATGATCTTTTTTACAAAAAAAAAAAGGAATTGGAATTCTTGTGTACATTTCATTTCCACACAACTCTAGTTTTCCGATTTATCTGTGGTTAATAGCTAAAGAGTCAGAATCATTTGGAGGGTTGTGTTGGCTTTTTTCCAATGCTTGTTTCATTTCTGTGTTGTGGTTTGTTACATTCGTTGGTTTGGACACCTCTTCTAGATTTTTATTTTTGTGGGGGTGATGAGGGTTAGGATTATTTCCGAGTAGCCTGCTCTTGAATGCTCAGTCTCTAGGCCCACTCAGTGAGGAAGAAACCCAACTGCTTTGCAAAGTTGCATCTGTGGCACCTGTGTCTCCTCCCTGACCTGGGAGCTGCATAAGCAAGAGTGTGCTGGCTTTGCTTACTTCCCTCCTCCCTCCCTCCCTCCCCACCCTTCCTCTCTTCTCCCCTTACCTCTGTCTCCTCCGGAAACCTTGACTCTGAGCTGAGGTGTCTCAGGTAGGATTTGCTGGGGTTGTGTGGCACGAGGCATGTGCAGGGCCAATCGCTCATGCTTTGTGCTCAGAACCAAAGCTGTCGTGACGTTAAAAGTACAACACGGGCAAACACTGCCAGAGCAACTCAGATTTATTGCGTGTTTGATTTTGAGTTAATCTTTAGTCGTTGTGTGTTCAGAAACCTTTTACTATTGTCAAACTATTCACAGTCCCCAACATCAGTTAACAGTCCCACACAGGATCGCAACCCAGAGATTAAGAAGCCGTGGCCCAGCTGAAGTGGGTCCATCAAGCTCTCAGACCTGTGACATTAGCCATTACTGACTGTACACGGATTGAGGTAATTTCCCTGGTTCCTACTTCCGAATGTTGACACTTTCCAGTACTTTCTTGACAGTGAAGGACATTTGTGACTGCCTTCTGGAGCACAAACTATGGCAAAGATGAAAAGACATCTCTCTCTAGCAGGTATTCACTCGGGGATGCTGGCGGCACTCCAAACTGGCTTGCTAAATTCATCAGCTGCATTAGGGAAATCCCCTTGGTCAGGACCCGCAGGTCCTCTAGAAATTGAGGGCAGCGTTCGGCCAGCAAGAAGCTAGGGCTCTCAGTTCCATAAGTGCAGGTAGATGAATTCTGCCCAAGCCCAGTTAACTTAGGAGTCAAGCTTTCCAGTGAACACTCTGCCCCACTGGTGCCCTGGTTATAGCTTTGTGAGCCATTAAGGAGACAGGCCTCCAACACTCGGCCATCAAGGCAGAAGGACTGCGAGCTTGTGAGTTCTCTGGTGTTGGGGAAGGAAAGGGAGTTACAGAAGCCACAACACAATAAATGTGTGCTTCCGAGGGCTAGGTCGGTTAGTGGTGATTTCTACACAACAGAAAGCTAATTAGACCATACTGTCTTGATTGATTTTTACCTATGCTTGAAGTACCATGAATTTTTCATAAATGATAGCTGATGACGGTAATCAAAATAGAAATGTGGACTATCAGAGGCAAAGAGAACAGAGGAATTTAACAGAGTTAAATAATTGTTCATGAAAATCAAGCAGCTGTTGTGGGGGGGACAGGTTGTATCTTGAAAATTGTGGTTATTGAGTATAGTTGTTATACAGTTGTACATTGGACATGAAGACTTACCAAAGCACAGTTTCAGATTAGAGTCTTACTGTCTGTAGCTTGGGTTTTCATTGCTGTGAAGAGACTTCATGATCACAGCAACTCTTATAAAGAAACTATTTCCGTGAAGTATCTCGCTTACAATTTCAGAGGTTCAGTCCATTATCGTCATGACAGGGATCAGGGTGATGTGAAGGCAGACCATGGCGCTGGAACTAAGAGAGTCGTACATGCTGTGGAACAACCCTTCTGTACACTGTGAGGATGTGTTGCTCTCATTGTTAATAAAAAGATGATTGACTAATGACTAGGCAGGATTTTCAGGGCAGACGGAATGCTGGGAAGAAGAGGGGCAGAGTCTCAGGGAGTCAGGAGGAGACGCCATGAGACGCAGAGCTAACAGGATGGAAGTATGCAGATGAGGGAAATGAACCTGGGGTGGCACATAGATTGATAGAAATGGGTTAAGTTATAAGAGCTAGCTTAAAAATGAACCTACGTTATCAGCTGAGCATTTAAAATTAAGTCTCTGAATGGCTAATTGGGAAGCAGATGGTGGGACAGAGCTGATCAACAGTCTAGATGGAAAACTGGGCCCACACCTACATCTTACAGACAACAAGAAATTGACTGTCACACTGAGGAAATCTTAAACAAAAAAGACTTCAAAGCCCACCCTCACATTGACCACAATGACAGACTTCCTCATAGTACCTACTACTCCCTTGGGGGCCATTTTCTCTCAAACTACCACACTATTGGTGTAGGAGGGTTCTTCTGTATTTTGTGTTGCTTTCATTGGTTAATAAAGAGGCTGCCTTGACCATTTGATAGGGCAGGACTTAGATAGGCAGGGAAAAGAGAACAGGATGCTGGGAAGAAGACTGAGTTGGGGGAGAGCCGCCATGAAGCCACCAGGGTCAGACATGCTGAATCTTCCCGGTAAGCCCACTACCTCATGGTGACTTACAGACTATTAAGAATGGGTTGAAATAAGATGTGAGAGTTGGCCAAGAAGAGGCTAGTGATAATGGGCCAGGCAGAGTTTAAATGAATACAGTTTTCGTGTGGTTATTTCGAATGTAAGCCAGCTGGCGGCCAGGAGCCGGGCAGGACGGAACAAAAGGGCCCACACTCCTCTCAGATGCTGGGAACACAGCCCACACCCTATTACAACACACTATCATAAAATATATACATGTATATTTTACTTTTCTATTTTATATTACATCTATTATATATATTTAGTTTGTATTTTAGTACACAAGTATAGTATAGCATTTAGTATACAAGACTGGCTTCAAACTCACAGATCCACCAGTCTCTGCCTCCTGAGTTCTGGGATGAAAGGCGTGCGTCATAACCACCACTGGACATCAACTAGGAATTTTAAAACACTGACATTTCACAATAGTTTAAATGGAACGGACAAAACAATTTGGGCTGCTGTATCAAAAACTCAGATGCTGGGTAAAATCACCACTGAGCCCGTGGGCTCACAGCGTTGCTCACAGCGGTGACTGACACGCACTTAAGCCACATGTACACATATGGGGCTGCGATGCATCTGAGAGAGCTTGAGTGAGCTTCCATATGATAGAGTCAAGGTGCCATTGTGATAAGAAGACGGGCTGATATCCCTCTCGTATGAAGTTGTAAAATGCTTTTTATTTTCTGTTTGCACCCTGTCCTGGTGCCCACACTCCCTCTGTGCATATATGACACACGGATGTGTAGTTTCTGTCAAGTGAACCCTTAAAAATGGTAGCCTTAAGCTGGGGTGATGGCTCAGTGGGTAAAGCACTGGCTGCTTAGGGATGAGCACTGGAGTTTGGATACCCACAATGGGCACAAAAGCTGAGCAGTGTGGCCGCTGCCTGTGCTCATAGCACACAGGGAGGGAAATCCCCTGAGGAAGCAGACTAGCCAAACCAGCTAGCAAGACCTGTGGGTTCAGCTGAGAAACCTTTCCTCCTCTGTAAGGTGGACAACCATCTAGGAAGACACTGGGCAACTACAAGCTTCTATATATATGCACACGTGTGTGTGTGTGTGTATGTACACAGGTGCATGCACACAGCACATCCCCTCCCTCAACCTCCATTTCCCCCTCCACAGCGTGTTTTCTCAAAACTTAACTTTTAACATTAGCTTACAGTGTAATGGGTTTCATGGCATTTTCATACATACGTGTCACATGTAGGTCTCATTTGCTCTTCCACTACCTTCCCCGATGCCCACTGATCCCCACTTTGGTTCCCCACTCCCCCCAGCAGTGCTCTTTCGGCTTCCATACACATATATTCCACTACTCCCTACACCCTGTTAGGATTTCTTCCTCTTCTCTCTCATGATCACTAACACACACACATACATACTCACACACCCGTATATAAATATAATTTTAAATTTAGGTTTCACTTATGAGAGAAACACATAGTATTTATTTTTCTGAGCCTGTCTTTATTTTGCTTAACACAGTCATTTCCCAGAAACTGTCATGGTATTTTTCTATATAGCTAAATAAATTTCCATTATGTATATGTACCGTAATTTCTTTATTCATCTGTTGATGATCATGTGAGCTGGCACCATTTCCAAGCTATTGTGAGTAGTGCAGGGTAGATGTGCAAATATTTTTGTGGTATGTTGCCTGAAGAATCCTTTGGGTAAATACCCAGGAGTTGTATATATGATACCCAGCCTCATCTTTAATGATTTCTTTCTCTCTCTCTCTCTCTCTCTCTCTCTCTCTCTCTCTCTCTCTCTCTCTCTCTCTCCACCCCCCCTTTCTTTCTTTTTTCTTTTTGAGACAAGGTCTCACTGAGTAGCTGAGGCTGGTCTTGAATTCTCAAAGACTTTCCTGTCTCAGCTCCAAGTGCTGGGATTACAGGCATGATTCACTGTGTGTCTTTGTGTGTGCATATACCTAAGGAGGCCAGAAGACAGTATCATATTCCCAGATGTGGGATTTTCAGGCAGTTTGAACTATCCTACCAAGGTACCAGGAGCTGAACTTCCTTCCTTTGCAAGAATCTTAAACACCATTAGCCATTTCTCCAGCCTCCCTGACCTTTTTTTATTTATTTTATTTTTAATTTTTTTGTTTTTTAGGTTTTTTTTCTTTTTTTTTTTGTTTTTTCGAGACAGGGTTTCTCTGTAGCTTTGGAGCCAGTCCTGGAACTAGCTCTTGTAGCCCAGGCTGGTCTCGAACTCACAAAGATCCACCTGCCTCTGTCTCCCGAGTGCTGGGATTAAAGGTGTGCACCACCACCGCCCGGCTTCCCTGACATTTTTAAAAAATTTATTTATTTAATTTAAAGATTTGTTCAGCTGGGAACAACAGCCATGCCTTTGGTCTCAGCATTTGGGAGGGAGAGACAAGAGGGTATCTGTGAGTTCCAGGCCAGTCTGGTCTACAAAGCAAGTTTTAGATCAGCCAGGAGTACATAGTGATACCTTGTCTGAAACAAGGTTTCTGTTTCTTTTTCTCACTAACAAACAGAGCAAAAATTCCAAGTAGACTTTTAGTAATATTGTAGCTAAGCAGGGCAGCATCTTCTACCACATTCTTAATTTTAATATTTGAAAATGAGCGTCAATAGTGTATCTACACATATTTGTAGTTTAGCATTTCTTCCAATGCTAAAATGACTCAGGAGATAACAACCAAACCTATTATTCTGAACTTTCCTGTTAAACAAAACTACTTGCCCAATTTGTTTTTATTTTGCAAAGATGGTCATCAACCTTTGCTTTTCTGCATATAGTTCAGCTTATTAATTGTTCTGTGACAAGATAAAAAAATAAACGTTTTGTTGACTCTGGAAAAGAACCAAACACAATACCCATCGTGTAGTTTCTTCTTAGGACAAGTTATCAACAGTAAGGGGGCAAACCAGTTTGTCTTGTTCCAGGGTTGGGGAAACACCCAAGGCTCTCATCAACCAATCCAAGTGCAAACTGAAACAACTTGGGATTTTGTTGTTTTTAAAGAGGGTGTGATTAAATCACTCTAATGTATCTATTTCTTCAACTAATTTTTTAATATTTATTTATTTATTATGTATACAATATTCTGTCTGTGTGAATGTCTGCAGGCCAGAAGAGGGCACCAGACCCCATTACAGATGGTTGTGAGCCACCATGTGGTTGCCGGGAATTGAACTCAGGACCTTTGGAAGAGCAGGCAATGCTCTTAACCACTGAGCCATCTCTCCAGCCCCTTTCTTCAACTAATTTTTTAATATTTATTTATTTATTATGTATACAATATTCTGTCTGTGTGAATGTCTGCAGGCCAGAAGAGGGCACCAGACCCCATTACAGATGGTTGTGAGCCACCATGTGGTTGCCGGGAATTGAACTCAGGACCTTTGGAAGAGCAGGCAATGCTCTTAACCACTGAGCCATCTCTCCAGCCCCTTTCTTCAACTAATTTTTTAAAAGCTGAGAATATTAAAAATCTACTCTTTTAGAAATTTTGAAATATACATTGTTAACTATGGCTACTCTGTTGTGCAACGAACCACTACATTTTATTCCTTTTAACCTACATTGGACCACTTTCTTGCTGTGACTTCTTCCCCCACACCCCCTGGTAATCATCATACCCTGCGTCTATGTAAACTCCTCTAGCTTTACAAGAGATGGAGGATTTAAGAGGACTTCAAAGAAAACTTTGTAGTTAAATATAGTGTGTTGGTTAGTTTTTTGCTATCTCGACACAAACTAGAGTCCTCTGGGAAGAAAGAAGCTTAACTGAGAGATTGCTTTCAACAGATTGCCTGAAGACAAGTCATTGGGACATTGGGACATTTCCTCCACTAATGATTGCCGTGGGAGGGCTCAGCCCTCAGGGGGTGGTGGGGTGGTCCTGGGTGGTATAAAAAAGCAAGAGGAACAAACCAGGGGGAATAAGCCATTCAGCAACATTCTTCACCTCTGCTTCCGTTTTTGACTGACCCTTTCCTCTCTAAGTTGCTTTTGGTCAGGGTGTTTATCACGAGAAGCAGACTAGAACCCGTGTTTACTATACACTCGGTGTTTTCTCACCCTCTTTATTATGACATTGTAGATACTTTTCTCCTTTCCTTTTCGAGATAGAATCTCACACTGCCCAGACAGGATTTGAGGCTCCCTGTGTGGGCTGAGGACGGCCTTGAACTCCTGACTGTCAGGAGTTCCCGTCTCTACTCCCAAATGCTGGGATTACTGGAGTGCTCCGCCGGGCCTGGCTCTATTGTAGAGAGCTGAATTAAAAAAAAATACAATGCAGGAATTTTTTTTTTTCACTATTTTTGTGTTTCCCTTCCAGTTTCCTTTCTGTTCTTCAGTTACACCCTTTTGGTGAGTAAACTCTCTGATAGAGCTATTAGCAGTTTTCAAAGGGACTCACTGACATTTGTAGCAGTTTCTTTTTCCAGTCACCTACCGAGCTACAGTTTTACTTTTGCTTTGTAAAATAGTCTGTTGAAAAGTGTGAAATCTATTTGTAGGCAAAAATAGTTTCAAGATGGAATGAGATCTTCATCAAATTAAGACAAACCCTCAAAAAAGCTTTTCTTTCTTTTTTCCATACTGTGGTCTCTCTGAGTCACAAGTCTCCTGACTCAACCAAAGGTGACTGGAGACTTTAATATAAATATATATGTGTATATTTATATACATATGTGTATGTATATATTTCTCTATTTTTACAGACTGTATTTTTACTAGTTTAAGATGGCAAACCTCTCTCAACTCAGCATGTGTCGAGATGGTGTTAGGAATCACAAATGGATTTTAATAATAAGCACACACCCTAAGTTCTTTAGCCTTTTAAAGACCAGGCACAGCTAATTTAAGCGCCTAAATGTGACAGGGATTGGAAGGTCTGAAACTGGGGTGGGGGGGAAGCCTCAAAAGGCCTCAGGTATTGGAGGTCAGTGAGTTATTTGGAGTTGACCTTTAACCTTTGAAAGGCATTAATTTTGGAAACCGAACCATGTTTGTTTACTACGAGGGGCTGAGGAGTAGGGAGAGGCCAGAGCTAGTGCTCTAATAGGTGTGGGTGGCTGGGAGTCAGTTGGTCCCGGCGGGCGGGGGGTGAGGGGTCCGCTCCCCCGCCCGCCGGGGAAGGCGGAAGGCAACGCTCGGCTTCTCCGGGCAGCCTGGGCCGGGGGAGCTGCGTGAGGGGCAGCGCGGTTCGGAGAGGACGACCAGACGAGGCGCGGGGCAGCCGTGCGGGGTTCTCCCCGCTCAGGGAACGCCCGCTGAACGCCGGCTGAACGCCAGCCGCGCCAGGCCCTCTCGGAGCCGCGCGCCGATCCGCCTCCCCCTCCCCGGTCCGGCCGCGGCCCTCCCGCCCCGGCGGAGCCGCGGTGGATTGTGGGCTGGGGGCTGCGGCGGCCTGGCGGCGGCCTCCTGCACGCTCTCCGAGGACCCAGCCGCGCCGGGCCGGTGGCGTGAGGCGGGCGGCGGCGGCGCGGGGAGCTGAGGCGCCGGGGGCGGTGGTCGCGGCGCGGCGGCAGCGGCGGCTCCCCTGGAGGCCGGGGATGTGGGAGAGGCGGCGGCGGCAGCAGCGGCGGAGGCGGCGCTGCGGACCCGGGGGAAACTGCTGGCTGACAGGACACCCGGGCGAGACGTGAGGGGCCCGCCGCGGCCGCTCTGCCCCCGAGCGGCGCTGGGCTCGAGAGGGCGGCCCTGTACTCCCGGGCCCGCTGGCCAGCAGGCGCGGGGCGGAGGCGGGAACCGGGCTCGGGCCCGGCGCGCAGGGCGGCGGCGGCCGCGGAGCAGCAGTCTCGGCGCGACGTGGAGGGATGGAGGCGGCGGTGCACTAGGCCTCGTCTAGGGCTGCCGCCCGGGACCGCAGGTAGGTACGGGTCGCGGGGCTCCGCGGCCACCCTCTCCCGACCCGGGGCCGGGAGGGCCGAGACCCCCGCTCCCCCCGTGCCCTCGGGGTCCGGGGCCGAGCGAGTTTGGGCGCCCGTCACCGCGCCGTGACTCCGTTCTACCCCGCCGCCACCACTTCCTTCTCGGCGCTCCCCGGCATCTGGGCCGGCAGCTGTGCCCCACTGCTGCAGGTGCCGCTCGTCCCCTCGCCCCTCGCCCGGATCCCGGATCCCGGATAGGGAACTGGCACCGCTCCTCGGAGCTCAAACTTTCCCTCTCCTTCCAGCGGGGCCCTCAGCTCCCTTTGGAGCCTTCTCGAGTAAAAACAAAACCCTCTGGAGAGCACTCACCCGCAGAACTAGGTGTTTTGCAGTTTGACACTGTAGTTTAAATAGTTTAATTCTTTATTTCTTTTATTATTCCAGTTTTGCTTCCTACTGTCTGCATGGATACAAAGGCAGGCCCTCCCTGTCCTTCGTGGTTGTTTGGGAACTTTTGCCCGACCATAATAATTAGCCATTTGGCTTGTCCGTGTATAGTATAGGGTGATAGTTTTAGAATTTTGGCCTATCAGAATTATGAAGTGTTTTTAAAAATTACTCTTTTAAACCAGCTTTAGTTTTTGGTCTCTATAGAGATTTTCTTTTACTTTCGAAGAATTAAATTCGAGTGTTTCTGTTTTCTGATTGGGCCCATTCCTGGTTTCTTAAACTCAGGCCAGTCAGTAACAATAAATGTTCGCTGGGCAGGTGATATCACGATAGATTAGTTGTAGTGTATGGA
Organism: Dicrostonyx torquatus; assembly: GCA_028555095.1. Classification (NCBI taxonomy): domain Eukaryota; kingdom Metazoa; phylum Chordata; class Mammalia; order Rodentia; family Cricetidae; genus Dicrostonyx; species Dicrostonyx torquatus. The sequence goes on along the minus strand of JAQHUG010000378.1, from coordinate 1,663,757 downwards.
AACATAAGTGATCATTTAAGCTGTGGATTTTGATGGCCATTCAGTTTTCTAAGTGGGGAGCTCTAGTTGGAAAGGTACCTTGATTTCCTGGTAGACTGGAACAGATGGGGTGATGTGTTACAGTGAGTTGGGTTTCCTGGAAGTGGCTATTGATGGTTTACTCTGATCGTCTTTAAGTACAATTGATCAACGTGTACCTGATAGTTGTGGCTTAGGCAGCAGAGGCTTACGATTTTATTGTGAATTGGCTAGTTTTAAACTGTGTTCTGGCAACCTGAGAGCTTTTAAAGTAACAGCCTGCTCACAGTAAAACTGTCAACACTGTCCGTGGTTTCTTGTTGATACCCGTATAATTTGTTCTTGTGGATTTGTTACTACAGGATTTGGCTTTCTAAAATGGTTTTCATTGTTTTCAAACTTTAAATAGTTTAATTTATCTAAATAAATAGCAAATTTATCTAAAGCTTACTAGGAAAAGAGGATTAAATTTGCATATATTTATGTTTTGGAGAAGTTAAATTTTTATGAAGAATTTTTATTAAATCAGATCTTATATAACCCATGAGAGGACAATTTGCAGAACCTATTCTTAATCATACTGCTTTCCTGTCAGTAAAGTTAGCTACAGCTTTTTTCTACTCTTTTTAAAAACAGCTTTATGAAGTTAATCTACTGTTCCATTCATCCATTTTAATCCAGTGGTGTTTTGGTTTTACTTATTTCTTAAACTGTGCTGAAGCTGTAATCCAGGGCCTTGTGAATGACAGGAAAGGAGCTCCACCACAAGCTACTTTCCATATAGTGTTGATTATATTCACTGTGTGATCACCACCATTCTGTGAGTTTTGAACAACATCTCCTTAACCCTTTCATACCTATTAACAGTTACTCCTCATTTTCCCACCTTCCAAGCAGCCACTAATCTACTTTTTATCACAACATTTGCTTAATGTGTGACTTTCACATAAATGACGTGAAATCATAGCTTTTAAAAAATTACTTTAAAATCAACTTACATTTAATTCTTTTTAAAATTTGGGTCGGGTAGTAAGCAGATGATAGATTTGGAGAAAGAAGAGAAAAAGTATGAATGGCTTTGATGACCGAGAGTTAATTTGTTGAGCTGGGGCCCAGTGAGAAGTTAGAAAGATTTTTGCTACTGAATACTGGAGTATCAAGTTGGAGAAGACCTTGAAGGTCACTGTTGGCTTACTTCCTGCTTGCCTCAACAGCAGAGACCAGAGGAAGAAATCTGAAGGGAAGAAACTTGAATCTCCAGGGTACTTGGCTGGGAACTATGATGTACTTCTATAAAGTGATGAAATGGGCTTGGGTGAGCTGGAGACTGGAATCGCTTAGATTCTTGTGTGTGTATTTGACCTTCTGCTCTCATAACTGGTCAAGAACTGGACATTCCTCCAATGTTAGGGACAAGTGCTGACTGAGCTTATCTATATGGACATTGCAAAAACTTTGAAGATGCTTTAAAGCTCATCAAATCCGTTATTGTGAAAAGTTATTTTAAAATCAATTCACATTTACATTTACAGTTTTGTTTTGTTTTTTTAAAATTTGGATGAGGGAGCAAGCTGGCCCCAGAATAAAAAAGAATATTGTAAACAACTGATAGATTGTTTGGTTGTGTCGGTGTAAGATTTGGTGAAAAAAGAAAAAAAAGTATGAATGGCTTTGGTGACCTTAAGAGAGTTAATTTGCTGAGCTGGGGGTCAGTGAGAAGTTGGATCAGCCCTTACATTGATAATGTTTTTGAAGATCTAAAGTGTAAAAAACAGTTTAAAACATTGTAATTAGCAAGGCTGTTTGGAGGCTTGCTTTTTAAAGTTCTCAAGTCGTAACATCTAAAGCAGTAGCTCTCCAAGCATGGTTCTGTTCTGCACAGAATTTTTGGAAGTATCTGGAGATGATTTGATGATCATAATAGCAGCTAATGAAGGATGTTAATAAGTATCCTGCCCCCTTCCTCCCCCCAGAAAAGACTAGTGAATCAAAGTATCAATAGTATTCTTTAAACCTATGATCTGCATGACTCTGGTAAGACTTGATCTCATTGGATGTTGTTTGGTGGGTTAGAGAAATGCCTAAGTCATCTAGCAACTCTCTTTAGCCTGGTCGCAGTTGAGGGCAAAGCAAAAGGAAAGAATTTGATATAATGTAGATATTTTTTAGTCTGTTTAGTTTTCAAATCTGAAAAAAAATTCCCTTTTGGGGGCTGAAGAGATGACTTAGTTTTTAATAAGCTAAATTGGTGATAAAAGATATAAGTTCATCTTTGTTATTTACTATCCATAAGACTTTAGAGACATTATTAAATGTTTCTGAGTTTCAGTTTTCTCATCTCGAAAATGGTGTCATTGATAATTTGCTGTATTACACAATTATTGTCAATGTAAGTGGGTTTATGTGTAGTAAGATGCTGTGTCTGGAGAGCCAAATAGTTAAGTTGGGAGAGCATTAGCTTGAAGATGCTTTGTCAGTTCTAACATACTCTGGAAGAGTTGTTTCAGAAGAACAAATTAGAAAGGGGTATATAGAATTTATCAAACCCAATATAGAAGTAGCAAGGTAGGGAATTGTACGTAGACTTCTGTCCCGCCAGCCAGTTCTAAATAACCACATAGAGACCTCTTGTTAATTATAAGAGCTTGGCTAATAGTTTAGACTTGTTTTTAGCTAGCTCCTATAACTTAAATTAATATGGCATTTCTATTCATCTGTGTGCTGCCCTGAGGCTTGTTAATTCCTCCGACTCCACCCTTCTCCCCAGCATTCTCTCTCCATGAAAATCCTGCCTGGCCATTGGCCAATCAGCTTTTTATTAACAGTGAGAGCAATATATCTTCACAGTGCACAAGATTATTCTACAGCAGCAAGCAGTGATTGACAGCTCCTAGGGAGAAGAGAAATACTAAATGTGTTTCTGTCCCTGCCCGCCTGCCTTCCTTTCTCCCTCCCTCAAAAGAACTGCTTAATACATCCACATAACTGAAGTTCCTTACTCTAGAGACCAACTTCAGTGGCATCTAATGTTAGCTTATTGCAAGATTTCTTTGTTGTTTTTTTTTTCCTGGTCTTTTTCTCTAATATCTCCTGTGCTGTAGTCATTGGTCTTTCTAAAAGGTAAATCTGATCATTTTATTTGTCTCTTAAATTATTTCTAGCTTCCTTTTATAGTTAAGATGAAGTTTACATTTTTTTATTTATAGCCTCAAAGACACTCCACAATCCCCGCACTCCCAAGTATGTAATTTTCGAGGACATTTTGAATTACTTGTGGTACCTGGCAATAGACTCTTTTTCTTCCAAATCTTTTGCGTGTCGTGTTTGCCATTTCTAGAACTGCTCCATGTCACTCCCTTCTCCTCATTGGTCTGACTCAGTTCTTAGCCTTCAGTTCTTGGTAAGCTGGCATTGACTATTTTTTTTTACAAAGTTTTTATGTGTATGGGTGTTTTGTCTGTTTTGTACCATGCGTGTGTCTGTGCCCTTAGAGACCAGAAGAAGGCTTGGAATACCCTGGGACTAGAGTTACAGACAGTTGTGAGCTGTCAAGTTGTTGCTGAGAATTGAAGAGGAGCCAGTGCACTTTACCACTGAGCCATCTCTCCAGCCCCCTGGCTTTTACTTTTTATTATTTTAAATTTTTAATCCATAGCTCAATTGAAAGACCAGTAGAGTGAGCACCTATACTTCCACAAATTTCTTTTAAAAAAAAAAAACCTGTGTAGCTATTTCCCCTATTTGCAAACTTGTATCTCCCAATTATAAGAATATTCTATAGGATTGCAGTCATGTCATCTAAGAATATCAGCGTTTATGTGGTAGTGTTATTTGACATAGACTCAACATTTAAATATTCTCAGTTGTCTACACTTTCTCCCTTCATCTTCCCTGCTCCTACCACCATGAACCCTGTGGCAAAAAGAAACTTAAGAAAGAGTCCTCAGGCTCTCCAATAAAAAAATGTTCCCAGTTGCTTAATATATGTAACTCCTATGTTCTTGACATAGAATACAGATAGATGTCTATTCTTTCCAGGATTAACTCACTGCTCACATACTTATCAATTCTAGTATTTTCAATCTCATAAATTCAATCTTCCCGAGAAAAGTTGAAATACCAAATCAGTATTCTGTTCATCATACCTGTCTTCTTGAGCGCCTACTTCTTGCTTCCCCTTCACTGGTGAGCCCCTGTGGCCCACCTCCCTAGTGCTTTCTCGTCCATTTCATCATTCACATGGCTCTGGATACAGAGAAAGTCCTGCTCACTAAATCTAGTAACCTTTATAGTCAGTCTTCATCTGACTTGACCTTATTGTCCTCAGTATTTGCACACTAGAGACAGAGTAGGCTGGAGTGATTTTTAGTGTTTTAACACATAAAGCTTGCCTGAAGATCAGTGTGCAGAGCTAAACCTCTAGAGGCCATGCTTAACTCCATTTGGGAGTCTCATGCCTTTAATCCCAGCATTAGGGAGGTGGAGACAGGAAGGGATATGGCTGGCCAGAGAGAGGAATATAAGGCGGAAGGAGACAGGAGCTCATTGCAGTCTGAGGTTTGGTGGAGACAGTTGCAGTCCAAGGATGCAATCTGAGGACAGGGTCGCCCCTTCAGTCTGAGCATTGGTAGAGGTGAAAGGTCGCTCTAGTGGCTGGCTACACTGCTTCTCTGATCCTTCAGCTTTCACCCTGATAGCTGACGCAAGGTTTTTATTATTAAGACCAATTAGAATTCTTGTTCCATTAGGCCTGTGACCATGAATTGTTTTAAGTAACTACTATAATACTATTATGAGGAGTTTCTGATGAGTGCTAGAGAAAATAAAAAGAACACCACTTTTATTTTTAATATTTTTTAATTTTAAAATTATAAATTATATAATTTTTTTCCTGATAAGGATCCCATATGAACTGTCATTTATTTTATTTTATCAGAGTTCAGATCCCCACGTCCCACTTAAATGAGTAAATACCAGGCAAGCTAGGTGGCCCTGCCTCAGAAGGTATAGATATGAAATCCCCAAAGCAATCTGGCTAGGGAGACTTGCCACATCAATGGTCTCTGTTTGATTGAAAGACCCTGCCTCAGTGAATGAGATGGAAGAGCAATGGATGATGACTCCTGAGATCAACCTTGGGTTTCTGTTTTCCCACACACATGCCAACATGTGTACAACACATGAAAGTGGAAAAAAACAACTTACACTTCTAATATTATAATTATTTTTAATTTATTCTAGCCAATATTATATTTTGTTGTTCTTTTTTCTTTTTTCCCTTTTATTGAAAGTAGATATTTTTCGTCATATAATTATCCTGATAACTGTTTTCCCCTCCCTCTACTCCTCTCAGTTCCTCCCCACCTCCCTTTCTGATCTACTCTTTCTGTCTCTCATTAGCAAACAAGCTTCTAAGAGATAATAATAAAATATAACAAAAGCCAAACCATTGGAATTGAACAAAACAAACAAACAGGAGGAAAAGAGCCCAAGAGAGGACACAAGAAACAGAGACCACACTCAGGAAAACTTAAACTGGTATAGACCTGTGCAGGCCCTGTGCTTGCTGCCTCGGTCTTTGTGAGTTCATGCGAGCTTTGGTCATGTTGACTTAGAGGGCCTTGTTTTCTTGTTGTCCTTTACACCCCCTGGCTCTTACATTCTTTTTTTGTTTGTTTTGTTTTTTGTTTTTTTTAAGACAGCTTTGATGCCTGTCCTGGAACTAGCTCTTGTCGACCCTGCTGGCCTCGAACTCAAAAGAGATCTACCTGCTTCTGCCTCCTGAGTACTGGGACTAAAGGCATGCACCACTGCCGCCCAGTACTCTTACATTATTTTAGCTCCTCTTTCACAGGGTTCCTTGAGCCCGGAAGGGGAAATTTGATGGAGTTACCCTTTTAGAGCTGTGTGTTCCAAGATCTGTTATTTTCTGTATAATCCCATCTGTTCTAAGAGGAAGCTTCTCTGATGATGGCTGAGCAAGACACTGACCTCTGTGTACAGGAGAATGTCATTAGAGGTCATTTTATTGCCTATGTTCTTTTTTGGTGGTGTTGTGTTGTTTCTGTTTTCTGAGACAGGGTTTCTCTGTGTAGCTTTGGAACCAGCCCCAGGATTCGCTCTGTAGACCAGGCTGGCCCTGAACTTACATTTCATGTTGAAAGTAGTAGGATATTTGCCCATTGTAACTTGTTTTCCTGGTTGGAGGGAGTGATTACCTCTATGCTAAGGAAAATACAGTATATCTCACTGATGAAAATGTGTACTGTATTTCTCTGAAGGAAGAGTCCAATCCTAGTCTTAGAGAATTCTTTTCACTATTAGATGTGAATTATTTCTGTCACTTAACAGAACATAGACATAGCCATGTGTGCTGATCCATGCCCATGCTCCAGGTGCTAGGGAGACTGAGGCAGGCAGATTCTAAGTTCTAGGTCAGCTTATGTTAAAAATGTTCATGGCTAACTTGAACTACTTGTGAGACTGTCTCAGAAAGTCCCCTTCCCCCATCCCCAGGGAAGACATAAATGATGGTAAGAGAATTTTTTTTTTAACTGAGGCCACTGTGTGGCATAGAAACAAGCATGGAAATCCTATAGTCATAATTTCTTATCTAAATACTTTTGAAACCAAGTTACTTCTGAACCTATTTCTTTTTTTTTTTTTTTTTTTTTTTTTTTTTTGGTTTTTTTTCGAGACAGGGTTTCTCTGCAGCTTTGGAGCCAATCCTGGAACTAGCTCTTGTAGACCAGGCTGGCCTCGAACTCACAGAGATCCGCATGCCTCTGCCTCCCGAGTGCTGGGATTAAAGGCGTGCGCCACCACTGCCTGGCCTGAACCTATTTCTTTTACCATATAGTGAAAATCATAAATTCATTTATGAGATTGTTTTGAAGATCTACAAAATAATCTGAATGGAGGCAACCATTTTTGAGCTACATAGTGGTTAGTAAAATACTGATGATGTTGTAATTTTTTTTTACTGTTTTTATATCGCTTCCTTTCATGACATTTCGTTTTGTTCATTAATAATGCATACCTCACTTCCTTTTGGATGTGAGACTTCAGAAAACCCTTAGAACTCGTTGTGGGAGTGAAGCAATCTAGTTTTTATCTAAGATGATCTCTTTCCTAACTTCCCAAGATAAAAACATTTGACACAGGAGTAGGATGTGAAGCAACTACCTCTTCTAGGTCACACTGCTGGGTCATGGCCTAGTTCTGTCTTGATCTTAAATTGGGACATAAGCCTAAAGCACCTCATAATCCCTGGGTTTGTTGATTTACTTATTCTCTCTCCTGCCTTTTCCAGGTTTATCATTGTTCTCCAGTACTCTCCCTCTTCTTTTCATGGGCGTGCAATGAGAACCTTCTTTCTGTGATTGGCTGCTTTTCTGTTTCTTGTCTCCATAGCCCCCTCTCACCTTCAGTCTCAAGATTAGAACTAAACAAGGAAATGGAAGTCCATGTTGTTAAAGTGTAAATGTTTGAATGGGGAAGAATGAATGTTAATCTTTTTGTTATTTAAAACTAAGATATATATAATACTAGCAATAGTAGTTGCAGCTATTTTTCTTCCATCTTCCAATTATTGTGTCATGAGCTTACAAAAGATCCTAAACCTTACAACATTCCTATGTGTTACTTCTTTTTATAAATGAGGACACTGAAATGTCTGGCGGTAAGAAAGCTATCAAATGTCACACAACTAGTAAATGACAAACGTCTAAGTCTGTGTGACCAGTTTTCTCAAGTAGTGTATTATGTTTCAGGAAAGAGAGAAAGCTGGAATCGAGTTTTAGAAAATCAAGTACTATTATATAAGCAAATATGTTATGGACTTAAGTTTTTATATTATAATTGAATGTATGAACCCATGGGAGCCATTGTTAATGTCACGTGTAGCCTTACCTAATTTTCCACAGTTTTCATTTACTTGTTCTAGTGAACGTTCACAAAGACTATACAGTTCTTAGGCTTAGTGCTAGGTGTAGGGTAGAACAGTGAATGAGGCGAATGTAAGTTTTTATGGTATAGTGAGGAAAGCAGGAAACAATAAATTAGTCCCCTGTCACATGAAAAAGCACTCTACAATTAAAATACCAGAGGGATGAAGGGCTGGGATGATGTTTCTAAATGGGACAGTTTGTCAGGGAAGATCTGTCACCCACTAAGCAGAGTAAAATCACTGTGAACGTTTTGTTTTGTCTCCAGTACATTACACATAGTCACAGAATTTTTTTTTTTTTACATAAGACAGAGATTTTCTAGATGTCTTTTTTATGATACCACAAGTGAGGTTTTTGAAATAGCAGCTGAAACTTCTTTTGGAGACAGGGTCTTGCTCTGTAGCCCAGCCTGGCCTCAAACTTGTAGTTCTTCCTCAGCTTCCTAACTGCTGTAATTCACCTGGATTTGAACAGTGGTTTTATTTTATTTTGAACTCTTTTTTTTTTTAATTTCCTTATCTATTCGAACTCAGTCTTCGCAGTCTGACTTTCACTCCTGTTGTTAACTTGATAATGTTTTCTGGTATGACTTTTGATTTCATAATTTTCCTAATCTCAAGGGTTACCAAATTTGCTTATGGTATGTGACTGACAGTAGTATTTAGCAAAACATAATTTAGCAATGTCCTTTGTTTCTTTGTATATTTTCCTTGTGTGTGTTGTGTGTGTACACATATAAAGATATATGCATGTCATATGTATGTATGTATATGTGTTTATGTGTGCATATTCATGTGGAAGCCAGAGGAAGCCAGAGGTGTTGTTTCTCAGGTACCATCAACCTTTTAGAATTTGAGGTAGTGTCTCTCAGTGGTCTGGAACTCACCAAGTAGGCTAGGCTGACTGGCTAGAGAGCCCAAGATTTTCCCTTTCTTTATCACTCTGCACTGGGATTACAAGTGTACACTCCCATGCCCGTCTGTTTTCTTTTTCTTTCTTTCTTTTTTTTTTTTTTTTTTTTTTTTTTTTTTTTTTTTTTTTTTTTTTTCGAGACAGGGTTTCTCTGTGGCTTTGGAGCCTCCCGTCTGTTTTCTTAATGCAGGTTTTGAGGATCAAACTCAAGTCTTCAGGTTTGCAAGGCAAAGCAAGGACTGAGCTCTATGCTCATAGTCCCTGCAGTCTTATTATTAATATATATTGTTAATTGGTTATTATACTATAGCTAATTAACCATTTCCTTCTAAATTCAGAGTTTGGTTGTTTGTACTTTTTTACTCTTAAAAATGCTAGGATTATAATTGAATTTAGACTACTAGAGGTTGAACCCAAGGTCTCCATGCATTCCAGTCAAGTACTGTACCACTTAATCATGTCCCCATGTGCTGGCTAATTTTCTGTAGGCTGTACACAAGCTAAGATCATCTGGGAAAAGGAAACTTTATCAGATGGCCTGCAGGCCAGCCTGTGGATCATTTTCTTGATTAGTGTGGGAGGGCCCAGCCCACTGTGGACCATCCTGGGTTGTATAAGAAAGCAACCTGATCAAGTCATGGGGAACAAGCCAGTGAGCAGCACTCCTCTAGGACCGGTTCCTGCCTCAGGTTCCTCAGTGATGGACTGTGGTTGAGATGTGTGAGCTAATAAAATCCTTTCCTCCCCAAGTTGCTTTCACAACAGTAGAAAGCAAACCAGAACACCTCCACCTTTTTTCTTTTTCTTTTTGGACAGGGTTTGGTCTTGAACTCACTGTGTAGCATAGCCCCAAGAGTGAGGGGCAGGAGAGAGGGGTTATAAGGGAATGGGAAGCCTATGAGCTGGAGACATTTAGGGTAAGGGCAGGGTGAGAAGAGCCAGGATGCCAGCATGGACTGTGAAATGTGTAACAGGTCTTTGTAATACTGACGGAGCCTGGAGGCCAGCATGCCCTTTTGGTTTGCTGATAGGTCACAGATAGCCATTTGCTCTCAGTTTCTTTTGGACCTGACATCTGGTAGCTGAGATTATAGGCCTATGTTGTAATTATTTCTAAGCACATTTTCAAATGTGTATATATTTGTTTTTTTTTCCCCCCTTGGAGTATGTAATCCTGAAATGAAACTTGAGCCTTTTAAGAGAGAAAGAAGAGAAGATGGTGTGAGTGTTTTAGAAGAAGCAGCCTGCACAGCGTCCTAAAGGACAACTAGGTCACTCTTTTTGGAAGAGTTTATTCACAGGAAATAAGGAATGAGACTATAAAAAAAGGAAGACAAGCCAATATTAGATTGTAAAAGTCTTGAGTACCACTTAATGAAATTTGAGATTTGTTGGGAAGTAATAATTTTTAAAAGTTTTTTGAGATGAAATATAATAGGATGAAAATTTAGTCGATTAATCCTAAAACTCTGCATAGTCATTTAGACTGGGAACAGAGAGATCAGTTAGGGTCCGTAGACTGCCAGGAGGACAAGAGCTTCAGATTGCACAGTAAGGTGTCACCTGTGGTAAGTAGGAGAAAGAAGTTAGTGTGTTTGCCTCATAGAGATGGAGGATAAATTAGAACAGTGTACTGGTACATACGTGTGAACATGGTGTTGTGAAGCCCGTATTTTGTATGCTAACATAAGTTGTTTATAGATGTATTTTATCTGCTCTACTAAAATGTTTTGTGTGGCCAGGCGGTGGTGGCGCACGCCTTTAATCCCAGCACTCGGGAGGCAGAGGCAGGCGGATCTCTGTGAGTTTGAGGCCAGCCTGGTCTACAAGAGCTAGTTCCAGCGCAGACTCCAACGCCACAGAGAAACCCTGTCTCGAAAAACAAAACAAAACAAAAATGTTTTGTGTAAATTCAAAATAGTAGCAAGAGAAATAAAATAGATTTTTTTATGTTAGCTTATGTATAATAAGAAATTGTATGGATAATTTAGAGTTTACTATAAATATTTTTGTAATACCTGTGCTTTCTCCAGGCAGTAACTACTACTCGTAGTTTGTATCTTCGTTTCTTATTTACAACTCTTTAAAAAAGATTTATTTTATGTGCATGAGTGTTTTGCTTTCCTGTATGTCTGTGTACTATGTGCAGTACCTGTAGAGGCCAGAAGAGGGTGTTGGGTCTTCTGGAACTGGAGTCACAGATGGTTGTGAGCTGCCATGTGGATACTGGGAAGTCTTTGCAAGTACAGCCAGAACTCATAACCACAGAGCCATCTCTCCAGTCCCTATTTCTAATTCTTTTCCATTTGCTAGGTTTCCACCTTGTTTTTTCTTTTAATTTGTTATAGTACATAATTTGGGGGGCCTTGTTTAATTTATCTCTAGTATAGGACAACTTTAATTAGATAGTCTCTAAACATTTCAAAACAAAACAATCAAGTAGTACTTGTTATGTGACCCTGAGTTGCAATATTGTTTCATTTATAGTTTTTCCTAATGATTTTATGTTAATTACTGCATTTGTTATATGAGTATTATATAATTATAATAGCTAAATCTGTGAACACTAACATTGAGATTGCATTAAACTTTACATGTATATATGCCCATAATTTTTCAGATATATTTGAGATGTGGTCTTTTTCATCTGTTTTATAGATGAGAAAAGGTACACACAGGTTAAAGAATTTCATATGGCTTTCTTCTTGGTGACTGAAGACAAGATCCAAACCCAGCAAAATGGATTTAAATCTTATATATTCTAGCCATTTTTGTAGTGTGTGTCATTATTGTAGTCTTGTTGAATGAATGGCATGTCTCATCTTTAATATTTTTTTGGTTACAGATTATTAAATATTTGTACTTTTAATAAAAGATTAAGTAAGAATGCTCACCTGTGGGATTTTTTTTTTCCAAGCAAGGAAAGGTTTCTTAGAAAACTAAGTGTTGTGAACAGCTTACATAATTAGCCACAGATATTCGAATGTTTATACTTGGAGGGCTTTTGAAAAAAAATGCTCCTGGTTTTGAAAGACTATTTGTGATGTGTATTATATCTATGGATAGATTTTGTTTGTATTGTTAATTACGATTTGTGTCTTATTTTAGTTGAGTGGTGGTTTTATGCAATGGCTTCAAGCCACAGATCTTCTCCAGTGCCTCAAGGAAGCAGCAGTGATGTTTTCTTTAAGAAAGAGGTAGATCCAGCAAAACACATTCGACCTGTGCAGTCACTGCCAGATGTTTGTCCTAAGGAACCCACAGGTAATTTTTCTGATGATTGTGTTATTCAAAGTGTAGTCATGTTTCATATACTTATCCTCAAATTTTATAATGCTAAAACCCAAACTATATAGTAGATTGGAAAATTAGAATATAATTTTTCACTCATTCCCATTAAACGAGTTAGCTGGAAAATTATTGAAAATTGAGATGCAGATTGAAAGCTATTTAGTTAAAATGTAGTATAACCATTATTTGATATTATTATTATTTGTAGGTCTCATTATTTGAAGATTCTGTATTTAAAAATATTCTTATTCCCTACAGCGTGTTTAACTCCAATATTAAATATTTGTTGTACTTCAGTGGTATTTGTAGATGTGTGCAGAGCAGTAAAAGAATTGAGTTGCCTAACACAGGTGTTCCCAGCTGTGAGTGCTTAAAGTTCTTGTTTCAGTTCCTGGCATCAAATATTCTTTATGCAGCCAGCTTAATGTCAGTGCATTTCGCTTTTTTGTTGGAGCTGTTGCTGTTTAAAATGACCTGTACATAGTACCGAGACGCTGTCTAGTGTGACTGAACATTGTGCTTTACGGAGAAAACATGTAGAAAGCTTCATGCAAGCACTGCTTATAATGTTGACAGTCATGAAATCTGTATTATAATGACTGATGGATAGGAAATAATGTCTTTACACAGAAACAAAAGCAAGATAGGTGTATATATTTACTGACTGATGAAAATGTTATGGCCTTAGGGGTAGGGACCCCAGGAACAGTAATTTACTATTTGCTAGTAAATAGTTAGGTGTTCACAGAGCTTTAAATAACAGATCTATAAATAATGAGAATTATTGTATATTGTGTTTTCCTTTATGATTAATACTTTAGCAGCATTGTGTCACATAATTAAAAGCTGAACAAAGGGCATTTAAATGATGAGTGCCTGCCATAATACAATAGGAAAAAAGGTATATCTTTAAAAGAAAAACTGAGGTATTTTTAGTTTTGGAAAAAAAAAGAAATTGTAACTAAAGAAATTAATTAATGAAAGGATTTTGCTTATATGCTCCCATTTGGGAGTTTGTAACCCTCAAATTCTACATGTCTTTTATGTTTCTTATTCCTTTGATGATTGATGCTGGATGATGAGGGTTATTTAATTGACTTTAATTAATAATTTACCATGGAGAAAGAGTTTGGTTGCCTATAAAATAGACTATAAGCACTTTTATTTTTCTAGGATATGCTTGCAAGCTTAGAGCCAACTTTACAGAGGTCTCTTGTTTACTTTTGCAGGTGATTCAAATAGTTTATGTGTTGCCCCATCTTTAGTTACAGATCAGCATAGATGGACTGTATATCATTCCAAAGTAAATCTTCCAGCAGCATTAAATGATCCTACATTAGCAAAAAGAGAATCTGACTTCTTCACAAAAACATGGGGATTGGACTTTGTGGACACTGAAGTCATACCTTCATTCTACCTCCCACAGATCAGCAAGGAACATTTTATAGCATATCAGCAGGAAATCTCTCAGGTAACAGCTAATCTTGAATTTAGTAGTAATCAAGTCAAAAGTAAAAGAAAGAATTTTAGTTTGATTCATGTAGATCTTTGAAGTCATAGTATTCTTTTTTCATGTTTTATTTTTAATGTATACAAATTCTGTTGTCTGGGTTGTGTTTCTTTAGATACATTTTGATAGATTTATTTTCCTTTCTTTTGTAGTGGTTTTTCAGAATTACAGATATTTATTAGTGTTAAGATTCAGTGGGACCCTACCCTACTTGCCAAGGAGAAGTAGCTGTATGAGTTTTATAAAGCTCAGATGATCTTTGAGATTTAGGGAATTAGTAGGTTAGGGTGCAAGAGGGAGAAGGCAAGCCAGGTGAGAGGAGAGGTGGGGCTCATGATGTCTGACTCTGGAGGAGTAGGTATGAGCTAGAACAATAAAACATGTCCTCTGAGTGGGCTTCATGGATAGGACTGTCTGCTATTCAGAAAATAGCCCTGGGCCTTTGGATTCCAACTAGTGCAACAGTACCTATTACTGCTTGTATAGGCCAAAGCAGAGAACTGTGACTGACTTGTTGGAGAGAAGAACAGCATTGAGATAGAGATGGGGTTCCTCCAAAGACTGTGAAACTCATCTTTGGCTGGCCAGGAGCCAGTATTAAACAGCTGTGGAAACAGACAAGTACATGGATTCATGTGGAGTGAATGCCTCTTATCAGTAATTTGCTTCTTCAGGTGTGCAAGGCCAAAGCCACAGTCTGTCAGAGTCTTGACAAAGAGCATGCTACTGTTTAGAAGCTCTGAATTCTTCAGAGATTTGTGGGCAGAATCAGATGGAGAGGCCATAAGATGGTTCATTCTCTCTGTAAGGCTCCTGAAACCAAAATTTCCTATGACAGTGAATTAAGAGGGAACTTTACTACTATCAAGATTTATACACATCTTAGGAATTCCGAGGCTATTGCAGCAGACAAGCATTTGAAACTGGGGGCAGTTTCAGAAGATGAACAGCTTTAAAAGAGAATTGTCCATTCATGCAGAACTCAGGGTCTAGTGTAAGCAGCCAGTCAGTGTGAAAAGATGAAGTGACAGAGCCAGGCAAAGCTGGAGAAGAAGTTTTGTGGAAAATTGTTTTAGCATGAGGCAGGTCATACTTCCAGAGCTTCTTCCCTACATGTAAGTGGTGATGTTGCTGTTGGAAGAACAAAAGAAGAGCCGGGCGGTGGTGGTGCACGCCTTTAATCCCAGCACTCGGGAGGCAGAGGCAGACAGATCTCTGAGTTCGAGGCCAGCCTGGTCTACAAGAGCTAGTTCCAGGACAGGCTCCAAAGCCACAGAGAAACCCTGTCTCAAAAAGGGGGGGGGGCGGTGAGGGGATCCTGAGATAAACCTAACAATGACACCTTCCTGAAGTCGAGCCCATACCAGTCCAGAGGCTTCTGTATTTGGAAATCCCCGGTCATGACTTGAGTGCCCAGTTGTCTGATTTTCTGTTTTTAACGTCCGAACAACTTCTGGATCCAAATTGTCGGCTCCACAGTCTACAGTTGGATAAGCTTTCAATAAGATGACTATGACCATGAGAATATTCTGTCTGAAGATTTAGCTGGGCATGTAAAGGATGCTGTAACAATATCCTTGTGTATAAATCTTTGCTGGGGTGGGGCTTGTATCTTGACACCTTGGGCTTCTATTTGTTGACTTTGGAGACAATAAGAATTGCCCATTGAAAGACCTCTGTTCTCTTGGGAATGATTTCTTAAGCTTTCTGTTTCAAGCAATAGAGTGAATAATGTATGTGAAGAGGGAGCTTTGGATGAGTTTGGCAGGCCCGTTGTGCTGATCAGAGCCCCTGGTGTGGCCAAGACCTCTAGGTATGTCCAGACTGAAATCTAAGCTTAGGCAAAGATCTACTTATGTGATAGCAGTAACAGGAAGATACTCTATATTGTGTTAGAATCAGTTTGTAAAGATGTACAATTGAACTTCCTGAGGACATTGAAGGCAGTAAGACTGTCCTAGACATGTTCAAGGCAGAGCCACAGAAACTGATTCCTCTCTCTTGCCAGCATGCTCACCGAGACAAAAAGAACTTCACATATGCTACCCTGCCTCAGCTTACTACATCCTTTTCTGGTGATGATAGTCATGAAAGATGGTGACTCACTCTGAAATCTGAGCATTAATTGTTGAATCTGCTTTGTTATGATTTGTTACAGGATTTGGTGCTAGAAGTGGGGAGTCTGTAGAGGAGGAGATTCCATTGTCCCTTACTATACACACATTTGGCTTCCTGTAGACCAAATCCATTTTCTCCTTCCATTGGCTTCTAGAGCATGTGTGAGGCCAAGGGAGATGCACATCTTCCCTTTCACTCATCTGTCTCCTAGTGTTGAATACTGCTGTGGAACCCTCAGGCTTTTCCGTGGCGGGCCCTGACCATAAAAACATTATTGCTGCTCTGTATTTTTTGAGGTTGTGATACTGCCAGGTTTAGGCATTGGAGGTGGTGATTCTACATGTCTGACTGACTTCATCAGGTGACTGTAGTTACAGAAGGTGTTGGTGGACTTCAAAGACCACAGTTGAGCTAGAAGAGAAAGACAAAAATCAGCATAAATATATTAAAATTTGGGGAGGTGGAAAGAGAATTTCACTTTCCATTCTCAATTGCTGATGTTTTGGTTTTTTTTGAGACAAGGTCTTATTCTAGCCCTAGCTGGCTTGTATCTTACTATGTAGACCAGACTGACTTCAAATCCAGAAATCTGCTGCTTTTGCCTGTGGGAGTGCATTACCATGCTTGACAGGAGACAGGTGTTGAAACAATGTTCCAGATATTTCTTTATGGGTTTTATTTTAAATACAAGTAGAAAAAGGAGAGAGACAACTCAGGAAATGTTGTAAATTGCTAGTATAGTCCCCCTTCCCCAACCCATGCTTGTACAGTTCTGCTTAAATCATTTGGGAGATTGTTTGCTAATAAAGTTCCCAAGGAAAAACTATCCAGAGTAGAACTTTTCCCATGTTTCCAGTTTACTGCAACAGAGCATCCCACCTTCAGCAGACACTTTCACTGTATCCAAATAAATGTCCAATTCAGCCTTCTCCTTCTCCTCCACTATTTCTATTTCTTTTGAGACAGGGTCTCACTCTGTAGCCCTGGCTGGCCTGGAACTTGCTATATAGGTCAGGCTGGCCTTAAACTACACTGCCTGCCTGTACTCCCTGAGTACTGAGGTTGATCCACACCCATCTCAGTATACCTCTTTAAATTGCTCTTTCTGAAAGCAAGAATTGAACACAGAGTTTGAAATGACCTATTACTCACTTTTAACTTAGCAAGTGACTATTATTAATATCCCAATTACCAGTTCAGTCTTTA
Source organism: Dicrostonyx torquatus (assembly GCA_028555095.1). Taxonomy (NCBI): domain Eukaryota; kingdom Metazoa; phylum Chordata; class Mammalia; order Rodentia; family Cricetidae; genus Dicrostonyx; species Dicrostonyx torquatus. The sequence continues at coordinate 1,646,753 of JAQHUG010000378.1, read as the reverse complement.
AAAAAAAGTCAGATGACACAGTAGGAAATACGTATATACTAACAAAGGCTGACTCTACTTTGTGTATATGTGTGTGTGTGTGTGTGTGTGTGTGTGTGTGTGTGTGAGTGCATACATGTGTATGCTGAACTCTCACCTCACTGTGTTGTCCAACTGGCTTCAACTGGTCTTCCCACCTCAGCCTCTATAGTAACTGGGATTATAGGTATGAGCCATTACCTAACTCAATATGTATTTATATTTTAATAATTGCTGCTTTTAATATTTTTAGATTTGTAAGTTTAATTTAAATATAACTGATTTTATTTTAGTTATTTACTTTGTTGATTTTGTGGAAATTGGATGAATATGGCTATATTACTGATATTTAATTTGTATATAATCTGATTAATAAGCAGTATTTTCAAGTATTTTTATATAGAACCTACAAATTGCAAGTTGAAATGAAAAGATGCTACTGTGTATTGTTAGTGTGATAGAAATTTAAATCACTGACAGAACCAGCGCTGGCACGGATGTGGAGCAATAGAAGCTCTCATTCATTGCTGGTGGGAATACAGAGTGGAATAGCCACTTTATCAAACAATCTATAAGTAACTGGCAGAATACTCCTAGAACTTTGAACACTATAAGCTAAGTGTTTCACTGTTTTCACGTTCCACTCTCTCGTGTCTTTTTTAATGCCATTCTTGAAAAGAAAAGAAACTTTTATTATTTTGTTGCGTGGGTAGAATTCAGTGCTTTACATAAGCTAGGCCAACTGCCTACTACTGATCTGTATCTCTGTCCCTCCCTAGTGGTATTTGGTTCGTTTTTTAATTTGTGTTTAAGTTCAGAGGCCAGTGATTATATTGTTTCAAAGGTAATTTGGTATAATTATGTTGTAAAACATGTTGTTTTGAATAATCATATTTCCACATAGCATTGCTTATTATTTCATTGTATTTTAATTAGAGAGAGAAGATTCATGAGAGATGCAAGAATATTTGTCCTCCTAAAGATACCTTTGACAGGACTCTTTTACATATTCATGGTACGTATATATACCACTCATAGATAATAAGCACAGCTCAACTATTAAAGAACAAATTGTAAACGTTGAAACTTTGTTTCCTATCATATGTACATTTTTTTTTTTTTTTTAGTAAATTATTTGTGTGTTTTTTGTGGTGCTAGGGATTAAAACCTGGGCCTTGTGTTTGCCAGGCTGTATTCCTAGCTTTTGTTTCTAGTACATAGTTTCACAGTTCAAAACCATAATCTTTTCTACAAAGTGTCTTAGAGAATGAGCATGGCTGTGATAGTATAATCCTTCAGTGTGACAGATACCTAATTTCTTGGTGCTTGGTACATTGCTTGTTGCTTAAAAATAAAAGAGTAAGAAATTGTCTTAGCTTTCAAGGAATTTAAGGAAATAGACCAATAATTGCAGAACTATATGTTAGTCACTTTAGCTTTATAAGATCGCACACATCCTTTCTTGCTAAGCTTAAGAAAGGGACCCATAGTTGATGATTGTGACCTGGGTCTTAAATTAGCTAGTGTGAAGCAGTTATGTATTTGGTAGGATGTGAACACACACACTTGAACAGTAGATACAAAGCTGTAAAGTCAAGTGAGAACAAAGCATGTCGAGGTTTGCAGGCATCTCACATGTTGGTTCTATTGGGAGTAAGAAATGAGGTGAGAGGACGGGCAAGGGTTAGGTCACAGAGACTTTTGTATGTCTTGCTCAGGAATTTTACTCTCTCTCTCTCTAGGCAATATAGAACTATAAAATATTTTTAGCCAGACATGGTTAGATTTACCGTTGTACATTTCCTAATGAAAACAGTTAATCATAAGGTATTATATGATGGTAAGATTGTAGACAAGATAATTGGAGGCTATTACGGTAATATAGGTAAGAAATGATGTGGCCCCAGTAACAGAGTGGAAATAGAGAAGAAATGAGAGCAGAAAGCCAAGTAGCCTACGCACAGGTCTTAATGGTCAGTCAGTGTGGTAATAGAATAATATGGCATGGTTGTTGGTATCAGAGAAACTATAATATGATCAACAGAGACTTCCACATTAGAAATGAAAAGCTAGGGGAGTCTTAGGAAAGTGAGAATGATTAGTTTACAATGTCAGAAAGCTTATTGCATGCTGAGAAGTGTAGAATTTGACAGATTTTTAGAGTGAGCCTTTAGAGCAGAATAGTGGTTGCAGAAACCTTGATACTCCATAAGAAGGGTGTATATGGGCAAGAGATACAGACTGTCAGCAGCGATAAACTTGAAGACTGGAGGTAAGGTACTGACTGAATAAAGACCTCTGAGTGGATGAGGCAGGAGAGACATTTGCATAACACCTAACACCAGTATTTTCCTTAAGTTTTTCCCCTGAGGTGGCTCCCTTGCTTCAGGCCACTCCTGGTCCTAGGTTTTATCTTCTCAGTTTTGTAAATAGAAGAGAACTGAGCATATTTTTATGTAGAGATGAAAATTCATTTAAGGAAAGAATTTGAAGCTTATGGAGAGACAAAGTGATTGATAAAGCAGACTTACAGAAGAGACATGCGGGGGTGGAGTCTAGTGTTTCTCAATTGTCCCTCAGTTTGAGAAAAGAGATACTTCATCAGAGACTAGCTTGGCAGGATGAAGACAGAATTTATTGGAGAAATCTGTAGGTGACATAAAATAAGATGTCAGAGAAGAAAATATGCTATCAAAAATCAGTCTTTGACCAAAAATTTGGGATGAAATGGTAGATAACTTAAAGTAATATTTCTAGTTGAGTGTGGTGATACACAACTCTAACCCTAGAACTTGAGCAACTGAGGTAAGAGAATTCTGAGTTTGAGGATAGCTCGGGCTACATGGGAAGATAACTTGGGCGATGAAGCAAAAATCTTGTCTCAAAAAACACAAGTAATTAGCAGCAGCAATAACACCAACAAAAACTCATCTTACTATTTTAGAATTTAATATAGTTTCTAAAACCAAATAGCATACCTAATTTTACAAAACCTTAATAAAAAGAGCATCAGAAAGATTTGAAATGAACTTAGCTGTCTGTTACTAACTGGTAAGTTTATTTGCAGCATTTATCTTGTTCAGTGTGACCTATTATAGTGGAAATCATAGGTAGATTGAGGGACACTTTAAGGACAAAATTGATTTACCTACTTAACTCAGTGTAATGATAAATTTTTCAAAATATATTTATGAATTAAAAAATGAAAACAGACATGAAAATTTCTATTTCCCTTTTACTTTCTTTGATAGATAAATCCAGGACAGATCTGGAACAAGTACCTAAGGTAATGAAGCTAGACATAAGAATTCAGTTTAATTTTGCCTCATAAGAAACTTTCAGTTGACTGTTTTTGACCAGTGAGACTGTTCTGCTCTTCTGAGAATATATATCTATGTATATATTTGTATATTATATGTGTCTAATTTTGTTATTTTTATTATGTACTATACATTATACTTTAAAGATTTCTTCAGATAAGCGATTTTTACCTCTTTATTTTTATGTAAAATATTTAATTAGCATGCACAGTATTAAGATTCATTATGGCATTTTGAAACAAAATTTGCTTTTGTTTTTTCTCCCCTCCCTCATTACCCCATCTCCCTGACACTCCCTTGTACCTTCAGTTTCTTTTCTTGTGCTTATGACCCGTTGGTCACCCACTTCCTTACACCTCTTGCCCCTCACTTCGTCTCCTTTCTAGTTTCATAGTCTGTCCCAGTACTCACACCATTTATATATAAACAAACAGGGGTCTGCATAAGAGAGAGCGTGTAATTTTTTTGTCAGAATTTCTGAGTCTTTCACTTTGCTTAGTATACTTTCCAGGTCCATCCACTTTCCTGTAAATTTCATTATTTCACTTTTCATTGTAGTTAAAATTCTCTTGTGTTTATATATTATATATCACATTTTCATTATTCCTTCATCTGTTGGTGGAATGTTGGTTCCATTTCCTTGCTATTTTGACTAATTCAGCAATAAGCATGGATCTGCTATCTCTGTGGCAGGCTGTTGAGTCCTTTGCATGTATGCCCAGGAATATTATAGCTAGGTCATATGACTAGTTCTGTTTTTAACTTTTGAGAAAGTTATACTGATTGTTTAATGACTGTGCTAGGTTACACTTCTACCACATGAATAGGGCTTTCTCTTTTCCCATATCCCTGGCAGCATTTGTTATTTATTTATTTTTTTAATTATGACTTGGGTGAGCTAGCATCTCAAGGTAGTTTTAATTTGCATTTTTCTGATGGCTAAGGATGTTGAACACTTCTTAAAGTACTGGTTGGTCTACTGTCTGTCGTCTTTTCTCTCTTTCAAACCATTTATCAATTCTTTTTATTGGTCAGCAGTTTTAGATTTTGGTATCTAATTTTTACTCTTCATATATTCTAATGTCAATCTCCTGTCTGAAGTATAGCCAGGAAAAATTCTCGCTGTCTGTAGGCTCTCTCTTCATTCTACTGATAGTTTCCTTTGCTGTGTGGAAGCTGTTTAAATTCCATATTTGTTAATGCTTGGGAGTTATTTCCAGTACAATTGGAAGTTTGTTCAACAGGGTCTTTCCTATTCTATATCTTGATGTATCATCCCTGTTTTCCCACAACAGCTTCAGCATGTCAGGTTTTAAATTAATTGGTATGCTTTGATTTTTGTTTAGTGTGAGTGATACGAGCCTATTTTCATTCTTTTGCAGGTGAATATCCAATTTCACCTGCATCATTTGTTGAATAGGTTGCCTTTTTTTCCAGTGTACATCTTTGATAGCTTGGGTTGGTCAGAAATTAGGTGGCAGTAACTGTGGGTTTATTTCTTTGTCCTATATTCTGTTTCATTGGCCTAAATGTCCATTTTTGTGCCAGTACTGTGCTGTCTATGCCACTATGGCTCTATAGTATAATTTGAATTCAACTATAAGTGTTCTTTCTGCTAAGGATTACTTTGGCTGTGTGTGCTTTTTTGTGTTTCCATATGAATTTATTCTTCTCAGAACTTGAAGAAAAAATAAGTTCTGTGAAGAATGTGATTGGAGTTTTGATGGGTATTAGGTTGAATCTGAGATTGTTTGTAGTTGTATATCCATTTCACAATATTAATTCTGCCAGTCCAGGAACAAGGAAGGTCTTTTCTTCATTTAGTATCTTTTAAAGTTCTTTTTCTAATGCCTTAAAGTTTTCATTGAAAAGGCTTTGACTTTCTTGGTTAGATTTATTCCTAGGTACTTAATTTATCTTTTTGAACTGTTGTGATTAGGGTATATTCTCTTATTATTAATTTTTAAAATTTTTTTTGTTTTTGATTTTGGAGACAGATTTTCTCTGTGTAACAGCCCTGGCTGTCTGTTTGTAGACTATGCTGGCCTTGAATTTATGAGATCTGCCTGCCTCTGACTCCCAAGTGCTGGAATTAAAGGCGTATGCCAGCATTCCCGGCTAATTTTCCTAATTTGTTTCTCAGCAAGTTTGTTATTGATATTTATGAAAGCTGCTGCTTTTGTTTGTTCCATTTTTGTATGTGGAAATTTTGTACTCTGTAACTTCATTGAAAGTATTTATTCTAAAAGTTTTCTGATAGTATCTGTAAGGACTTTTGAGTATAGAATTGTTATTAGAAAATAGAAATAAGGGCTGGAGAGATGGCTCAGAGGTTAAGAGCATTGCCTGCTCTTCTAAAGGTCCTGAGTTCAATTCCCAGCAACCACATGGTGGCTCACAACCATCTGTAATGAGGTCTGGTGCCCTCTTCTGGCCTGCAGGCATATACACAGACAGAATATTGTATACATAATAAATAGATAAATAAATAAATATAAAAAAAGAAAATAGAAATAATATCTTTCTTTCTTAGTTTTATTCCTTTTCTGTCTTTCTTTTGTCTTGGGGACCTAGCTAAGATTTTTGAATACTGTATTGAATAAGAGATAGTAGATACCCTGATATGGCTTCTGATCTTAGGAGATGTTTCCAGAGTTTCTGACATAGTATAATGTTGGCTGTAGGTTTGCTATTTCTTTTGAGGTATGGTCTGTCTGTGCGTAATTTTCCAGTACATTTATCATGAAAGTATGTTAAACTTTGTCAGATGTCTTTTCTGCATTTATTCCAGAGGACCAATGAGGTTGTTTTGTTTTCATTTTCATTTGTTTCTAGGAATTTTTAAATTTCTTCCCTGATTTCTTCAATGATCCAGTGTCCTTCTTCATAACTGTATTGTGTAATCTCCAGGTATTTGATATTTTTGATGTTTCTGGTACTGCCAAACTCCGCTTTGATCCCACAATAGGTAGTGTACAAGGCATTCTGTCAGTGTGTGCTCTTGTGCTTGTTGACTGTGATGCTCTCATTTAGGTTCCATGTGCTGCTGAGAAGAATGTGTATTCCTTTTTGTGTTATTTGGACTATTCTGTGGTTATTTGTTAAATTCAGGCAATCTATAGTGTGACTTACGTTTCTTAGCCGATTTTTAAGTTTGGGAGACCTGTGTAAGCATGAAAGTGAGGTATTGAACCCTGTCACTCTAAATGGAGACTGTGTTACTGTTTCCTGGCCACCCAAACCTGACACATAAAAACTATATTAATTATGACACTGCTTGGCTAGTGGTTCAGGCGTATATATAGCTAGCTCTTACATCTTAAATTAATCCATTTCTAGTATTTTATATTTTACCACAAGGCTTGTGGTTTGTTATTTCACATCTTGCTCCTTGGGCGGCTACATGGCATCTGCCTGACTTTGTCTTCTTTCTCCCTGCATTCCGTTTAGTTTTCCTGCCTAGCTATATTCTATCCTGCCATAGGCCAAAGCAGCTTCTTTATTTGCCAATGGTTAATAAAATATATTCACAGCATACAGAGGGGAATCCCACATCATGTCACTGTTACTGTCAGGACTTACGGGATCTTTATGTCTTTTGGTATTTGTTTTATGTAACTAGGAGCATTCGCATTTGGTGTATAAATGGTAATTTTTACACCAAATGGTAATTATTAGTTTTTCTTGGTGAATCATTCCTTTATTCAGTGTCCTCTGTGTGTATGTGAGTTTCTGTTTGTATGTTTGTGTATCCTGTATGTGCAGGTGGCTGTGGAGGCCAGAGGAGGGCATCAGATTGTCTGGGACTAGGGTTGGAGGCAGTTATGAGTTGCCTAATATATGTGCTGGGAACTGAACCCAGGTCCTCTCTGTAAGAGCAGCAAGTACTCTTAACTGCTGAACCATCTTTCCAGGCCCTTCAGTGTCCTCCTTTATCTCTTTGGTTTGTTTGTATTTGAAATCTATTTCCTCAATTATAAAAATAGCTTTGCTTGCTTGTTCACTACCTCTTTTGCTTGATGGGTTGATTGCATTCTTTGACATTCAGTTTTTAGGCATTTTTGCTAGGTGAGTGGGTCTCAGTTTTTATTTATATTTGAGATTTTTGTTTTAAATCAATCCTGTTATTTTCTTTGATTTTATTGTGATATCCTGACTGACTGAATTACGGCTATTTCTTTTCTTCCTTCCCTCTTTATTTTGGGGGTTAGCTGGTTCACTGGGCTAGACCTGTTTCTCTCCCAGCTCTTCTTTGTTCATCTGTTCTTTCAGGTAATGTACTCATTTAGTAAGATGCTTTTAATGTAGGTTATCAGCTATAGGGTTAAGAGAAGGAATGCCGTACTTGGAAATAAAGTGAGGGACACCCAGGAGCATGAATGTGTGGGTTTCTCTGAGAGAGCTGTCTCAGGGAAGTGGATTCTTTCATTATTCACCCTTCCAGTTAGAATTACTTTAAGAATTTCCTGTTGTGCTGGCTTTGTTGTTACAAATTGTCTTCATTTGTGTCTGCCTGAAATATCCTTATCTATGGATCAGTGTTGAAAGATAACGTTTCTGGGTATAGTGCTCTTGGTCGGCAATTGTTTACTTCCTGTACTTGAAAAGACTCATTCAGGGTTTCCTGACTTTTGAGCTGCAGAAGTTACTATGATATTCCTCCCTTTGGGAGGTGACATTTTTCTTTTCCTTGCAGCTTTTAGCATTGCTTCTCTACTTCATTTTTTTTTTCTTTTTTTTTTTTTATTGATAAAAGAAAAATTTACATTTACTCCCCTTGTTCCCGGCCCTCCCGCTCCCCCACCACCCTCCCCCTGCTTCCTCACGATGGTGCAGGACACTCTGTCCTATGGGAAGCCCAAGGCCCTCCCCCCTCCATCTCAGTCAACTAACTACTTCATTTTTTAGTTATGGAGAAGGTCTCTGGCAAGGTCTAGTTTGAGTCCTGGATGTTTCTTGTGTTTGAATTGTGGCCCCTTTTCTCCAGGTTCACTGAGTCTTCTGGTGTCATATCATTAAGTGGTATGTCTCTTCACTTTTCCCTTAGCCCCTCCTTCTACCCATAGAGATGAAGGCTGCTTTCCCAAGTGCCTCTCTGGAACTTTTTGTATCCCTGTTTTTAAAATGATAATAAATTTACAAATGAATTTATTTATGGCATTTCTGTTTTCTTTTGTTTCTGCATTAGTAGTCTCTTCCTCATGGCTGTAACTTGTAGGTCAGTCTCCTTTTAAAATCATAACTACTGTGAATTTTACCACCCTTCAGATCACTGAGAGACATTCTCATATTTATCATATAAATGAACTTTTTTTTAGATTTAATAGTACACCTCAGCTTCCTACCCCTAGAAGAGTGTCTGTTATTTTCATAGATTCTCAGGAGGGTTGTGACAGTGACCAGAGGATGAAAGACAGGAAGAGGGAGAACTTTGAAAATGTTCCTGTCTCCTACAGAAAAATTCAAGCTGTCATTGAGCACTCAGAGGGGCTTGCTCCTGTTGTGACTCAGAACTTCTGCTGCTGCTCTTTGTTCTTTTTCTTTTCAGCTTTAACCACACTCACTTGCTGGTTACAGCTGTACTTACATTGTTTCTTCTGCCTTGGAAGACCCCACCCCCTCCTGTATTTAAATCCTTTATAATTTTCTTCTAAAAGGCAATTTTTTATGTGTTTTCTTCTTTTTTCCAACTGAACACAATTTACTTTTTGTCAAAAAGGAATCACTGGGGAACCTGCTCCCTAAGAAAATTGCTATTCTTAGGAACCCTCCCTCCCCAATACCAAAATGTGCCATTGCCCCGGTCCCTTAAATACTGCATGAAATTTGTATATGTGTGTCTGTGTGTTTTGAGTTCACATGTCTAGCTTATTTACAATACCTAATAGTATGTAAATGCTATGTGCTTAGTTGTACCATATTGTTTAGTGTTACTGATAAGGAAGAGAAGCCTGTATATGCTTAATATAGAAGCTTTTTCTGAATAATTTCAGTTCCTGGTTGAATTAACTGAGGTGGAAGGAATCACGCAGCATCAAGTAATCAACTATATATACTCTAATCACATTCCTTGTTTAGATAATCCTTGAGATTAGAATATGGGTAGTAATTTATCTTTACTTCCTCCTAATATCTAACATAATGGACAGTTAATAGATATTTGTTGAACTAATTCTTTTGATTATAATATTAAAGCATGGATTACAAAGCTTATTCCTACCCCTAATTAGTCTTTTCCTTATCATGTTCATACTATTTTTATATAGATGTATGAATTGGTAAATAAAATACAAATATTAATAAATTAAAGTATGTTTTCAGCCCTTTGATGTTAGGAAACACAGTGATTAATCAGTTTGGTTACTAATAAACTGTAAGAACATGTGATCTTCAGAGATCCATATTAAATAATTTTTGAAGTATGAGATCTCTGATTAATTGTACATGGTATACTTGTCTTCAGAGGTGGAATGATTAGTGTCTGGATCGTACATATTTACTCTTTTGATTGGGTCATGTTCTTCAGGAAGATAAGCAAGAAGGGCATTTTAGGTCAAAGGATATCAAGATAGTTAGGCCTAAGAGAGTATAGAAGATGCCTTAGAATGTAATGTATAAATGCGTGTGTGGGGCAGTGATGAAGGTGTAAAGAGGTGAGTGGAGACAACCTGCCCTGCCTCCCCACCTCCCTGGTGGATTTAGATGCCCTGTACAATTTGGACTGTAGTTCATAGGTAGGAATCCACCAAGAGTTTTAAACAGGAAAGTTAATAGATTGTTAAGAGAGACACAATGCAGAGTGTCTATGTTAGACAGGGCTATCAGTAAGTCAGAGATAAATGAGGAATTCAATTTCTTAGTGCTGAGAAGATGACAATAGAAATCCTTAGGAAATCACTGTTTAGGTGGATGTGGAGAGTGGGGAAGGAAACCAATTCATAACTGAATTCATAACTGAATTGGTTTGAGTTCTGAAGTTTAGTTTGTTTATTCTGAACATCATTTCTGAAGGAATTTTTAGTAGGAGAAAGTAGAAGTATAATTTGGGGAAAATGATACTTGACAGTTTTAAAACTGTCAGTGGGAAATATGCAAATTAGGGTAGGCCTGCTACTCTTCGTTATCGGCTGGGTGTGGTATATGATTGGATTCACTGATGCAGGCTTAGAGCGATCCATACTGGTGAAGGCAAAAGCATTTTTTCTCTTTAATTCAATTGTTATTTATTTACTTTTATAGATAGGAGCCCACTGTGTAGCCCAGGCTGCCTTTAAACTCACTGCAGACCACAGACTTGTGGCAGTCCTCCTACCTTAGCTTCTTGAATATTGGAAGTACAAGCATCACTACCACTGCAGCTACGTTTTTCTACTTTTTGTTTTGCTGTGTTCTAGGTTTATTACTTAATTTTATATGTTTGCGCATTTTTCTTGTGTTATGTATGCACACCACATGTGTACCTGATACCTGTGAAGATCGGAAGATGGCATCAGCCCTGGAACTACACGTACAAATGGTTGTTAACTTCCATGTGTGTGCTGGGAACCAAACCAGGTTCTCTGCAAGAGCAGCGAGTGCTCTTTAACTGCTAAGCCATCTCCCTAGCCCCATTTTTCTATCTTTAATGAGCATTTCTAATTTGGTGAGAAATAGTTTTTGTGATTGAGATTTTTGCTTTTGCTTCTCATATTTAAGATCCAAGTTAAGTTTGTTTAATGGCATTCTAATGTAATATAATGTAAGAGCTAATGAATATAGAGAAGATATTTAACTAATTGGGGACAATGCATTCTTTTGATAGATTTTTATGAAACCAGATTTTGCCTTGGATGATTCTGTAACTTTTAATTCAGTTTTACCATGGTCTCATTTTAATACTGCTGGTGGGAAAGGAAACCGCGATGCAGCTTCTTCCAAGTTGCTTCAAGAAAAGGTAATTTAATTTCTTGCTGACTTTTCCCATACAGCAAACTTTATTCTGGTTAGGTGGTACTAAATCTTAGATTTACTGATTAAGTTCTACTTTTTAAATGTTCTCTCCTCCTCTCTCCCCTTTCCAGTCCTTTTTCTCCCTTCTTTCTCTTTCCTGTTCCCTTTCCTCTTCCTTTCTTTCTTGGTGTTGGGTTTGAAACTTGGGCTTCATCCATACTAGGCCAAGTACTCTACCACCTCTCCTCCCCATTAAGTTCATTTTTGTTGCCAGCCATAATTATAACAACTGTGTTCTTAACTGATGGGTTAGGAAGTAGACTCTTAGCCCAGTGGAGTAAAGTTTTGACTGTGAAAAGAGTTTTACTTTAAAAACCTTACTACATGTATGTGATTTATATATATAAATATATATTTATATGGATATATATATATATATATATAAATGGATTGATAGACAACACTGTGTAGGTGCAGAGGTCAGAGGACAATTCTGTGGTGTTATTCTCTCCTTCCATTATGTGGGTTCTGGGCATTTAACTCAGGTCCTTGGGCTTAGGAGGCATGTGATTTTGCCATCTCACTGGCCCTAAGTTGGATGACATTGTAGTGGAGAGAATATACTTGGTACAAATTGCTTTGCATTTATCCTAAATATTTCAGTTACATATTAGCTAACTCCATAACAGTGATCTAAAAGCTCAGTGAACCAACTTTGTGAAGTGATGTTTTCTTCATTTTAATATTGAAGACATTATTTTGTTGGTTTTTTTTTTTTTTTTTTTTTTTTTGTTTTTCGAGACAGGGTTTCTCTGTGGCTTTGGAGCCTGTCCTAGAACTAGCTCTTGTAGACCAGGCTGGTCTCGAACTCACAGAGATCCGCCTTCCTCTGCCTCCCGAGTGCTGGGATTAAAGGCTTGCGCCACCACCGCCCGGCAAGATCATTATTTTGAAATAAAACATATTTTAGTTAAAATAGAATACTCCTACTACACTATTTTTGCTTTATAAAGCCTAGTCTTTTGCATTTCTTTGGTCAGCAATCTTTAAATTTTACTGTGTCACTATGTCTTAGAGTAGATATCTTGAAAGTTGTTTTTAATTCAGAACTCTAGGCATATCTAGAATATTTCTACAATTTGAGTGACAGTAAAGTCTTTAATCTCTGCTCTTTCTCAGCACTTGGTCTAGAGCCTCTAAAAGTCATGACTGATTCTTAAGGACATTTTATTTTGTTCTTGTGACATTGCTTAACCTATGAAAGCCTCTTTCAAGTACATAAACAGGGTCCAGTTTTCTGTAGGAACTGAAGAACAGACTAGGAGCCTGAGAAGACTTGGGGGCAAGAATCATGTGCCTGGGAAGGAAGAAGTAGGCCAATTATCTTGTATTCTTTGATCTCACATTTATCTGTCTTTGGGCTGCACATTTTGATACCCATTTTGTGTGTCAGAATCCAAGGATCCCGTGATCCAACAAGTCACACAATAGAATTTAATACTTGTCGAAATATTTTACCATTTCAGAAAGGTATTTGGATAGTCAAGAATGATATACTTAAGATATATCTGATTTTTTTTCCTTCCCTTCGAAGCTGAGCCATTATCTGGATATTGTGGAAGTAAACATTGCTCACCAGATTTCTCTACGTTCAGAAGCATTTTTTCATGCAATGACCTCTCAACACGAATTGCAGGACTACCTCAAGAAAACTTCCCAGGCTGTAAAAATGCTTCGAGATAAAATTGCACAGATTGATAAAGTTGTGTGTGAAGGATCACTACATATTTTAAGACTGGCACTTACCAGAAATAATTGTGTTAAAGTATACAATAAACTGAAGTTAATGGCCACTGTACACCAAACTCAGCCTACAGTGCAGGTGTTATTATCTACTTCTGAATTTGTTGGAGCATTGGACTTAATAGCAACAACTCAAGAGGTTCTGCAGCAGGAGCTTCAGGGCATTCACAGCTTCCGGTACGTCTGTTCTGTAAACCGTTCAAAGTAATGTCAGGGAAGTTTCAGGGATAAATATTTATATGCAGTGTTAAAAGTATAGATGTATTCAAAGTGAGATGTGTAGTTTTCTTCCAGATTGTTTTGCTTAGTAATGTTATGATTGTTATTTATATTAGCAAAACAAATAAAAACAAGTATTAGTAGCGATATTTCCATAGAGAAGCTAAGTTAAAATTTCTAGTAGATGAAATAAATACAAAACCAGTTACAATTTTGAAACTAACACTTTGAAAATGTTCAGATGACTTTGTGTCTAAATGGTAAGTCTGACAGCTCTGGTCTGTGAATACCAGAGTGCTTTAAATTCTTTGGAGTGATGATCGTAGGCTCATGGGATGGCTTGGGGTCCACATGTGTTGTCAGGGCATATACAGGCACGAGTACAAATAAAATAAACATAAAAATCTTTCTAATAGGATTTATTGAATTTTTTAAAGATTCATTTCTAATTTTCAGTTTGTGTCTCAAATTTCAAAATTCCAGATGATTGGGGGAAAAAAAAAACCCTGTTCTTCCTGAGTTCTTACTTTGAGAATACCTTTACCAAACCAAAACCTAAACAAATGGGAGATAACCCAATTAGAGAAGTGCTTACCAAGGAACTGTGAGAACCCAAATTGGATCTCTAGAGTACACATTTTAAGAATTTGGTCATGATAATAGACACAGAAACTGGAAGACCTTGGGACTCATTGGCCTGCCAGCCAAGTATACTCAGCAAATTCCAGACTAATAAGAGATTGTCTCAAAAGAACAGAGTACATGGTGCCTGAGGAGTGGCACCCTTGCCTGACATTTGGCACACATACACACACTGATAAGGGGTGGTAGTGGCTACAGGTGTTTGTTGTTCATAGTGCACTTGCCTAACCTATGAGTTTTATCTTTGATACCACCAACACAAAAACAAAGCTAATTTGACTTTGAAATGACATATAAAATACCTTTAAGATTATAGTTATGGATATTTTATGTGAAATTGTATTATTTATAGACCAGTTGCAGCCATTACAATGTCACTACACTAAGCAGGTGTTGATGTTTTTATATAAGTTCTTGTCTTCTGGCAGACTCAATCAGAACTTGAAACAAGAGGTTCATTGCATTCTTACAGATGTGCTCTGTAAGTTAATAGAGATGTAATATAGTCTAGGAGAGTTAGAATCAAAATAAACTCATTTTGATTGAGTTACAAGTTCTCATTAACTAAGATTATGTATATGGACTGTTTAGATAGCACTTTAGAACCTGTACAAAATCGAATTGAGGGGGCTGGAGAGATGGCTCAGAGGTTAAGAGCACTTACTGTTCTTCCAAAGGTCCTGAGTTCAATTTCCAGCAACTACATGGTGGCTCGCAACCATCCGAAATGAGATCTGGTGCCTTCTTCTGGTGTGCAGGAATACATGGAATGTTGTATACATAATAAATAAATCTTTAAAAAAAACAAAATTGAATGGAGTCATTGCTTCATTCATTCATTGAAGAAATAGTAGTGAGCACTTAGCACTTAGGAATGACAGGCTGACTATGAGAGTTTTGAGTCATGACAGTTTCTGCTGTGTGTTTTGTTAGGAGGAGTTAATCACATGGCTTGGCAGTTAGGGTACATCCAACACAGTGTGATGGTGTGCACATGGCTGTGGAACTCCTAACACTAGGAGCATAATCTAGATCTTGATGGTTGTAGAAATGGTTACAGGCTAAGTCAAAGGCTTTTGAAAGGCTATTAAAAGCTCTTGTTGAAAATTCTCTCTATAAAATTGTACCTGCACATAAAATTTTGGGTGATTCATGGGCCTTTGAAGTCTACTATGTGTTTCCCTACATGGACACCCCCTCAACTAGTTTTCTAGTTTTTTTCACCTCTGAATTTTAAAATTTTTTTCATTTTCAATTTGTGTGGTATTTTTAATGCATAGTTGATTTTTAGCATTGCTTTACAAAAATAGACTTAAATGACAGAAGCTCTGAGTTTCACTTTTTGTTTATCACCTGATAAAGTTATGATAACATAGGCACCAGTATTGTCTGACCAGCACAGAACTAAGAACTAGAATTAATGATTGAATGCCTGCTTGCTGAATTCAGATTCTAAACCGGTTCTAGTTTTTACCGCAAAGTTCATGCAGTTTTATTTGATACATCTGTTTGTTTGTAATTGATAATATTGATAAAGACTGTAGTTAGCCAAAAATGTCTGGAAAAATTGTAAGACTAGAGTTAGATGTTTATCAGTGATTTATGATTTATTGCACTACAGAATTCAAGCTTACATTTATTTATCTATTTACTTCATGTAGCTTTTTCTTGGGGGTCAAACTCATAGCTTTGTCATACTGGACAGTGACCCACCAACAACCCTAACTTGGATGTAGCTCTTGTCTCATTTTTTTGAGATGCCTGTTGCTATTTTCTTTAGAATCTATACATGTAAAGGATATTTATTTATCTGTAAACATTTCTGTAAAGCTGCCTATCACCTGTCAGTTCTCGTATGGTTATAACTGTGTAAAAGTTTGGTATCAGAATTGAGTTTAATTTATACTTCACATAAGCATCTTTATATGCAAGTTATTTCAAAAATGAAAAAAACCTAAAAGATAATATCTTAATCCTGATTCATACTTGAAGTGATTTGAGACTGAGTTTGGTAGTTGAGGAATTTTACTTTGTGTTTTAAATTTCTGGCAGATTCTATGTGATGGATTTAAAGTCTTTTTACTATGTTAAAAATGTCAATGTTATTTTCTTGTAAGCTTCATTGATACTTTAATACCACTTAATTTTATTTGAAAATATAATTCATTTTAGATTCTTTATATTTTTTGTCTAATCAATTGGGGAAATGTATGCTTCAGGTTTCTTTTCTTTTTTCTTTTTTACTATAAGGTTTGTTGGTATAAACTGTTGTTTTTAAATCTAAGAACTTTCTATTTGAATTTCACCTGCTTCCCACCCTCCCATGCCTTGGTTCATGTTTTAGTCGTTTTTTTATGGGACATGTCTTAGACAAGCCCTTAATCTCTTTCTTAGTAGAAGAACTAAAGATCACTGTTGGGTTAAGTTGTTGATAGTCTTCTGTTTTTATAGATGCTAGTCTAGGTTTTACATTTGCCTGTAAACTTTGTCTTACATTTTAAGGGGATTTTTATTTCAAACTTCCAATAGTCATGTTACCAAAAATATATAATTTTTTAAAAAAAAGAATTCAATTCTTTTTTTTTTTTTTTTTGGTTTTTCGAGACAGGGTTTCTCTGTAGCTTTGGAGCCTGTCCTGGAACTAGCTCTTGTAGACCAGGCTGGCCTCGAACTCACAGTGATCCGCCTGTCTCTGCCTCCCAAGTGCTAGGATTAAAGGCGTGCGCCACCACTGCCTGGCTAAATATTGTTATTTATGTGTAATTTTCTGTATTTTTTTCTGGTCAGTGATAGAAAATAATACCTATGTGTATTTTCTTTTATCTTTTTGACCTGAAATATTTCTGTGTAAACTTGTCTTTCTGACTTCTAGATCTCAGAATACTTCATTTCCTCTAATGACATCTTACTGCAATTTACTGTGCTTTATTGTCTTTTGTGGCTTTTAAAGTCTTTCTGTTAGGCATTAAATGTCTTGTGCAAGAACTGTGTCACACACATCTTAATACACATTTGTGAGACCTATGGATTATCTAACATAGTACCAAAAAAGTACATTTTTTTTGTGTTCTTGGTATATTTTTTCTGTCTTTTAAACATTCTGTAATCATTGTAACTATTTAAAATTAACTGTTCATACCTATTTGTAGTAGATATATACCTGACTCTCTCCATCCTGACTGCTTACTAGGCTCCCAGAAGAGCTTTAAAGATAGGTATGCCACACCCCATTGAAACCAATTAAGTTACACTTCTAGAAGGCAGGACTGTTTTCAAAGCTCTCTGAGAATTTCTAATGTAGCCGGAATTGAGATGCTAAATATAATCACTATTGCATTCTTTAAATTTTAGATCTTCTAATGAAAGTGCTTACATCTATCTTCCTATGTGCATTTCTTTTTCTATTTTTAAGCAAAAATTTTAACCACAGCATCTTCCTTTTTCAGAGAAGTACTGTGTATCTGATAAAAGCTACCAAGCCTGATTCCTTTTCTGAGCCTATAGAGTAATTTATTCAGGTGGAAATTTTGACTCATGCCTAATTCCTACAATGATTATTTTGTATGTTTATTGGTTTTTGTAATTAAAAAATAATGGTTTTTACTGTTTTAAATTATGATACTGGACAATTTTAATTATAATACATACATGTTTTACTGTCACACATGAAAAGAAATTCTACTCTTAGCAATAAACATAGTCATTGAAATAATACATACAATTTTGCTGTATTATTAATTTAGTGGTATTGTTAAAGTTAACAGTATTCAAATTCTTACATAGATACACTGTGAAAGTCTCAGTATGGCCCTGAGAATGCATTTAATATTGATAGGCCCAGCTTTTCTTTTTCTTTCTTTTTACAGTAAGGCTTTAATTACTTTGAAATCTAGGGCTGTGTTTGCTTTTTTTATTGTAAAGGTTTGTAGAAACAGAACATTATTGAGTTCGTTAGTACTCTGAACCAAGTATGGTGCATGTAATAGATGAGCTGATTGGTTTTCCTGTACAGAAGCTATGAGATATGATGTGCTGTCGTATTTCCACAGATAATGCAGGTGAGGTATAGTCAGCCTTAAATAATTTGATTCAGGTGATAAAGCTAGTTACAAAACAGTAGAAGGGAGATTCAGACATCTTGTTAATACATTTGAATGAGCATCTTCCTGTCCCTCTGGACACCAAACTGATTTTATAATGATGTAGATGCTGAAATTATAGGCAACTGTGCTAGTTTTACTGAACAAGGAACTATCAGAGTAATTAATTTTCAGATAAAAATGAATGAAATTAGTTTGCTTTCTAGTTGTAAGCCTGCCTTCCTTCCTTCCTTCCTTCCTTCCTTCCTTCCTTCCTTCCTTCCTTCCTTCCTTCTTCCCTCCATCTCTCTCTCCCTCCCTATCTAAGAGGTGAACAGCATCCAGATTTAATTACGGATTTCAGCATTCTGTGGTTTAATTGATAAGAAGCTATTTTCTGATTTCATTTAAGGAATTTATTTTATTAGTTTCGTCAAGATATTCAACATATTATTTGATTCTATAATCAAATCTATATCATCTGCAGTTTGGTTTCCAAACATTAGAATAAGAAAACGTCATATTTTATGCTTTGAGCTAAAGCCAAGAGATCTTGCTGTTTGATAAAGTGAAAACATCTGTAGACTGTATTAATATTCAAGTTTCTCTGATACATGGAACACAGAGGTCACTATATTGAGCATCTTAGCAGAAAATCCAAATTAACGTATAAATTCAGCCATGTAGGAAGTTCCAATTTACTTTAGTTGGATATATAGATTTAGTGCTTTTTCAGAAGTAGTATTACAGGTTTCTTCTTTTTTTTTATTTAAGTCCTATTGTTTACAGCTCTCTAACGGAATAGAACTGGTGGACTGAACACACGCACACTCACATATAGTGAGGGGCATTTATTTGTGAGGTTTCTACAGGTTGTGACTTTCTTTGAGTCAGGTTCAGTTCCCATGCAGTCCCTATCTGGAGCTGGGCTCCAGAGAATTGCTAGAGAGCTACTGGTCTTCAGTCAACCAGCATTGGGATCCTGAAAAAGTGGATTCTTACAGGTGAAGGAGTGCCTTCTCAGCAGGATGGATGAACTTGCCAGTAAGAGTGAGGGCAAGCAGGCAAAAGGAAAAAAGACTTCTTTATTCTGTGTCTTTTTATATGGGGCGCCTCCAGAAGGTATGACCCAGATTTAGGGTGGATCTTCCCACCTCAAATGATCTAGTCAAGAAAATCTCTCATGGGGACTGGAGAAATGGCTCAGTTGGTTAAGAGCACTGCCTGCTCTTCCAAAGGCCTGAGTTCAATTCCCAGCAACCACATGGTGACTCACAACCATCTGTAATGAGGTCTGCTGCCCTCTTCTGGCCTGCAGACATACACACAGACAGAATATTGTATACATAATAAATAAATAAATATAAAAAAGAAAATCTCTCATTGTTATGCTCAGATGTAGTCAAGTTGACAGCCAAGATCAGCCATCACAGTATTCTATTTTAGTAGGTATGTCACCACTCTATAAAGACATTATTAAGCTACATACTTTTATTTATTTATTTTTGAGTCATGCTCTCAAGGTAGCACAGACTGGCCTGGAACTATATAGATCAGGTTGGCCATAAATTCAAAAAGATCTGTCTGCCTCTGATTCCCCAGTGTGCCACCATGTCCAAATGTTATTTGATAACATTAAAGTTTTTATCTGCTCCTTATAATCTGAATTTAAGGATACATAAAAATGAAGCTGCTCAAGTTATTTAAGATTGTCTGAGGCCAGGCAGTGGAGGCTCACATCCTTAATCCTGGTACTCAGGAGGCAGAAGCAAACGGATCTCTGTGAGTTCAAGGCCACCCTGGTCTACAGAGCTAGTTCCAAAATGGTCAGGGCTACACAGAGAAACCTTGTTTTGAAAAAATAAAATAAAAAGTCTGAGAACCTTATTAATAGGTCATGCTTAAATTGACAGGAATTTTTTTTATTATTTTAATGAACAAATAGTAGGTGCATTCATACGAACCTGACCCCAGAATTTTTGTGGGATTTGTTGAGGACTATTATTACACCCAGAGTTAATATACACCTGAGTATTGCCTTCTAATCTGCATTAAAAGAGAATCTATGATTTCCATAAAATTACTTGAAGAAAAAGTAGTATTAAATTTACATGTAAATCTATATCATGGCTTATAATTAAAAAAAAAATATCAAAGCCAGGCAGTGGTGGCTCACACCTTTAATCCCAGCACTTGGGTCACAGAGGCAGATTTTTGTGAGTTTGAGGCCAGCCTGGTTCTTCAGAGAGCGTTCCGGGACAGCCAGGGCTGTTTCACAGAGAAACCCTACCCTGGCTCACGGGGGTTGGGGGATAGAGGTTGGTGATGATCAAGAATACAAGTACATGGAAAGATAAAGGAAGTCAAGAAAGTTATAGGAAACTAACTAGATAATACCCTATGTACCATCAGTTCATGGCCATTCTTCTTTGTAACTCTCCCCAGACTCCTGAATTATTTTAAGTTACAAATATTTTGTTTCAGCTATAAACATTTCATGTAGTTTTAAAGATGAGATTTAAAAAAAAAAACTATGTCACTGATCTCTTCAGATAGCTACTTGATGATGACTTGTCTCTGCTTATCCCCAATTTTATAGTATGTTTGTTGTATTATATAACTGCCCAAGTAATATCTGCAGAATATAATTGTCCAGTTAATATTGGATTGACTTATATGTTCCAAACACCTTTTGATATATAGCTTTATTTTTTTTTTCCTTTTGAAAGTATTCATTGAGAACTGCAACCTCATGTTTCACATAGTCTCCTTCTATCTGTGTTTTCTGTAATTGGAAATTGGTTAGATTTTCTTACAGGAGCGCTGAATATGGAGCAGTGTGCAAGTTAGTGAGCATGTATGCAGTTGTCCCTCTCAGCGCCCTGATCAGTACCGCTATAGTCTATTAGCTGGTCTATTCCAATAAAGAGAACCCCCCCCCCATTAACAATTTTTTGAAAACACAAATTTGGAATTTTGACAGTAAGAAAGTCTGATACAGTATAGCCTAAAAATATTTTCTGAATTTAGAAAAAGTATGTCACAAATGTATAAAATATATGTAGACAGTAGTCTATTTTTATTATTTCCTGTCACAAAGCACAACCCTATTAGAAAAAGGAACATGTGTCAGAACTTAGCTGGTAGCACCTAACTGTACATGGCACCGTCCACAGGAGAGAGATGTGAACAAGCTCTAAGATTGCAGCATTACACGCGCAAGCTGCCTACGCCCCAGGCTGTCATTTCCTGTTGCTCTGGTGGGGGCTGCAGTACTATGTGACAGTCATCTCTCCAGCTGGGTTACACAGGGGGTTAAAGCCAGTTTAGACAAATTAGTGAGCAACTCTCAAACCAGGTAGGTGGGGAGACAGCTCACACCTAAAGGCCTTGTCTGTAGCGTGCGTGAGAGCGTGTGTTCAAGCTTCAGTGGTGCAAAAGAGGGAAGAAAAAACGTTCATGCTTCTTACATGTTTTACAATACATACTACATTACAACATACAAAGTATGTGTTCAAACTTAGGTTGCTGGTATGGGTTTTGGTCAGCAGCAGGCTATTAGGACTTAAGCTTTAGAGGAGTCAAACAGCATAGGGATTTTTTATTTTCCCTCGTATGTGGGTGCAGGGAGACACCTCTGATCCCTGAACTGCTTGGTTGGTAGTCAGCCACATCTGGCTAGTCTGAAGCAGCTCCTGTAAGGAAAGGTGGAGTGGACTCTAGATAACTGGTCTTTAACTAGCAGTTTTTGAAATATAAACTGGGAACACAGCATCTTCCAAAGGTAACTGCTAAGCTGTTCTTTAAAAAGTTCTTAAACTAAGTGCATGGATTTAGATTTATATGCATTTGATATTTTTTAAGTTTTTGAAAAAGCCTTTTGGCATTTTTATTTTTGTAGATATTCAAATTGATGTTTTATTGGCGATTCTACCAGTTCATTCTTGAGTCCTTTTAATGAGTCCTTGAGAAATAACTTGATAGCCTATAATTTTTTTTTTGTGGTAGGACCCCCCCCCATTTACACATTTCCTAGCCTGGATTGTATGCTGTCATTTCTTTAGTGATTTGTCCTTTTATAAAGAAATTTAAGTTTTATTATTACTGTATGTGTGTGTGTGCATGTGCACATGCCTGTAACTTTTAGGACTCAGTCTTTCTACCTTGTTGAGACGAGGTCTTGTTTCTGTTGTGCTGTGTATTCCTGGTTAGTTAGCCCAGAGCTTTGAGCATCGAGCTGTCTTCCACCTTATGTCTAGGTGGAGGGTGTTGAGATTACCAATGCACACCATGAGATCGGCCTTTTTTACGTGGGTTTACGAGGCCATTTCACTTGTGTGGCAAGTGCGTTTACCTGCAGAGATGGCTGTCTCATCAGTGTGGGAGCCTCTTTTAGCGAGAGAGTGTGTTTAGAAATTAGAGCTCCTGGGTTGCTTCTTTCTATGCTTTTGTAGTGGATAGAACTAGAAAATAATTTGCCCTTTGAATTATTTTACATAATTTCAATTTATTTGTTGGTGTTAAGATTGAGCCCAGGGCCTCATGTATGCTAAACACTCTATTACTAAGGTATACCTCAGCCCCTGATTTTCCCCCTAAGAAGAAGCTGTGAGCCCTCTGCTGATACTGCCCATTTGCATGGATGCCTATAGTGTGTTCCTTCTGCAATTTTATTATCTTCCTTGACCAGGCTGAAAATGTGATTCTTAGACGCCAGCACCTTTTCTCATTTGTTTTTAGTAAACAAAATGCTCTCAGAACTCTTTTCCCCCACTTATCTGTGGGAATACTCCAACACCATCAGTAGACGCCTAAAGCACAGATAGTGCCAAACTCTGTGATCACCGCCCCATGCCTGTGATCAGGTTAGGCACACTCAAAAATAAACAATGGCTAACAATTGTAATAATATCCTGCAAAAAGTATAGTTGAACATGATGAAGTTTACAGTCCTTGGTTAAGACCATTTTGTGATTTATCCAATTAGATCCTCATTTGTCAGTATTTGGATTATTTCCATTTTCCTTTTTTTGAGATATGATCTCAGTGTATTGGTCAGTTCCTTTGCCGTAGCCTCCTGACTGCTGGGAGATAGGTGTGCCACCACGCCTGACTTCACTTCCTCAGCTGCAGTAACGCACCCAGCCTGTCTGTAGCATGTCCATATGTCTGTATGTGTGTATGGTTATAACTTTTAACTTTTGCCAGCACAATTGTGATTGCAGTTCTAAAAAGTGGGATTTCTAGGTCAAACGGAAATTGCCTAAGTAGTTTTGTTAGGTTCTGGCAGTGTTTCAGTTTGTGGTGGTATGAGATGTTGGCACCATTTATGACAAGTTTATTAATCCTCTTACTAACTGTAAGAAATATTTTCATATCGCAAAATACAACTTAACCTCTTATTTTGTCATGTTTGTTTCAAAATCATCACCACCACTTCTTACCATAAACTGTTTATGATAGAATATTATTGTCCTAAAAGTTGTAACTGTTTTAACTAATTTTGAAACTGCACTGTTGCCGCCTATCTTCATAAAAATAGCTGATGGCACTCCGAGGTCCTCTTTTTCAAGTAAATGCACTGTATGTATTAGAAGTAGTTTACTAAATTTATATTTAATTTAAAATTAAGTTTAAAATGTTAAAAATTATCTCCAAAGATAATTTATTATATTTCTATATTAAATTAATAACATTATCAGACATATTTGTTATTTATTTATTTGGATAGATGGGTCTTATCCTCACTGTCCTGGAACTTGCCACCCACCTAGAACTGGAATTGTAGCTGGTTTGAAGGTTCAGGGAACTGGACACATGTCTTCTACAAGAACAGCAAATGCTTTAAGTTCTGGTAGCCCTCCCCCCCATCTCTCTAGCCACTAATCATTTCGAACTTAGTGACCTGAGGGCTGATAAGAGTAGCTCAAATTTATCATGACAGGTTGAGTTGAGTCGTTCTGTCCCTATGGCCATTTAGATTACTTAAATGAAAGAACAGAGCCTGCCAAGTATTAGGGACTTCAGCTTTCTGAGTAAATGAATGATTAGGGGGCCGTTACCACTGATACTCAATAAATGGTTAGAGGAATTCGAACAGCTGATATTTCATCTATAAAAGCAGTCATAAAATGTATCCAGTAAGGGTTTCTACAACTTTTTAACTGTTTAGTGTTTACAATTAAAAACTAAGAGAAAGGCAGAATTCTGGAGCTTAAGTGATGTCATGACAGTGATTTTCACTCATTATAAAGGGCTCCATTTTACTAAACCGTCATGTTGTTGAGTAAGTACTGTCAGCTAGAAAAGCTTCGTCTGTTCTTTCGAAAAGGCAATGAATTTATGGCTTTAAGTGATAAATTGTGCAATATATATATATATATATATATATATATAATGTTTTTCTCTTCTTTTAATAGACATTTGGGGTCACAACTTTGTGAAT
The DNA here is from genome assembly GCA_028555095.1 of Dicrostonyx torquatus. Taxonomy (NCBI): domain Eukaryota; kingdom Metazoa; phylum Chordata; class Mammalia; order Rodentia; family Cricetidae; genus Dicrostonyx; species Dicrostonyx torquatus. Next base: position 1,622,298 of record JAQHUG010000378.1, on the reverse strand, counting down.
TAGAAAAGCTGATTGATAAAATGATGATTGCAGAGTTTTCCACTTACTCTCATAGTGACTTGACTAGACCACTGGATGGTGAATGTCACGTTTTAGAAGAGGTATGTGTCTGAACTGTGCAATCCAACTGTCCTTGCTTCCTGCACAGCTTCAGCTTAGAACACATTCTTCTAGGTGGCCTCAGATTTCCATGTCCATCAGACTGTTGAGGCCCTGTGCTAGCCATGTGTCTCTAATAAGTATCATAAATGCTTAGTATCCTGTGAAGGGGAGAGTGGAATAATGTCATGGTCTATTTAGAAAAAGGAGTTGAAATGAGGTCTTTAAAGGTTACAAATCAAGTTCAAAATAGAGATATAGGATGAATGGCTTAATTTATATTCCATGGGCATGTATTCACTGGGGTTTATCTTCTGTAAAAAGTGATGGTTATGTGATAATATGTTAATCATCCAAATTTACTGATCACCTGTTTTGAACGCTTGATTTGCATGTATATGTACATATATCCAGGCTTTACTGACTGGTAATTTTGCAGTGCAGATCATTGCCAAGAACCATCAAGAAGGAGAAAGAATCTAAAGACCCTGACTCATAGTGACTGAAAGAGGTGTGCATATTAGTGGCTGGCATCCCACTCAGAGTCCAGATGGCATTCCAGTCTTGTGGAATGGTTATAAGTGTTTGTGGATATTCTCTTAACTGTAGAAATGAGTACAGAAGGCCTATTAGTATTGTTTGTCCTTCAGCCAGCTTCATTTCATCCATTGTGGTAGAATAGGGATTACCTGTTGAAGATCACAGACTCCAAAAATCTGATGGCAAGATTGCTGTGGGAGGGGTAACATAATCCTTCTGGGCACAACACACTGTCTGTGGGCAGAGAGCTGAGGTTCTTGACACAACCCTTTCGATAAATGCTTCTATTTTTAAATTAAATTTCAAATGTAAAATTATGTATCTTTGTTTTATTTTAATAGGAAAGATTAATATCTCTTGTATTTGGACTTTTGAAACAAAGAAAACTTAATTTTTTAGAAATCTATGGTGAAGAAATGATTATCACAGCAAAGAATATCATTAAAGAGGTATTGTACATATTTTATTTGATATATGAAACCCTGTGAAGTATATTTTATGTCACCTAGTAATATATAAGATATGCAGTATAGTAGCAATATGTCATCATTTTCTTTAAAATTGTATACATGGAAAAATAAGAGAAGCACCCTACCAGCCAAGTCTTAACACTGTTTTAAAATTTTTCTATGTATGAATATTCTTTCTGGGTTTCTTATGATTTTGTACAGATGTTAGAACCACATAGTATTTGTTCGCACTATTCTGCAAACCTTCTAGATACCAGTTTTATGGTTCTGTAAAATTGAACCAACGTCTTGTTGGTCAGACCTGTTTTGTCTCTCTTTCAATGTGGAATATTTAAGGTTCAAATTTGATACTGTGAATAAAACTGACAGACCTCTTGGATAATTTTTTTATATATATTTAAGTTTTGTTTGTTTGTTTTAAAGGGATTGGAAGGATGGTACAGTCAGAGAACCTACCTTGATCCTCAGAACCTTTTTGAAAATACTGCACACGCGTGTGCACTTGTAACCCCATTTTTGGGGAGAACCTGGGGCTGCCTGGCCAACCAGTCCATCCTAATAGATGAGCTACAGGCCAACAAGTGACCCTGTCTGAAAGGAACTGGATGGCCTTGAAGATAACAGCTGAGATGGTCTCTGGCATCCATGCCTGCACACAAGCAGGCACACCTAGATTCACACACATGTGCACTTATACATGCATACAGACAGAGAAACAACAAAAAGGTGGTTTTCTTAGGCTGATGTCTGAAAGAAGAATTGCTGGTAGAGAGGGAAGAATAATTTTTTAAGTTATTTAATACATAAAACTGCATTGTTGTTGAAAACATTTTACTAATTTATAGTCCCCACTCTTAAGTGTTTAAGTGTTCTCTTCCTTTTGCCCTGCTTTGAAAGTAACAGTCTACAATCTTTTAGATTTTACCCCTTTTTCTGGGGGTTGAATCCAGGCTTTATGTTGGACATGTTAGGCAAATACTCTGCTACAGAGCTGAAATCCCAACTCTGCCATGTATAGTTTCCCCACTCTTTGTTTTGGTAGTTTTAACTTAGATAATTTTACATGTGTTTATTAGGCTTAATCACCATTAGGTTGAATGTACATATATAAGTTTTCAGTGTTTATATAAACTACACAAAACCTACAATTGCTTTTTCTTTTACTTCAACACTGGATGAAACACTGTTTTTCTAAATGGTATAACCATTGTGGAAAATTGTTGGCAGTATTTATTAATGCTAACTATATATACATTACAAAACAGAATTTTTTTTTTTTTTTTTTTTTTTTTGGTTTTTCGAGACAGGGTTTCTCTGTGGCTTTGGAGCCTGTCCTGGAACTAGCTCTTGTAGACCAGGCTGGTCTCGAACTCACGGAGATCCACCTGCCTCTGCCTCCCGAGTGCTGGGATTAAAGGCATGTGCCACCACCGCCCGGCGAATTTTTGTTCTTAAGTATTCACCTAACAGAATACTGAGGTAAATTCATTCACACAGTACAATAGAATGTATACGGCAGCACTATTCACCATCAGAGAAAAAGGAATCGTCTACATTGTTTCATCAGATAGAGAACTGATAACAGAATTATGGCATATACACAATGAAATACTGTATTGAAATGCAGCTGAATGAATTATTCACATTTGCATAAATGAATAGTATAGACATAATGTAAAACCAGACACAGAAAGAATATACACTACATGTATGATTCAGACACAGGCAAAATGAATCACACTTTAGAAAACTATTAATAGTAACTTTTTGTGTCTGGAGTGATTGCTTGGCAGTTAAGAGCATTGGCTGCAGGATCAGTGTTCAACCCTCATGGTGGCACGTAATGTATTTCACTTGAGTTTCAGTGGTTTCAACACCCTCTTCTGGCCTCTGCAGGCACTACCTGCATGTGACAGACATTTAGGAAAACATTGATATACATAAAATAAAAATCAACTTTAAAAGATAGTGTCTTGAGAAGAGTATTACCTAGACACAGAATGGAATTCCAAGCGCTTTAAATGTTCCGTTTCTTTAAGTGAGTTTTAGTTCAACAGATAGCACTCTGTGTGACAGTGTTACACTTTCTGTGTAATTTGTATGAGTTTCCTGGGAGTGGGCATTTACTGTATTGAGGCCCTGTGTTTAATCCTTAGCACTATACTTGCAAAAAAAGACTATTGTAGTCAAGGAACTCTTTTGTTTTTATTTATTAAAAATAAAAAATATTTTATGTATAGGAATGCTTTGCTTGCCTGTATGTCTGTACATTATGCACATGTCTGGTATCTGAGGAAGCCAGAAGAAGGCATTGGATCTCCTGGAACTGGTTATGAGCCACCAAGTGGGTGCTGGGACTCAAACCTGGGTGAGGATCCAGCGCTTTTAATGACTGAGCCAATTCTAGAGCATAGTTCTTATGCTTTTAATTCACATGGATATGTGTGAGCATCTTCAGTTGCATGTGGGGTGATCCATGCATGTGTGTGTACACATGTGGAGGTCAGAGGACAACCTTTGGCACCCTTTGGAGACATCCACCTTGTGTTTTGAGACCATCTCTTATTAAACCTGGAGCTTGCCTGACAGGCTAGGCTGACTGGCCAGTGAGCCCCAAGACTGTCTGATCCTGGCTCCCCAGCTGTCCAGTAACAGGGTGTGCAACCACAACTGGCTTTCTAACATGGATTCTGGGAATTAGACTCAGGTTCTCATAGTTACAGGACAAGCACCTTACTGACTGAGCTCCCCCTACCCAGCGTGTTCTTTTTTAATGTACAGATGAAACATGAAGTAGTTGGGATTCTAGAAACAATTGACTAAATTGCCCTTTTTTCTTAAATTGCAGTGTGTGATTAATAAAGTTTCACAAATAGAAGAAATAGACACAGATGTTGTTGTGAAGTAAGTATAAACACGTGTATAGCTTTGTGTTTGTCATGGGAATGATGAGACGTGTGAATTAGCATTTTAAAAGGAACTAAACTAAGCGATTGTGGGCTGAGGTTTGGGTCAGGGTGTAAGAAGTTACACATGATAATGAAGTACCTGTAAGAGATAGAATGAGCCTTAACAAAATGCAGAGGAAAGATAATGCTGGCCTTAAGCAAAAGCTGCAGCCTTGGGTAGAGGAAACAGCACGTGAGGTGACTCTTGGGGTGGGAGCGAGAGGGGCAGGTACAGCTCCTTATCCTCAGAGCTACACTTATAGCTCCTGTGAAGGCCTGTGACAGGCGGGAGCCTCACCTCCACTGTGTCTTCTTACGTGCTCTCTAGCCTTGCTGCACGGCACAGGCATTAGTCTGTCTGCAGATGTTCCTACCCTCTGTCTTTAGGTCCTTGCTCTCGCTTTGGACCTACTGTTAAGTAAATAAAGGATATATGAAGAAAAGCACTGATACTTAACATAGCTCATCTGTTAGCTGAGATTGTTACACGTGATTATTGGGCAGGTAATATATGCAACATGGATACATTGAACAAAGGGATGAGTCTAATCCATGGTAGGGAGGGGAGGAACAGTCATCACACTACTCACAACGGCAACGGGGATAAACTCCTGTTTTTTGGGAATTTTTTTTTTTAGTATATTTCAATTTAGTATTACCTGTTTTGAATATGGGTAATAAAAGCATAAAGCTGTAGATACAGAGTTGAGTCCTTTATCTTTGCTTTTTCTAGTCTTTATAAGGACTTGTCATTGGCCAATCCCTGCAGGTTGACTTTTCATAGCAGAGTTGAGTATAGAGGGGGAATAGAGGGTTGATACAAAGTGGGAGGTATTGAAAATCATTTATTATGGTGGGGGTAGCAATAAGTTTAAATCACTTAGCTCTATAGTCAAACTTCTAGTAGGCTTTGAGGAGTTTGGGTATTTAATTTTGAATTGCTTGTGTCCATACATTTTTGCTTTTATCTTGAAATGCCTATCTTCTGAGGATAGTGATAAGTATTTTACGACTGAATTTCTCATTCATTTATTTATGTAAACCTTACCTGGTCAAAGATACAAATGCTGATATGGATGGTTTTTAAGGTTCCGGGCCAAACTCCCAGAATGGAGATGTGGAGTGTTACAATTTGCACACATTCCCTTGGCACATCTGTTTCAGAATTGGTTGGAGCACCAATTGTCAAGGAGGAACTACTGGGAGACAAGTCAGGGGCACTTTTAGAAAACCCAGGAAGCAGTGACTTATTTTCTTGTTCTTATGCAGGCTAGTTTTTTGTCAACTTGATACAAGTTAGAATCGTTTGGGGAAAGGGTCTCTCAGTTCCATAAGGCTGGCTTATTGGCAGTTCTGTAGTACATTTTCTTAGTGATTAATGTGAGAGGTCCCAGTCCACTGTGGATGGTGCCATCCCTGTGCCAGTTGGGATCCTTGGTGCTTTAAGAAAGCAAACCTAGCAAACCACAGAGAATAAGCCTGTAAGCAGGACTCCTCCTTGACCTCTGCATCATTTCCTGCCTCCAGGTTCCTGCCTGAGTTCCCCACCTAAGTTCTCTTAGCAATAGAGTATGACATGAGATTTGTAAGCTTAATAAATTCTTTTCTTCCCAGAGTTTGTGGTAGTGGTGTTCTCTCACAGCAATAAAATCCCTAGTTGAGACACTTTGTAAGAAATTTCAGAATTTCTCAAATAGAGAGCTTCCTGGTGTCCAGTACAAGAACGCTTTTTTTTTTTTTGAATAAACTCATGGCTATAGCAGCGTTTACTGGAATTACAGAGTAATAAGTTTCTTTAGTTCTATAAAATCTCATTAGGGGATTCTGTTTTGTATTAACCTGTTTCATATTGGAAGTTATTAATTGATAGCAACTATCAAAGTAATATTGGCTGACATCATTTCTTAAATGTACTGTATGTTGCTGATGGTATGTTCTATTAATGTATTTAATGTTTCTAATTGTATAAGATACATACTTTCTCTCCAGGCTAAAATGAAAACACAAAACAAAACTGAAGCAGGGAAGGGCTCAGTCACTTGGCAGATTTCTACAGCCAGCAGTTGCATTAAACAACTGGGCTTCAAGCTCTTTTGATACTGCCCAAAGTCCATGCCTTCAGGCTGCCCTACTTCTAACTAGTGGAAAAGTACTTTTTAAATTTGCATTTGGAAAAGTGGGTTATTAAATCTGTTAAGGGAAATGTTATAATTCTGTCATTATTTCACAAGAGATCCTTTTAGCTAATGTCAGTATGTAAGTCTGTGATTTTTTTTTTTTTCTTCAGAGGTCACAGCACATTCTCACATGGGATTGAGGTATGATAAGGACTATTTGCCAGTGTACTTGATTGTACTAGTCAGAATGGTGTTTAAACAGGCAGAGTTTGGTAATTGACCTCTGTAGCTTAGGAATCTATGATTTTAGTTAGGGCTCTAGATAAATGACACTTTATTTTTATGTAATATTTAGTATCCTTCCCTTCATCTTATAGATGTTATCATATTTATCCAGAGACATTTATTTCTGTTTAAATTTTTGTAGGCTTGCAGATCAAATGAGAATGTTGAATTTTCCCCAGTGGATTGATCTATTAAAGGATATTTTCTCTAAGTTTACAGTTTTCCTACAGAGAGTGAAGGTAAGCTTACACATCAGTTGCCTGAAATATCTCTGAAATTCAGTCATCTTTCCGGACAGAACTCATTAGAGCTGAAATGTGTTTGAATGCAGGTCAGCCTTTATGTACAGAATTATGTCGTTACGCCTGGGTTTTAGTTTCTTGCATTTCCCTTAGTCTGTCTTTGATGTGTCTTCATGCTGACTGGACTCACTATGCCTCTGCTGATTTTGGAGATTTGAACTTGGATTTGAACTGCTTCCTTAGAGTCATGTCTACCCCAAAAAAGAAATCAAATGCTTGAGAGAGGAACCAATATATAATGAGATCTGCAACCATGAATGTCAAAGCCCCTTATGTCTTAATAGTTTATGAAGATACTAATTTATATAAACTTTTTCATTCACTTACCTTGCAGTGTTTATCGACTATTTCCTTTGTATCAAATACCATTGTTTAGGATAATAATATTGAGGTGGACCTAACAATGTAGTTGAAAAAGACCTAAGTAAATAAAACGATAATTTTAGATGATAATAAATGTTCTTAAACAAGCAAAACAAAACAAAAAACTTATAACAAAACAGCCACTGCTGTATAATGAGATAAAGCTGTTGTAGAGAGTCAGGGGGAAGTCTCTTTGAGGAAGCTGCCATTTGTGCCAGAACCCAAGTGATGGGAAGGACTATGCAAAGGTCACAGTGAGGAGCATTCTGTGCAGTGTGCACAGGTCACGGGGAGGAGCACTCTGTGTAGAGAAGAAAATGTTGATTGAGAAGAGTCTTGGAGTGTTCAAACAGAAAGGAGCTGGCTGTTAAAGTAGTCAACCAGTGAGGGAATGTCGATGTAAGAGATGGACAGGGCATGGGGTGGCTAACGGATATAAGTTATTTTATACTTAAGTTTTTTCTGAGAGACAGGTTATATCTGGTACCGAATGTTCAAGAGGTTAGTGAAATACATAGTATGTTGTAGGGAAATTTCTGTAAGAAATGAGTTAGACTGTACTCTGTTTCTGAGCAGCAGTGAACCGCCCCTCCAGTGAAGTTGTTCTGCACAAACCACTGTTACCGCTCAACACAAGGTTGATTAAAAACTGTAATATTTGTTAAAGGACTTTGATTCATTAGTGGTCATAGATGTTCAGAATTGTGGCCACATAATTAACTCTTGTAAATCTTAGTTTCGTGATACTTGAATGTATATTTCTAAAATGTGTCCTGTTCTTTTTGTAGGCAACATTGAATATCATTCACAGTGTTGTTCTCTCAGTTCTTGACAAAAACCAAAGGACTAGAGAATTGGAGGAGATTGCACAGCAGAGGAATGCTGCAAAGGACAATTCCTTGGACACAGAGGTGGCTTATTTGACCCACGAAGGCTTGTTCATAAGTGATGCTTTCGGTGAGGGTGAGCTAGCACCTGCAGCAGTCGATACTACCTCTCAAAGAAACACATCTCCAAATAGCGAGCCCTGCAGCAGCGATTCGGTGTCTGAACCAGAGTGTACTGATTCTTCATCCAGCAAGGAGCAGGCGTCAGCATGTGCTGCTCCAGGAGGCGTGGATATTATGTGAGTATCCTGGCCATTTGATTAATGGCTTCAGTAAGATTGAGAATTTAGTTTTGGAATGTACCTTTGGTCTTGGAATTTGATAAACTATGTTAATTTATGAAACATACTTCATTTTGAAAATGTGTAGAAAGGTATGGAGGAGAACCTTGGAGATAATGAAGACATTGCAGGACTTTAGGACTGGTGAGGAACTTGAATTATTTAATAAGACGTCCTCATTTCACTGCTATGGTAATTGATTCCCAGCAAGCTTAGGAGATTGATGTAAACAGCACTGTTCCTGGAACTCATGTCCAGTACTGCTCTGGTAATTTTTCTCTGCTCGCTCTCTCTGTTCTGCTGCTTTCCTATTTCATATCAGTAAAGGTATGTTTAATGTACACATTTGGCTTTTCAAAGGCATGAGTTTCCTAGTGAACCACATTGTCTTTTAAACATCACTTGTAAAAATGTGTTTTGAAATTATTTTAGGTTTACAGAAAGTTTGCCATAATAGCATGAATACTCTAACGTATCATTCATCTGTTCTCAACATTGTATCACACGCTAAACTATACTGTCTCCCTCTTTCCTTCTTCACCCTCCCAATCAGACATGATGCCCCAGTGGCCCAGAAACTAGAGTGTGTAGTTGCTAAACCAGAACATTCTTTTACATAATCCAGGTATGGATTGTAACAGTAGATGGGATAAATCTAATCTGTAGACCACAGTCTTAATTTAAGTTTTTCAGGTATCCCCGAAAAAATATATGGACTCAAAAAATAAAAAACAAAACCTGTAAGTGCTTTGACTGTTAAGAATAACAAGACTTAGTTAACACATAAATCAGCTGTGGTCCAGAGCTCATGGAGCTCACATTTTATTTGAGCTCAGTTTATCATACTTTTCCTTCTGCCAAAACAATAATTGAACTGCACTAGTAAATGGATATATTTTTTTCTGTGTTCAGACTACTATCTTTATATTTACTAGTTATAATTGTTGCTATTAAAATCTGTATTAAAATTCTGTATCTTAACTGGGCATAGTGATGCACACCTTTAATCCCAGCACCTGGTGGGAGTGGGGCAGCAGAGGCAGGTGAATTTCTGTGAGTTCAAAGTCAGTCTGGTCTTCATAGCAAGTTTTAGGAGGGTCAGAGATACAGTGAGACTGTCTCAAAAAACAGCAACAAAAATTCTGTATCTTAAATAATAACATGATTTATTTATTTATTGAAATATTTCAGAGTTAGGAGATCTTTACCTGAGAGGAAAACTCTCCTGCCTCACTGTGGAGCTTCCGTTTGCATTCAACGTGCCTTCTGTTGCAGCATTTATCATCTCGTTGGCACCCTGGCAGTGGCAGGAGGGGGCAGGCGGCTGGCCTACTTTGTTTTGCTTCAAACTTTTAAATTGGTGGACAGTGCACATGTGGGAAAGTAGGCAAATTATAAATATTGAGCTCAAATAGTTATTCCAAAATGAAAACACAGGTCACCGGTTAGGTCAAGAAATGGAGCAGCATCCGCTCTCTAGAAAATGTACTTGCCCTTGCTCCTCCTCCTCTAATCCATTTCCGTCTTGAAACTATTAGTGATCTGTGTGTATGTTGTGTGTGTGTGATTGTTGCTTTAGTTTTTTGCTATATATATGGTAGAATCACACTTTTGTGTTTATCTGATTTCTTTTCCTTCAATATTATGTTTGGGATATTTGCATATAGTGGGAATCTATTTTTACTTGTATACAAAAATTTATTTTATGAGAGCATCACAGAGTAAAATTCATTCTACTCTTGATGGGAATTGAGTTTATTTCCATTTTTAGTGATAGTGACTTTCTCAGCTTTGGTGCTTCCATGGATTGATACTGGGTCTTATGCATACCAAACAGAAACTCTTGCCACTTAGTTAAATACTTAGGCTCTTAAACTGTTGTTGATATCTTTGATGTACATGCAACAAATATATATTGGAAAAACAATGTAGCCACATACATATATACACCCACATATGCATATATGCATACCAACACATAGTTACTGAACACAGTGGCCTCACATCTTGGTGAGTGCACAGCCAAAAAACACAACTAACACGTGAATGAAGGAGAATTACTATTGCCTGTATGCAGGAGAGCATTTTCTCAAAACAGCATTCTCATAAAGCAAAAAGGCTGAGGATTTTATTGGGCCTTTAGATACTCATATGGGAAGACACTTCAGGCTGGCACATTTCTGAGCCAATTAAACACGATATTAAAAATTCATACTTTGGATCATTCCATGGCACTATTTGAAAACTTGTTTTTATTTACTATTTTCTATGTTTTTGTGAGTTAGTAGCACATTGCCAAGAGGTCTAAATTCCTCAGTGACTCCATTACATGGCAAGTTTTAGTAGAAGATAAGACCTTATTTCAATAGTAAATTTTAACTTTTAAACTTAAGTGAGTATTTTTGTTGGAGTTGGTATTAGTACCATACTGTCTATATAGAAATAATTGTTTTGAGTGTTGGAGAGATAATGTAGTCAGGTAAAAGAGGTCCTTGAGTTTTATACCAGAACACAGGTAAAAATGCTGGTTGTGGTAGTATGTTCTTGAAATCCCAGAGCTGGGGAGGCAGAGACATGCAAGTCACTGGAGTTCACTAGCCAGCCAGCCTCGCCTACTTGCTGAGCCAGTGAGAGCCCCTGTCTCATACACGAGGTAAATGACTCCTGAGGAAGGAACCAGAGCTTGCTCTCCGACTCTATTTGCATCCACAATATCTGTGTACTAGCCACCCCCCTCCCACCTCCACTCCCAAAAAATTATAGACCAGAGGAAGCTTAATGAAATAGAGACCAATTCTGGACTTTAGTCTTACTTTTGCAGCTGTGGTTAGATAAACTACTGAGGTTCAGTGTCCATCTGCCTCAGTATAGCTGAGCAAGGCTGCTCTGAGAGCACCTCAGTGCTATAACCCTGCTTTGTTTTAAGGCACTAGTAAATAGGGGTAGTGGTAGTATAGTTTTGAGGGATACTAAGTGATAGTTTTCTTCAATATCTAAACCCAGTTAAGAGTAGTAAGTCACTTCTAAGTAATATAAACAGAGCCTCTTAGTAGTATCTTTGAAAACTGAGTTATTGAGACGGAAGTGTTGTAAATGATACAGTACACTAACTTGATTTATGATGACACCAAACTGAACTGTTGCCTTAGAATTGTAGCCTTTATAATATGCTTCTTTATTTAAAAAGAGGGAAATCTTGCTTTTTCCCTTCAAAATATAAATACAGCTGTTTAATACAGCCTCCTTGAGGGCAGCAGTCTATTTATCTTTCCAGTGCTGAGCACTTCAGTTCAGTAAATATTCAACCACTAAGTAAATTATAATCTTAGGAAGAAAGAATGCTGTGGGACCCTGTAAAGATTTGTCCCTCATACTAGTTTAATAAAATGCTGGTTGGCCAGTAGTCGGGCAGGAAGTATAGGCAGGCCGCCCAGAACAGGAGAATTTTGGGAAGAGGAAAGGCTCAGCCTGCAGTCACCAGCCAGACACAGAGGAAGCAAGATGAGAATTCCCCACTGAGTAAGGTACCAAGCCACATGGCTAAACAGAGATAAGAATTAGGGGTTAATTTAAGTTTTAAGAGCTAGTTAATAATCCTGAGGTAATAGGCCAACCAGTTTTTAATTAATATAAGCCTCTCTGTGTTCTTTAGACTGAACGGCTGTGGGACTGGACAGGACAGCAACTTCTGTCTACAAAAGAACCTGTTTATTGTCGAATACCATCCCTTCCTCCCTAGTCCTTCCCTGCATCCTCCTGCCACAGCTGCCCCCTCACATCTAAGCCGAAACAATGGCTTTTCTGCTCTAATATCTGCATACTTTCCAGTCAGTGTGTGAGCTAAGTATTAAAACTACCATAGCAAAGAAATCTATTTTTAGGTAATGTTACCTTGGGCACCATTAGAACTTACTAATAATTTGCTGTAGTCCAGAATTTTTTTTTCCGCATAAATGTGAATTTTAGAGCTCTTTGTCTTCTTCTTTGATACACCACTTTGGAGAATATGGTTTATCATGTTGCCTGATTAAATCTCATTTTGTCATTTTCAGAGTCAGTGAAGACATGAGATTAACTGACTTGGAGCTAGGAAAATTAGCAAGTAACATCCAGGAATTATTGTGTAATGCTTCAGATATATGCCATGATCGAGCTGTCAAGTTTCTCATGTCAAGAGCAAAGGTATTTTCATAAAGTCTTGGAGATTTTCTGTTTACACAGAGTATGACTTTAGCGATCCAAGGTAGACTTCTCCTATGCTCTGTCACAGTTACTAGCTTTAGCTCTTGAAAAGTTGATAGTATTATTGCTGTGGTCTTCTAGGGAACTTTTGAAATGTCAAATAAATAAAATAAATGGAAAACCACTAAACCATTCTTTTCAAAATAATGGTTTGTTTTTTAAATTTTATTTAAAAATATAACACCTTAATTAATTTGAATCTAATATGCTATTTTACATATATACAAAACAAAAAATAAGGTGCTTATAGAATTGAACTCCAATATTGTAAAATGCATATAAGAAGCTGGGAAGTAGTGGTGCATGCCTTTAATCCAACACTCAGGCAGAGGCAGACGGATCTCTTGAATTCAAGGCCAGGACAGGCTCCAAAGCTACAGAGAAACCCTGTCTCAAAAAACCAAAACAAAAAAAAAAAGAAAGAAAGAAAAAAAGAAGGAAAAAAGAAAACCCCATAAAAACCATGTAGGATAACATGAACTCATTTGAATTACTGTGTTATGAAGTGACAATCAACTTTAGACATTTTCAGCTTTTTATGTTCTAGTTTTAGATCTAAAGTATTAGGAAATATCAGTTAAAGTTAAATAATTGTATTTAATCATAAATCTAACTACTATGATATAACTAGCATTTAGTAAAATAAAAATAACATCAAAGTTGTTAACCTGTCAGTTTTATAGCTCTGCACATTTTGTGTTACACTAACTCTTGTCATGATGTGATATATTTAAAACTTAGGATGGTTTCCTTGAAAAGTTAAATTCCACAGAATTCATAGCACTCTCGAGATTAATGGAGACGTTCATTATGGACACTGAGCAGATCTGTGGGAGGAAGAGCACGTCATTGCTGGGAGCCCTTCAGAGCCAAGCCAATAAGTTTGTGAACAGGTTTCATGAAGAGAGGCGGACCAAGCTCAGGTAGCCCCGTGTCCATTCTGTTCTTCCTGCCCTTTAAAAAACGGTTATGTTTAAAACTAGAAATGTGGCTGGTTGACAGGCAAAATTCCTCAGAGTGTAGAAGTGCGATCACATTTCTTGGCTTTCAGATGGAGTTAAAATATTTATTTCTATCCAGCCTTAATACAAGGGGAGGTACTTAGTCTTACTGCAACTTGATAGGCTATGCTTTATTGATACCCATTTGAACTCTGTCCCGTTCTAAACAGAAACGGAGAAGGAGTGAGTTGAGCTTGGCGAGCAGACAGATGATGGGTGGAGGGAGTGGGAGGAGAGTAGGTGGGGAAAACTGTGGTCAGGATATAAAATAAATAAAATTTATTTCTATTGAAGTCTTTCAGTTGATTCTCCACTGATGTTTATTTCTTGCTCAAGTTTGACTAAATTGTTTTCTTTGCTACTTTTGGCTAGGCTAAGAGACAGAAGATAACTTTGGGAAAGTATTAGTTCTGTTAGTGGGTGGGTCTAGTTTATCATGACGTTCAGAATTGAGTACTGCCAACTTGCTGGATATCTTCCTACTTTTCTTTTGACCAAAGAGAATGTCTCATCTGCCTTTCTTTTTACTTTTGAACAGCCTCCTCCTAGACAATGAACGTTGGAAGCAAGCTGATGTTCCTGCAGAATTTCAGGATCTTGTTGATTCTATAGCAGATGGAAAGATTGCCTTACCTGAAAAAAAACCGGCGGGTATGTGTAGCCAGCCCTTCACACACTGTTCCTTATATTGATGACTAGGGCATACTGTCTTTCCCTAAACAGCTCATAGTCTCTCACTTCCACTTCATATAAACAAAATGATTTTTCAAATAAAGTTATACATAGAGATGCATTAGCAATTTTTGGGGGGTCTGGAAAGTGAAGGGTTTTGACTTCTTTGGAGGGTCTTTTTTAAAATTTACTTATTTATTATATATGTACACTTGCCAAAAGAGGGCACCAGATCTCATTACAGATGGTTGTGAGCTACCATGTGGTTGCTGGGAACTGAACTCAGAACCTCTGGAAGAGTAGCCAGTGCTCTTAACCTCTGAGCCATCTCTCTAGCCCTCTTTGGAAGTTCTTGTGGTAGGAGTTTTTATATACTTTGTTTCTGTCTCTGTCCCCTGGGCCTGCCTTGCTGACCATGAGTGTGTGCTCTTAGAACTCGGTTAGCGCTTGCTAGTCCTTATGACTAGGGATCTTGGGTTGTTATGTCTGTATCCACTGTGCACTCACTGGCTTCATTTTGTCCCTTGCCTTTCTTGTTTGCTTTGTTTTCTAGCTACAGAAGAAAGGAAGCCAGCTGAAGTCCTTGTTGTTGAAGGACACCACTATGCTGTTGTTGGGTGAGTAGCACATTTCTCTTTGAAACCTGCCGCCTTCTTTTTAACAATGTTAAAAACTATAAAATATTTAAGGGAAATTGTATGGTTTTTTTTTTTTATTTTCCATTGTTCTGTAGTAAGCTTTACCCATCAGGGACTACACTGGTGTCACAGAAAGGCCCCAATTGTCTCACGTAACAGGAAATGTATGAATCAGCCCAAGGCCCGTGTAGTAACTGCTTGGTACCATTCTTACCACCCAGGAGCTTGCTGCCTTTTTTTTTACTCTATGACTTTCTTGGTGTGTAACATAGCATAGTAGTTTTAGTCAAACACAGAGTTCTATCAGAAAATGGTTGCTGGTCTGTGTATCATTTAGTACACCTCACCATTGTCATTGTAGACATTGGTCTTTTGTTCTTTTGTCAATAAATATATCTCTAACTGAAGTTAACTAGAAACATAACTATCATTTGTGCTGCATGTCTTTTATGAAATTTTAAACTCACCACAGTCTTTAAAGCATTGAACAATTTGTGTTGTCTTTGCTTCTTGTCAGTGTTTTCTGAAGTAACTGTTCCCTCCATAAAGAGAGTAGTGCTTGTCACAGCAATGTATACAGTAGAATTGTCTCTCTTGACACCCTGATAGAGCTACTGACTTCCAGTTTTCAGTTCTCTTAGTACCATGGCAGCTGCACAAAGGATGCTTAAGCTGGAAGCTTCTTCCCAGTCACTTTCAGGTTGCTGAAATATGTTTAACAGTGACACTCCTTTCTGCCCTCTGGAGTCTTTGTCTCTGGGAGGGCAAAGCTGTTTTCAACCCCTATAATTTCACCCCTCCAGTTGAAGTGTTATTTCTGTCTACTGATTTGTTATCCAGTTACATTTCATGTGCTGGATGAAAATGGTCCCCCTTGTCGAGTTTCTTGGCTCTTTAGGAAAAGAAACTGTTGCCAAAAAGACTGAACTTCCTGGCTAAAGGGGACGAATGCATCTTCTAGGAAGATTATAATGATCTGCAGTGGACTCACACCACACAGAGCAGACTCTAGAGCAGGCATGAGACATACGTGGGCTCCCAGATGAGTTTGAAAGTCTAGATGCTTCTATTGAATTTTAGTTCTTAATAACTTATAGGCTTTTGTTTTTTAAGATTTATTTTTATTTATTATGCATACAGTGTTCTGTCTGCAGGCCAGAAGAGGGCACCAACTCTCATTCCAGATGGTTGTGAGCAACCATATGGTTGCTGGGAATGGAACTCAGGACCTCTGGAAGATCAATCAGTTCTCTTAACCTCTGAGCCATCTCTCCAGCCTAAACTTGCAGACTTTTATAAAGCATTATTTAACATGGCTTTCTCATTTCTAAAAGCTGAATGAATTTAGATGTCTTACAGTAAGTTACTCTTCCCCACTCCTAATTTCACTTGTACTTAACCTCTGATAGTACGTCTTTTCTACTGTGACATGACCTGCTATTACACTGATAGTTTCTCATCTTTTTGTGACCACTCAGTAAACTTCCTAGGACATTATGTTCTCCTTAGAGCATGATAAATTCTTTTATATCACTGAGAAAATCCGAACTGTCCTCCCTTCGTTAATTCAAGAGCTATAATTGAGAACTATTTACATGAGTGAGCAGAACCACTGACCAGTCTTTTTCTCAGTGTTTCTGATTTTCCCAGAAAGTGAATACTTGTGTATGGTAGAAGCTTGCTTAAAATTGGCATCCAGAGGAACTGGCAAGATGGCTCAGTAGTTAAGAGCCCTTGTTACTCTTGCAGAGAACCCAAGTCTGGTTCCTGGCAACCCACGGTGTCTAGCAACTGTCTTTCTTTAGCTCCAGTTAAACTCCAGGGGATCCAAAACCTTCCTCTGGCCTCAGTGAATACTGCATGCATATGGTGCACAGACATACGTGAAAACAAAATATTCATACATGTGTTATAAAAATAAATAAATCTTAAGAAATGGCGTTTCTACAGCACAAAGTTTGACGAGACATTCATTATCAGCGTCTTGTAGCTGACTCTGAAGTTATACAGCTGCCAAGGTTGGTATATCGCCATAGATGTTTTAAACTGGTTGTTTGACTTTTTGATGAGTGTCTGTGGGTTATCTTTTTCTTCTAGAACTGTCTTGCTGTTAATTAGGATCATCCTTGAATATTGCCAGTGTGTGGATAACATCCCATCTGTTACCACTGACATGCTCACTCGTCTGACAGATTTGTTGAAGGTGTGTACCGCTTTTACCATTTATTTGAAAAATAGTTGGAAGAGTTCATTTATTAGAGTGTAACTAATCTTTAACTTCTAAAACACCAAGTTATTTTTAGGGCAGGGTTTTGTAATACTGGCCATCTTTATATATCAACATGCTCTTCTCCATATTCATTGTGTGCATATGTGTGAGGTGCGCATGTGCTCATGTGTGCACGTGTGCACTCACATGGCCTCACGTCCATAGTGCTGTTAATGATAAGAAGACTCATTGAGATCAGAACCTAAACTGCTTTCTGGTACCTGGCAGGAGCTTACTGAAGCTTTGGCTCACTCAAGTCAGAGATTTTTCTTAACATCATTCATCTGGAACCATTAATGTAATGAAATTTGATGATTTCAGCCTTTTCATATTAATAAGTATTCTTATGTGCTAGTATAACAAAGGCTTTATTCTTTACTCCCATTTTATTGAAAATGGATTTTTCTTTCTCATATAGTATATCCTGATTATCCTGTCCAGTTCCTTTCCACCTCTCTTCCCATCTGGATTTATTCCCTTTTTGTCTCTCATTAGAAAAAAACAGACTTCTAAGAGATGAGAACATATAACAAAATAAAGGATAAGATAAAACAAAATCAGCACATTGAAGTTGGACAAGGCAAACCAACAGAGGAGAAAGAGCCCAAAAGAAGTCACAAGAAGTGTGCATGCTCAGAAGGCCCATAAAAACACTAAAGGGAAAGCTATGATATGTACACAGAGGGCCTGGTGCAGACCCGGGCAGGCCCTGTGCTTGCTGTTTCAGTCTCCATGAGTTCGGATGTGCTTTTGCTCAGTTAATTCAGAGGGCCTTGTTCTTGTGTCCTCCATCCGCTCTGGCTCTTATACTCTTTCCACCTCCTCTTTCCTTCCAAGGATTCCCTGAGCTCTGAGGGGATAGATTTGATGGAGACATCCTATTTAGAGCTGTGTGTTCCAAGGTTTCCCTTCATAATGTCTGGCTGTGAGTCTCTGTATTTGTTTCCATCTGATGCAAGAGGAACCTTCTCTGATGATGGCTTTTTCCATCCCTTTTCCCTGAGGTACTGCCTATCTTTGATGTTGAGTTGTATTTCTTGGATGCAGCAGAAGGATGGTTCCTGTTTTCATGTCTATTCTGTTAGTCTCAGTCTTTTTATTGGAGGATTAAGTCTGTTGCTATTGAGAGGTATCAATGACCAGTGATTATTGATTCCTGTTACTTTGTTGGTGGTGCTGATGGTAGTGGTTTTGTGTTTGTGTGTGTGTGTGTGTGTTTGTGTTTCCCTTTTGATTTTGCTACTCTGAGATTATTTATTCCCTGTGTTTTTATGGTTGTAGTTTATCTCCTTTTCCTTCTAACACTTTCTAAAGGGCTGGATTTGTAGATAAATAATCCTTAAATTTGACTTTATCATAGACAACCTTATTTTTTCTATCCATGGGGATTGAAAATTTTGTTGGGTATGGTAGTCTGGGCTGGGCATCTGTGATCTTTTAGAGTCTATAGCACATCTGTCCAACCCCTTCTGGCTTTTAGAGTCTCCATTGAGAAGTCAGGTATAATTCTAATAGTTCTGTCTTTATATTTTACTTGGTGTTTGTCCCTTACAGCTTTTAATAGTCTTGCTTTGTTCTATACATTTAATGTTCTGATTATTATGTGCCAAGGGAGCTTTCTTTCTTTCTTTTTTTATTTTTTATTTTTTTGGTTTTTCGAGACAGGGTTTCTCTGTGGCTTTGGAGCCTGCGCTGGAACTAGCTCTTGTAGACCAGGCTGGTCTCGAACTCACAGAGATCCGCCTGCCTCTGCCTCCTGAGTGCTGGGATTAAAGGCATGCGCCACCACCGCCCGGCTCCAAGGGAGCTTTCTTTACTGATCTAATCTATTTGTTGTTCTGTATGTCTCTTGTACCTTATAGGCATGTCCTTCTTTAGGTTAGGGAAATTTTCTCTTTTTTATAATTTTTTTTCTTTATTGATATTTATTGAGCTCTACATTTTTTTTCTGCTTCCCTCCCTACCTCTCCCCTCCCCCCTCCCCCCTTCAACCCTCCCCCAATGTCCCTATGCTCCCAATTTACTCAGGAGATCTTGTCTTTTTATACTTTCCCATGTATATTAGGTCTATGTAAGTCTCTCTTAGTGTCCTCATTGTTGTCTGTGTTCTCTATGATTATGGTTTGTAGGATGGCTTTCTTTGTTTTTGTTTATGTTTAAAAGCCACCTATGAGTGAGTACATGTAACAACTGTCTTTCTGTGTCTGGGTTACCTCACTCAAAATAATGTTTTCTAGTTCCATCCATTTTCCTGCAAAATTCAAGCTGTCGTTATTTTTTTCTGCTGTGTAGTACTCCATTGTGTAAATTTACCAAATTTCTTTATCCATTCTTCAGTCGAGGGGCTTTTAGGTTGTTTCCAGGTTCTGGCTATGACAAAAAAAAGCTGCTATGAACATAGTTGAGCACGTGTCCTTGTGGCACGATTGAGCATCCTTTGGATACATACCTAAAAGTGGTATTGCTGAGTCTTGAGGAAGGTTGTTTCCTAATTTTCTGAGAAATTGCCACACTGACATCCAAAGGGGTTGTACCAGCTTGCATTCCCACCAGCAAGGCAGAAGTGTTCCCTTTTCCCCACACCCTCTCCAGCATAAGTTGTCATCAGTGTTTTTGATCTTGGCCATTCTTACAGGTGTAAGATGGAATCTCAGAGTTGTTTTGATTTGCATTTCTCTGATGACTAAGGATGTTGAGCATTTCCTTAAGTGTCTTTCAGCCATTTTAGATTCCTCTGTTGAGAGTTCTCTGTTTAGGTCTTTACTCCATTTTTTTTATTGGATTATGTCATCTTTTGTTGTCCAATTTCTTGAGTTCTTTATATATTTTGGAGATCAGCCCTCTGTCTGATGTGGGGTTAGTGAAGATCTTTTTCCATTCTGTAGGCTGTCGTTGTGTCTTGTTGACCATGTCCTTTGCTTTACAGAAGTATTTCAGTTTCAGGAGGTCCCATTTATCAATTGTTTCTATCAGTGTCTGTGCTGCTGGGTTTCTATTTAGGAAGTGGTTCCCTGTGCCAATGCATTCAAGTGTACTTCCCACTTTCTCTTCTATAAGGTTCAGTGTGGCTGGCTTTATGTTGAGGTCTTTGATCCATTTGGATTTGATTTTTGTGCATGGTTATAGATATGGGTCTTTTTATTTTTCTACATGTTGATATCCAGTTATGCCAGCACCACTTGTTAAATATGCCTTTTTTTTCCATTTGATATATTTTGCTTCTTTATCAAATATCAGGTGTTCGAAGATGTGTGGATTGATATCCGGGTCTTCTATTCGGTTCCATTGGTCCTCCTGTCTGTTCTTATGCCAGTACCAGGCTGTTTTCAGTACTATAGCTCTGTAGTAGAGTTTGAAGTCAGGGATTGTAGTGCCGGGAAATTTTCTTTTATGAATTTGTAGATAATATCTTCTTGGTCTTTGAGCTAGATTTCATTGTTCTTCTCTATTTCTATTATTGTTAGATCTGGTCTCTTCATAGTGTCCCAGATTTCCTGGATGTTTTGTACCAGGAATGTTTGACCATTGCCTTTGTCTGATGTATCCATTCCTTCTGCTGAGTCTCAGTTCCTAAGATTTTATTTTCTCTTCCATAGTTCCTGTTTAAATTCTTAAACTTTTTATTTCCAGAATTCCCTCAGTTTGGGTTTTCTTTATTGATTCTATTTCCATTTTCAGGTCTTGAACAGTTTTATTCATCTCCTTCTACTGTTTTTGTTGTCCTGGGTATCTTTAAAGGATTTATTCATTTCTTCAAGAACCTCTCATATCCATACATGTTGTTTTAAGGTCTTTTTCTTGTGCTTCAGCTCTGTTGGAATATTAAGGACCTGCTGTGGGAGGGTTTCTGAGCTCTAGTAGAGACATCATTGTTCTACTTATTTGTTATTGACTGTGTTTTTACACTGGCATCTAGGAATCTAGGAGCAGAATGGTTATATGTCTAGGTGCTGATATCTGGTCTTGTCTTTGTTGGATTAGTGTTTTGTTCACTGGTTTCCTCTCTGGATTTTAGAGAGTGTGGTGGCTCTGCTGTTGTCTGTGTCCTCTCTGGAGTTCAGGAGAGTGTGTTGTCTGTTTGAAAATTTTCTGTGGACCTGATAGGTATGGCCACTGAGGTTTCCAGGTAAAATGTCTTTCTAGGTATTGGGAGCTGACACTTAGGAATGGGGATAGGCTAGGGGTCTGAAGGGGCTCACAGGAGGGAGGAGAGCAGAGTGTTCCACCAGCGATCTCAGTGGAGGAAACCCTTTGCTATGTAAGTGTGAGGACCCAACACTGGCATCCCAGGGTGGTCCTGGAGGCACCAAACATATGTGAACACACATGTACAGAAAAATGAAAGACTTTCATGAAGAATGACAGAAACTGGAGTTAGAGAGTTGGCTCTGTGGTTAAAACCATCTGCTGTTCTTGAGTAAGATTCCAGAACCCATATTGTGGTTCACAGCCATCTGTAATTCCAGTTCTAGGGGGTTCATTGCCCACTTCTGACTTATGTAGAGCCCAAGCATAGACATGGTACACATAGGTAATTGAGGCAAAGCACTCACACACATAAAGTATAGATCATTAACAGAAAAGAGTGATTGAAACTTAACTGCTTTTGGAAGGCAGCTATGTTCCCACTATACCACCAACACGAAACATAACTGCTTTTGTAATATAGATTAGAGATTAATTTTTAAAAACTGATTTTTTGATGTCTCAGTTTTTTTCCCACCAGAAATCAGTAAGAGTCTATTTGTCTTGTCCCCTTTTCATTAATGTATAAATAGATTATAGTTGCTTTTACCAGAAAATTCATCAAACCATTGTAGCGAGCCATTCCTCTAATCTTGGCACTTGGGAAGCTGAGGCAGGAGAATTGCCAGCATAGATTATGTAGTGAGTTCAGATCAGTGTGCACCACAGTCTCTAAAAAAAGAAAAATTCAACTAAAACATAAATTCATGGTTTGTAATGAGAGGCTGAGCAGAGAAGGAGTGTATTTGTGTCTCTGGGGCAGTTAGCACTTTAATGAACTGATCAAATTATTTTCCTTCTTCCTTTGTTAGTACTTCAATTCAAGAAGTTGCCAGTTAGTTCTTGGAGCTGGTGCATTGCAAGTTGTTGGACTAAAAACAATAACTACAAAAAATTTGGGTATGAATTCTTCATTTAGTTCCCATACTGAGTTGTTAGAATGTCTCTTTTGTATCATGTTTATTTCTGATGTTCATATGGGTTGGACCGGAGCCTGTGAAAGTGACAGATGCAACACTAGCCTTCATGTGGTGTGTGTGTGCTCTAGGGAGTTCCCATTGTTCCAGGTTGTATGGAAGATGTGTCACTTTCTAAAATGTAATGCTGTGTATAAAGCATTTTGGGAAATATGCATTAAAAAGCACTTTGGGAAAAGAATCAGCTGTGCCAGTGTCCTCGAGCTGTTTATGGGCACAGTGGGAGAGTAGCATGTTCATTGCCAAATTACTTCCTTGTGCAAAATGAAGTATATTATTTTCTGCCATGGTGCTTTTCATTTCTGAAATAAACTGGAATCTGTATAAAATTAGTGTGGATGTTTTTACTTAATTTGATAATTAAAATCAACTAATATCCTTGTTTTTCCATTCTTACTTACTACCCAACTGCAGCCCTCTCTTCACGGTGTCTGCAGTTAATTGTGCACTACATTCCTGTGATCCGGGCTCACTTTGAAGCCCGACTGCCCCCTAAGCAATGGAGCATGCTTAGGCATTTTGATCATATCACCAAGGTACTTCTCACATGTTGTCTTCTTTAATTGGTTAGAGTTTTGGAAATATGGCTTTTAAAAGGAAAATTTAAAATACAGTGTTATTTCTCCTTACAGGATTACCATGACCATATAGCCGAAATATCAGCTAAGCTTGTAGCGATAATGGACAGCCTGTTTGATAAGCTTTTGTCAAAGGTAATGATTCTTCTAAATGATTAAGCTTGGCATATGCCTAAGTCATTGTGATTTTTCATTTTGTAGAGAATTCTAGATACATAGGGACATGGTAAGAGAATCTAAGTGTTTACAAGGTATTTACTGATTGGTCAAATTTTTCACTTTTTTTTTTCCCTAGGAAAATTTTATCATCTCTTAGGGCCCTTTAGTGGTCGGGCTTAGAATTGCATTGCAAACCCTATCTCTCAGTTTAGAGAAGAGTGCAATAGAATGTTCACATTTTGCATAGCTGATTCTCATCTTCCAAATGGCCTGGGGGAGTAAGGGAAATAAAGACAGGGAGTTATATTGGTGCACTGACACTCTATCCATAAGAAGAGAATTACCTGAGAAGCTTTTCAGTGTTCATATTTATTACCTGTATTTGACAGATAGTGACATTTTGCTTTTTATTCAAATATGTTACAATAAATTTGAAGTAGGATGGTATTTTATCTCCCAGTACTCAGGTGTTTGTACCATCCTGCTTCAAATACACTGTAACATTTAATTAAGAAGGCTAGGGAGATTCTCTCAGTCAGCAAAGTGCTTTCCTTGCATGTAGGACCGATGGGTTTCTTTTTGTTTGTCTTTTAAAGAAGGAAGCATGGTGGCAAATGCTTGTGGTCCCTACTCAGGAGAGGTGGAGACAGGCAAATGCCTGGGGTTTGCTGGTCAGCCAACTTAGCCATCTTGGTGACTTTCAGGCCAATGAGAAATCTGTCTCATAATAAAAGGTGGATGGCATTTGAGGAGTATCACACAGGTGTCCACTTGCAGTCACACATCGACATTTGGACATCCACCCTCTCACACAAATCAAATCTTAAAGGAACAGTCTTCCATAAGAACACTGCAGTTACCACATCTAATGATGTTACCAGTAACTCCCGTGTCCTCTGCTGACACCTCACATGTTTGGGACTTAGCCAGTGACTCAGCACATCTTTTACTGTGATTTCTTTGGACAGAGACTTCTCTGTAAGTGTGATTCATTCATTACATTTGCTGATTGTGTCTCTCAAGTTCTTTGTTTTGTTTTGATAAACTAGAGCATTCCCCTCCACAGTTTTGTTTTGTTGTGTTAGTATTACTGCCCTAGAGAATGTGGCCAGGCCTTAGAGTAGAGTGTGTGCTCCTTTCATGGTAAGTTTCCACCTGTCTGCCTGCCACCTAGCATGCCCATGTTAACAGATCTGCCTTTGCTGACTTGCTTGCCCAGAACTTTAATCTTTTTTTAAAATTCATACCAAAATAGAAGACAGGATTTGTTTGGGTTTGTCTTTTAGTTTTAGCTTTCCATTTTCTTGCCTGGAATTTTAATTTTGAAAATATATACCACAATAATATAGTCTAGACTATTTTAAGAAGCTAATAAGGCGGCTGGGTGGTGGTGGCGCACGCCTTTAATCCCAGCACTCGGGAGGCAGAGGCAGGCGGATCTCTGTGAGTTCGAGACCAGCCTGGTCTACAAGAGGACAGGCTCCAAAGCCACAGGGAAACCCTGTCTTGAAAAACCAAAAAAAAAAAAAAAAAGAAAAAAAAGAAGCTAATAAGGGTGCCATATCTTGAATTGAATGAGTCTATCTCCAATTATACTGACAGTTAGACTAATTAGTATCTTACTCATTTATTCTCTTATGCAAACCATTGTGCTGGGTAACAGGGCAACAGTTACCATCTTCCATCTCTCTGGTCCTCAAATAGTAAAGATCTAGTAGGGAAAACTTACAATAGCTTCAGCAACAAAGAAGCATATGTGAAACATTATGAGTAATGAATTGGTTCCACATGTTGGAGCTTTTACTGCTGTGGAAGACACAGTTGCCAGCTGGGAGAGAAGAGCTGGGAAAGCATTCCAGCTGTTGCATGCATATGAAGTTTGCTTTTAAAGGGTAAGGTTAGGGCAATGAAATTAACACGCAAAAGTCTCTGAGAAAACATGAGAAAACATGTTGGAAAGCATAAGAAACCAATTCTGTGTCACAGTTAGAAAGGCAGACCCAAATTAAGTCTCATGTTTGCTACAGACTAGCCAGTGAAGGACTATCAGTGAATTGTTAGTTGACTTCCACCTCAGTCTCCAACTCTAGATGGGAATAATAGAATGATCTCAGAGGGTAGAGTGGGAGTTAGTGAGAGAATATATATCTCAGTGTATTGGTGCACTCTTTGTTTTTATTGTGTTTGACTGTAGCAAGTGTTAGTAAATGTCAGCTACCAATATTCTGCTGTTGTTACTAGTAACTCTGGTGAGCGCTGAAGTCTGCTTAAAGCACTGGGTTGCACACACAGGAATGGGGCACACTGCAATAGCCCCCATTGCTATAAATCAGTGTAATTCAGATTTATTGAGTTATAGTATATACTCAATAAAATTCACTCAAGTATACAACTTGGTGTCTTAAAATTCGTGTGTGTGTGTGTGTGTGTGTGTGAAATGTCCACATTTAAGATAAAGAATATTGACAAACCTTCTCTTGGACACTTTAGTTTTGCTTTTCCCAGAAAGTCCTTCATACGGAGTTACAGCATGTTGTGCCAGACTCCTTTTGTTCAGCATAATGCTTTTTGGAATCGATGAATGCAACCTAATTCTTTATATGCTAATAAAAATAACTTTTAGAAAAGGGGCAGTTGTGGGACTTATGTTGAAGCTTTGCTTGTTGGCAACTGAAGAAAAGGATGATTAAGAGGGGACACCTGGGAAGGCGCAGTGCTGGAGAGAGTTTGTAGTGTGCTGATGTGAGATGCCACAGCACGATGAGCAGAGGGAGCCAGGAAAGTTACTATTTGGGAGGTAGTATGTTTTTAGTGATTTTTTTCTACCCAAAGAGAAATTCCAGAAGAATGTAAGGAAAGGTCTCTTGGGTGGAGGCGAGTTACTATTGTGTCCAGTTTAGGCGACTGAAGGGTGCGGTAATGAAAGTGAGATGGAAAAGTGTCACCATTAGGAAAAGCAGAGATGGAGAATGTTTGGGGGATGGGTTAGCCATTTTAGGGGTGACAAAGCAGATGACTAAAACCTCAGTTCCAGTCCCAGTGAGTCCAGACTCTTTCTCCAGTGTGGTGCTTGCTGTGAGTCCATGACATTCTTTGCCTTGTAATCCCCAATGCCTACATTTGTCTTCATGTGTCTTCTACCACTAAGATATTTTGAAAACAACATCAAAACTCCAGAAATACTGAAAAGTCATTACATCTTGCCAGTGGTGTTATGAAATGTTGCAGCCACTTTGGAATATAGTTTGGTATTTCCTGATAAGTTAAACATGAAATTCACATGACCAACTGACTTCTGCTACTTACATATCCAAGGGAGCTAAAATAATCCACACCAAAACCTTTATACATGTTCATAATCTCATAATTCACAGCAGCTCCAAGTTCTGTCAGCTGACAAGTAGTGGAGACTGTGGTCTGCTCATAGTGTAGCATATTCAGCCAGCAAAGGGATGAAGTACATTTGCATGCCACAGCAAGAATAATCAGAAAAGCATTACATAAAAGAGCCAGCCATACAAGTCACGTTTCATGAGTCTGTGTGTAAGAACTAGATAGGAATTGAAGGGGCTTTAATTTAAACCCAAACAGCAGTTTTAAGGCTGGAAGCAGCTTATGGTCTACTAAACTGTTTTACTTCCCATAAACTAGATGAAGTTACTGACCAAAAGTTTCTTATGATTCGTATGGTAGTACAAACCTCAGCTGAAGACCTGAGCCCTATGCTAGAATTAGATAGATGGAAGCACAGAAAACTCAACTCGGGGAATGTCAGAGACACTGCATAGTCCAAAAGACTAAAGACAATTCTCATTCTTTTTCTCTTGCCAGTACGAGGTGAAAGCTCCTGTCCCTTCCCCTTGTTTCAGGAATATTTGTAAGCAAATGACAAAAATGCATGAAGCTATATTTGATCTTCTTCCTGAAGAACAAACACAGGTGAGTACTAACTCTAAAGACCTTTGCGATTTTAACCCTTTATGTCCGTACCGGTAGGGGAGTTTGCTTTTGATCCAGTTAAGTTTAGTTCGTCTTTACTGTCATCTTTTAAGTTGTTATATTGCTTAGTGAGGCATGAATAAAATGTTTTAATTTCAAGTGTCTTTTTGGTAGTTGAGAACTAAACATAGATCTTCTAGTCACCCGTTGTTACCCATTGTTAGAGGTCAAAACTTCTATTATCACTATTTACATTGTTAGTGTGAAAATCAGAGTTGGCATTTATCAATAAATCTATGATGTTATAAATTGAGATTATAGTAGATTAGAGGTGAGAAAAGTTAGCAATGGAGTACTAAGATTAGCATATACATATGTAAGTCATTACTGCTTATTAGACAAACATGAGTAATCTGTGGTAAAAAGGGTGGGGGATTCCTCTCAGCTATGACCAGGGATGGGAAGGGAATAAGAGGTATCTACCCTTCCTGCTGTGTCCCCCAGAAATAGTATACATTTATTCTTTGGGATCTCTATGCCCCATGCCTCTTCCTCTGCCCTGAAACCTCCAAAGTCCAGCATTTCATACTTTCCTCATTTTTAGTTAATTTCCCTTAAACTGGATGTTGTCATTCAAGCCCAGTTGTAGAATGGTGCAGTGTAAGAATGTAAACTAGTGTGTAACAGTGGGCTTAACTTTCAGTGTGTTTTTGTTATCCAGAACTTTGTTTGTATGGTTTGTGTAGGCATGCAGATGGTATTGGGGTGGCCTTCTTAGTGCTCTGTGTGTTCTTGCATCTCCTGTCTGCTCTTTGTGATCTTGTGATCCTGCACTTCTTTACCAGCTGTTCACATTCTTCATGCTTTCCTGGGTTTTCTTTAATAACATTAACCTCATAATTAAGCATCGTCTAAGTCCCTCAGGGCTTAGACTGAGGGGAAGGCACACTTGACTACCGTGAAAGGTAATTTCCTTATCATTTCTTGTTGGCCAGCCATCCTAGAGCTGTGTGGTGTCCCTGGGAGAGGCTAGCAATGTCTGCTCATCCCAGGAAGGGCACCAGGAGCAGGCCAGTGGAACAGTTGAGTCTGTTAGTATTACTTACAGGGTAGAGGTGACTCACTGAAAAGCCCTACCCAGGCATGGGTGACAGCTCAGAGCTGCATTCCTGGAGTTCCTTGAACAACCGTTAATGCCTGCAGGAAGTTCAGGAGTCTCTGTAGTTGTTACTGCCCCTGCACCTGTGTGTGTGGGGGGGGGGGTACATGCAACCACGCAACTGAGCCTCTTGAGCCTGGGGAGCTGGGTAGGCCTCTCTTCCCACTCTAGGAAGGATGTTTCAGTTCTGAGGAGATGGCTACACACCTCGGCCAAGTAAGATTCCCCCATCTCTGACTACATTTGCTGAGTTCTAATTCAAGGGCTTGCAAGTCATGTCAGGGAGCTTCTCTCTGCTGAGGTTTGGCAGGAGTCCCTGGCTTGTATGTTCTTTTTACCACTCAAATTACCAGCAACTGCCCAAACTTCCATAGGTGCCTGTATATATACGTTCTTTGGTAAATAGATCGTTAAATTATTTCCATAGAGTAATCATGTTAAAGTAGCTTTTACCTCTCTTATGTCTTATTCCCTCACTCCTACTAAGTTCCTAGTTAGATAAAATTCTCCACTACTTTGTATTATTTTTACCTAGTTTTGACTCTTTATGTAGCCCTGAGAAATTCTCCTACTGTACATAAAGGCAGTGTTACTGCTAGAAGCACTGCTGAGTGGGGGAAAGAACTCTAGTCCAAAGGTAGAGCCAAACCATAGTGAACTAGCAGCTCAGTGCTTCAGAACATCCTAAAAGTCTATGTCAAAACAAAGATTTTAAAAAAAAATCTTTTTCCATTTATTGATTATGGATACTTATCTTCTATTTCAGGAGAACTTTAATAACTTTTATTTCTTTTTCAGATGTTATTTTTAAGAATTAATGCAAGTTACAAACTCCACTTGAAAAAGCAGTTGTCACACTTAAATGTAATAAATGATGGAGGACCTCAAAATGGGTATGATTCTTAATGTCTCACTACCTGCTCTGTACTGAACTGTTAGTCCTTGTCAGTTTTCATGGTATGCTTTCCTGCTGCCATCATACTGAAGAAGAAAACCACGAAGTCAGGAACGTTGTTTTCTTCTCTTGTGGACATGGCCTCTTTATATCTTCCCACTGTCTCTGTGTTAATAATGGTTGTCAGTGTTCAGCTCCTTGCCAAACCTTACAGACCCTCCTCAGTGAGGCAGTGCAGGCTAGTGGCTCATCTCTAGATGCTGAGCGGTACTGCTCTGTGCAGCAGGATTCAGAGCTCTACTCGAAGACCCTTGGACTAGAGGAGTGGCCTCATTTCTAAAATGATGAGGGTAAACTATGCCTTATTTTGGAGAGTTCTGAAAAATAATCTATTATTGTTAAAATAGTATTATATTTTTAAACCATAGGATTAGTATTTTTCAAAGTTTGGGTTAAACTCTAGCTCTGCCACCTACTAGTTTATATCTAAAAATTTGAACAATCACTTACCTTATCTAGGCCTGAAATTTCTTAGATTTTTTGCTTGTTTGTTTGACTTTAGACAGGGACTGGCTCTCTTGCTATGTATACCAGACTGGCTTCCAACTCAAGAGATCCACCTTGCCTCTACTTATAAGTACTAGGATTAAAGGTGTCCTAGAAAGGATTAAAAAAAAAAAACAAACCAAAAAACCCTTTTCTTCCTATTATGAAGAGAACTGAAGATTAATCTGAGGCTGGGGATGTTATTCAGTGGTAGAGCACTTGCCTTCCATCTGTGAGGTCCTGGCTTCCGTCCCTAGTTTGTGAAAATGAGTGTATTTGTGTGTGTGTGTGTTTAAAAAAGTAAAAAGCACCAGCTACCTGTTAAACTTTGGTATGATTTTCTTGGTGTGCCACATATTTATCTTTTAAAAAAAATGTATACATGGGTGTTTTGTCTGCATGTCTATTTATGTACCATGTGCGTGCTTAGTGCCCTTGGAAGCCAGAAGACAGAGAGCACTGGATCCCCTGGAACTGGGGTTAAAGTTGTGAGCTGCCATGAGGGTGATAGCAACTAACCCAGGTCCTCTCTAAGAACAGCAAGTGCTCAGAGCTGCTAAGCCATCTCTCTGGTGCCTGAAAAACAGGTACCCATGAGTGATATGAAATATTGGCTATAGGTAGTCTGTTGGTAAGCTAAATTAAATGCAAGAAAAATATGCTATTTCTATTTTAGATGCCTAATGGCATCTTCTTGATTCAGAACCAATTTAGAAGCAGGAATGAAATGATCAGAGTATTTGTTTGCCTTCCTGCTGTTCCTTGTAATTCAGCTCATTCATGCAGCTAGACAACAGCTGAAAAGCTTAGACTTCTGCTTAGTCACACTGGGTCCTGATTCCCCTCATATCAAGTTACTGTAGTACTTATCTCCAGGAATGACTGGAAAGTTGGATGTTCTAAATGAAATCATAGAATCACACCTAGCTGATAACTAAATGTTCACGATCCATTTTCTTGCTATGAAGCCATTTACAAATTACCTGGTCAAGCATTATATAGATCAGGAAATTATGACCTTTTCTTCCAAATCTGGATTGTGAATGGTTTAGAGATACTGTTCAAAATTAAAGGCTGGATGGATAAGATTCCTAATGTAAACATTCCCAGCCCCAGAATGATCTGTAATGTGTTATTCCCTTGTTGGCCACTTGGAGGGCCAGTTGGGGAGGGAAGAACCCGCTTTTCTCAGAGGGTAGTTTCTCACATCCCACCAGCATCTGTTGTGTGCCAGCAGAAGACGAAGCTGCTGTCAGCGACTGTACCTAAACCACATGTGACTGTTAGCTAAGTAGTTCATACATACTGATTCCATTCTACATTAGAAAGCTACTAAAAGCTTGAAGTCAATCATAATGATATTTTATTTACCATTAATAGAGTTTCTCCCAAATGAATTAAATTATCCACATCACCCATACTGTACTAAAAAAATTACATAAAGGTTCTTAGGTGTTCCTGTGAGGCATTTTGTGGGTGCAGAGAAAATCCTTGCTCAGCTGATACTCCTTTTTTAGTTCTTTTTGCAATTTCAAATCTTCCATTTGGGTAGGGGAGTAACTCAGTGAAAGCGATTGCCTAGTAAGGCCTAGAGTTCAATCCCTATCACCCACCGCCCCCAGTGCATACCCACTCTTGTTCTGTGTGTTTATGCTGTAGCAATTCATTTTACAAACTTATCTGAACCCTGAAACATACCTGAATTGAAAAAAATGAATAAAACAGTTATCAACAGAACAGCATTTAAAACAAACAAATTACACTTTAGTTTCTAACAGTCCCAGGCTAAGCAGCTCCTGCTTTTCAGTTCAGGATCTAAAGGAAATGTTCTGAGGTCGGTATGAGTCTGACAGGTTTGTACACCAAAGTGAGTCTTTAGTAATACAGGTACACTGTGTGTGCTTTGTGGGAGATGGAGCAGCCTTATTCATGCTAAGCAAGTACTCTACTGTTGAGCTATACGCCCAGCCTCAGCATCAAATTTGATAGTCACTTGTGCTTGCATAAAAACCCCAGCTTTCATTTAATTTCTAGGTGCTGCCAGGAAACCTGAGCTTTGAGCTTCTCCAATTGTAGCCACACATACACGTTTTAATGACAACTAACTGAAATTATTTCTGTTTAACTTGTTAGTTTCTCTTAGTTTAGGCTTTGTAAAAATGTCATTTTATCAGGTGGAATTTATCATGAAACTGACTATAAAAGACACTGCTTTATTCCTTTTCCAAACATTACCAAATCAGTATTAAATGGCCCCTTTGATAGTGGGAATCTGCTAAGAAGTGTCAACATTTTCATCCCAAGTAATTCTGAATTTAAAACTACTCTAGCAGCTAGGCTAAGAATCTGACTATTGCTCCTTTAATTGTCTGAATAGAAGTGTTACATTTAAAAATACCTTTCTCCCACGCTTCAGGTTGGTCACAGCAGATGTAGCTTTTTACACTGGAAATCTTCAAGCCTTAAAAGGCCTTAAAGACCTGGATCTTAATATGGCCGAGATCTGGGAACAGAAGAGGTGATGGCTGACTAGAAACCTGGGTAGTTCATCTGACCACAGGACGTGTGTCTGAAGAAAATCTGGATGCCTGGTGTTTTAGGAACTGAACCTGGAACCCAAAGTGAACTGAGGTGGGGGACGGGAAGAGGAAGGGTCAGTGTTGGGAGCTGGATTCAGTGGGATCTACAAGGATGCTATTTTTGTGCATCCTTTGGTAAGGAGTAATTGATCAGGTGTCTATAACATTTTCATTCTCTCTGGAAACAGACTCAGGTTTCTTTGGACCAAATCCAAAAGAACACATAGCTGTAACACAGCTGTAGTTGCCTAGAATGCTCTGTATACTTTATATTAAAAATGCTCTGCATTTCTTCCAGTGCAATGAAATTTATATGGTGTCCCACCTTATTTAATGATGGTACAATTGAAAAATATTAAAAAAAATCTTAGTCAACCTCTGTAGAAAGTTTTCTCTATGAAAGGAAAGCTGTTTGAAAAATTATTTTTTTACAGATCTTTATAAAAAATAAACATCTTTTGATTGCTTGGATTTAGGAATTCAGTTTTTGTTTTAGTGACTAATGTCAGTTTCAGGTTTTGTGTGTTGCATATTTAACCTTTCATTACCACTGTATGTCACTGGGTAAAGCCTCAAACCGCTAAGTATATGGAAGACTAATTATAAGGAATAAAGAATATTTGCATTTACTTATGCAACTACTAACTTAAATACTTTCCGGAAGTAATATACACAAAGCTATGGTTTAATAGCTGTATTTATAAAGTACCTATGAAGGGTTAGGGGTTATATTTTGTTTTTTCTTTGCTTTTTTTTTATTTGTAGCAGAGGCAAGAATACATATTTATATAATACACCTACTTAAAAATTCTCATCTTAACATTTAGATGACATGAAATATGGCCCTCTTGGATTCCTGCTTTTAAGTTACTTTTGATATGTATATAAGAAAAGACCAGGGATAAACAGAACTTTTAAAATACAGGCTGCTATGTCGGGGCCAGAAATACAAGGTCATTGAGTAAGCTTTTTTAGAACCGGTAACACTCTACAAATGAAAGTGCCTGTGCCTCACCCTGTCAGAGTGCCTAATCTTGTGGTGATAATGTACAATGAAATAATCCCATTTTGTGGTTTTTTTTGTTTTGTTTTCTCAAGAGGAATTTTTTTTTAAATCATCACAGAGGTATGTCATTGGTTCTTAAAACTGTCAAAATAAAGATGTAAAAAATCATCAGACTTAAAAGGCAACTTTTTTTCAATGGTGCCGAATACAGTATACTACAAGTATGGAAGAACTGTAATATGACTTAATTAGAGAAAGGCATATGTGAACTACCAGCAGATGTGATTTCAAAGGTTATCAGTATTTCTGAGTGAAAGCAAGTAAAAAGAACTGAACCTTTAATGAAAGGGAACTTCTAATGAAGTTATTATCCTCTTCCCCAACACGCTGTTCTAGAACACAAGGCTGTGAAAAACATGCTTTACTTTTGCTTGTTCTACCCCTTCAACTGGGAAGAAACTGTTCCGTTAAATGTGGAAAGCATGGCAGGCATACTAGTGTTAAAACCAGATAAGAACACTAAATACCTTCAAGTTTAGTTTCTGTGTTGTCATTAACAGTGTTTAATAGTCTTAGAAATGAAAAACAACCAACCAACCAGGACTGGCTATCTAACCAGCTAGTGATCAAACATTCCAAGAAACCACACTGGAGCAAGAGTACACTGCTGTCTCCTGCAGTTTCACAAAGTCAGCACTAGACAGCACAAGGAAACAAGTGGATTGTTGTATCACTTTATTTTTTAAAATCAAAGGCAATTCAAAGTGACCATCACTCAAGCTTCTGTTGGAGATTGGCCGAGCTGGCCCAGTTCTAAGATTAAATAATATTGCACTTTAAGATGAACTATCTAGGCTCTTCATCAGAGAAGGAAAGTAATGCTCCATCTAGGCTTCCCTTACGCTAAAAGCATTGCAGAAAACTCTACTTTAAAAATCAACACTGCAGAGTACAGCACAGTAAAAGTACCTGTTTGAGAATTGTAGAGAACATTTTATTGTAAGAAACTCTTTAGCCCATAATTAGTATAAAGTGTATCTGGCATCACTTATTTCAGTGGTCCAAGATTCGAAGATTTCCAGATACAATCTTGTTCTCTAACACTGCTCCAGGGGGGATGTCAATTCTGTCACCATGATTTGCAATAATGATAACTGTTCCCTAATTGAAGGAAAAAAACAAACAAACGAAGATTTACTTAAAATTGAAGCTGAAACATTCAACTGGTTATCTTAAAATCAAGCTCATGTTCAACTCCTTTAACAATGTAGTTGCTGTAAATGTAAGATTAAACATGAAATATTAGTAGCCTCAAGGAGTACAATAATGTGTCCTTCTATCAAAATCCTAGAGGTGGCACCAGAAGTGGGAAGCAGACACACAAGTAACCTGTCTCAGGCTCATTTACAAGGTATTGTTCAGTCTTCTTAAGAAGACAAAGTGCCCACCTGTTATCTTTACAGAGTAGGTTTTGTTATGTGTCGGTTTCGCTGCACCTGCAAATGCATGTGGAGACCAGAGGACACCATCAAGTGTTGTTCCTCGGGTGCCACATAACTCTTTTTGAGAGATCTCTCCCACCTCGCTGTGAGCAACATGGTGAGACAGCAGGCAAGGCTAGCTACACATCCACTTCTGCAGTGCAGGGGTGACAACAACTGCACCGCTATGCGTTCTTACATGGGCTTCACAGGTTTGTGTCTCTTTGGTCCCTACCTCTTCCTTTTTTTATTTTTTAAAGAACAGTTATTAGAAACATTTCTTACATCTTTTTTTTAAAGATTTTATTTTTTATTATGTATAGTGTTCTGCCTGCATGTATGCCTGAGGGCCAGAAGAGGGCGCCAGATCTCTTTTCAGATAGTTGTGAGCCACCATGTGGCTACTGGGAATTGAACTCAGGACCTCTGGAAGAGCAGCAAGTGCTCTTAACCACTGAGCCATCTCTCCAGCCCCATTTCTTATATCTAAATGAGATTTTTAGATTAAGCAGTATGCACAAATGAAGTTATATTCATGTATTATTCATATATAATGTTTTAACACCTTCATTGAAGCAAATGGCCCTAACACAAAAGAACACTTAAAATATCAATACAGGCACTTTATAATATATACTTAGGAAAAGGCAAGTATATCTTCAGCTGTGACCTTTAATTATCCACCCTCTTCATATTTCTCAACAGGAATAGATGAGTCACTATAAATGATCACAATGCTAATAGAGGATATTCTGAAGACTGTCCCACTTCACTACTATCTAATGTTTCCTTTCTCATTGAGGGTTACATTACAGAAAATTCCTGTATTGATTATGCTTGTATTTGAACTGATTATGTATCTGGATACACTAGTACTAAATACAATGATGAACACCTGTCCTCACTAAGAATTGCTCCTTAATGAACATAAATTTGGGACTAGAAAGTGAAATCTATTTTATAAAGTCATAATAAACGTAACTTTCATAAAACCAACCTTTAATGAAACATTTTTTCCAAATGTTACATCTCCTGAAACAGTGAGGTGGTCCAATTCCAGCATGTCAGGTATACTTTCAAACCTTCTTAGGTAATCTTGAACCTTCAAGTAGAAGCATAAAAAGTATTTCAGACAGCAGCACATCAGACCTCTGGAGCCAGAGGAATCCGAGAACTTCACCTTTCAATATTCTGTAAGGATTTTCTCTCATATTTCCAGTTTTGACCTCTGCTCTTACATATATACCTTATGGTTGTTTTGCTTCTATTCATTCACTGCTCAGTTACATTTCAGAATCACTGTTTTCCTTTCTCCATCTTAATTATACTTATGCATTCTTTATTTAACTCTCCTCTTCAGCTGCATCTCATCACTCTCCCTTTTTTTCTTTTTCTTTTTTCTCATCCTTTCTGGGCACTTCTTTGTACTTTTAATCAAACTATCCATAGCTTTAAGAATCTCTAAGTCTGTGAACCTAGACAGTAGCTCAGCTTTCCCTCCTAGCTACTTTACATCATTTTCTTTTCAAAGACTAGTAGCTATGGTATTTGACATGAGAATTGTCCCCCACTGCTCCAGTATTTGAATACTTGGTCCCGTTCTCAGTCCACAAATCCAGCCCTACAGAAGTTAGCTGCATCCATGAAACAGGCAGTCGATCATCTCACACCAGCAAAACCCAAAGAAGGGACACACACTATCATCAACAAAACCAAAAAATAACAGGAATTAACATCACTTGTCATTAATATTTCTTAATATCAGTGGACTCAATTCACCTATCAAAAGACACAGGTTAACAGAATGGATATGAAAACAGGATCCATTGTGCTGCACACAGGAAACATACCTCAGTTTCAAAGACACTGCCTCAGAGTAAAGGGTTGGGAAAAGATTTTTCCAATCAAATGGACCTAAGAAGTAAGCTGGTATAGCTATCCTAATACTAAGCAAAATAGACTTCAAACTAAAATTAATCAAAAAAGATAGAAGAGGACATTTCATATTCATTCATCACAGGAAAAATGCATCAAGATGAAGTCTCAATTCTGAATACTTATGCCCCAAAACAAGGGCACCTACATTTATAAAAGAAACATTACTATAAAAACTTAAATCACACTTTAAGCCCCATACACTAGTAGTGGGAGACTTCAACACCTAACTCTGACCACTGAAGAGGAACTACCAGACAGAAACTTAACAGAGAAATAAACTAACAGATGTCATGACTCAAATGGACTTAACATCTATAGAACATTGCACCTCACAAGAGTATGCCTTCTCAGTACCTCATGAAACCTCTAAAATTGACCACATACAAAATATTGGAATAATGCCCTGTAACTTAACAGATGGCCAGGGGTTAGTTAGAATTCAGCAACACTACAAACTACAAAAAGCCTACAAACTCGTGGAAACAGAACAATGTTCAACTGAATGGGTCAAGGAAAAAATAAAGAAATGAAAGACTTCCTAGAATTCAATAAAATGAAGGCACAACATACCCAAACTTATGAGACACTATGAAAGCAGTGCTAGGAGAAAAGTTCATAGCACTAAATTCCTACATAAATTTGGAGACATTGCACACTAGCAACTTAACAGCACATCTGAAAGTTCGAGAACAAAAAAGAAGCAGGAAGAGTAGATGGCAGGAAATAATCAAACTCGGCTAAAATCAACAAAACAGAAACAGAACAATACAAAGAATCAATGAAACAAAGAGTTGGATTTTTGAAAAGCAATCAGCAAGATAGACAAACCTTTACTCAAACTACCCAAAAGGCAGAGAGAGAGAGAATATCCAAATTAACAAAATCAGAAATGAAAGGGGAGACATAACAGACTCCCAGGAAACACAGGATTATTAGGTCATATTTCAAAAACCTGTACTCCATAAAATTGGAAAATCTAGAAGAAATGGACAATTTTCTTGATAGGTATCACGTACCAAAATTAAATCAATGCCAGATAAACAATTTAAATAGACCTATAAACCGTAAGGAAATAGAAGCACTCATTAAGTTTTTAAAAAATTTTTAAAAAGGTCCTGAGCCAGATGGTTTCAGAGCAGAATTGTACCAGAACTTCAAAGAAGAGGTAATACTAATATTCCTCAAATTGTTCCA
The DNA here is from genome assembly GCA_028555095.1 of Dicrostonyx torquatus. Lineage (NCBI taxonomy): Eukaryota > Metazoa > Chordata > Mammalia > Rodentia > Cricetidae > Dicrostonyx > Dicrostonyx torquatus. The sequence continues at coordinate 1,584,488 of JAQHUG010000378.1, read as the reverse complement.
CACAATAGAAACAGAAGGAACATTGTCATACTCTTTTTATAACGCTACAGATACCGAGACCCAAACCACACAAAGACGTAACTAAGAGAATTACAGACCAATGTCCCTCATGAACACTGATGCAAAAATACTCAATAAAATGCTGGTAAACCGAGTACAAGAACACATCAGAAAAATCCACCATGACCAAGTAGGCTTCATCCCAGACATGCAGGGATGGTTCAACATATGAAAATCTGTCAATGTAATACACTATATAAATATATAGGAAGAAAAAAGTCACATGATCATTAGATATTAAAAAGGCCTTTGACAAAATCCAGCACCCCATCATGATGAAAGTCTTAGAAAGATTAGGAATACAAAGAACATTCCTAAACATAATAAAAGCAATTTACAGCAAGCCGACAGTCAACATCAAATTAAATGGAGAGAAACTCAAAGCAATTCTACTAAAATCAGGAAGACAAGGCTGTCCACTCTCAATCTATTCAATATAGTACTTGAAGTTCTAGCCAAGTTCTTCTATGGGAAAAAACCTGTTAATTTGCACTCATTATAGTCAAGCTCCTGTGAAGAAGAGACCAGCAGGTAGACAGGGTAATGTTTCTTTAAAAATAAAAAAAAAAATCAAGCATTTTATAACCCTGTTGATCAGATCAGATGTTTTGTTTTCAAATGAGAAAACAAATGAATAACCATCATATTAAGCCAGATGAGCAGTTCACACAGTCAGGATTTAGAGAAAGAGGAGAGACCACCGAGGCTTGAAATATTCTAGACTGCAGTTGGCCTTACAGGATGGGTAGGAGTCACAGGTGCAGCAGGGCTCAGGACAAGAAACAACAGAAATTATAAGCAATCCTATATGCTTTTGCTTTGTTATTTTGCTGAGAAAATAAACCCGACTGATTTTGGCCCTACTATGCCATTCTCCCTCCTTGTCTCTTCTCTACCCTTATCTAGTGCTGCAAAGACTCTATTCAGGCATGAAGGCAACCTCTCCACTGTTAAATCTTTCCTTAGGCTAATTAAGAATTTGTTCCAGAAGTCTGCCTCAATTGTATTCCCCTCCTGACTATATTAATTTCCATCAATATATAAGTAAATTCTCTCATATTTATGAAACAGAACCCCTTAAAATTTATGTCCTTTTTGGCCTATTACCCTAATTTCTGTTTTTCTTTGAGGCTTCAACTCTTAAAATCATCTCCAACTCCAATTCTCCCAGCCTCCTTAAATCCATTCCAATTAGATTCCCAAACTTTACACTGATAAGTTTAATGGTGAATTCTCATCTAGCTTGAATCAGCAACAGCATTTGACACCTGTTTCCTTTCACCTTGAAGCTTCCTTTGCATCTTTCAAGAAGCAAATACTCATAGTTTACTATCCAATTCTTCATCTGCACTACAGACCAAATGGCACTAAACCCTGTCTTAAACTTAGATGTCATAGCGGCTCCCTGAGGCTGGCCACTAACCTGCCCTCTGGTATTAGGGTGTTTTCTAGTCTAGTTATCACCCCTGCCCAGGTGAAGCTCTCTACCCTAATCCACAACACACTTGGCTTCTTCCTGAGGCTCTCTGTGATGCCATCAACTCCACCACATATTTCTAGCTCCTCTCTTGCTTTATTTCTCTATAGTTTCTACCACCTGCTACACTATACATTTGTTGTACTGACTTCTTAGCTTCTCCTAGTAGGATGTTAGTTTTACGAATATAGGGATTTTTGTTTGCTGCTAAATCTCCACATCCAGAAGCTGCCCAGGAGATAGTAGGAGCACAATACATATTGATTAATCGAGAATTAACCTTTTCTGACTGATGAAAGCAGTAGTAGTCTTAGAAGAGACAAAATATAAATGTCCCCAAATTAAAGCGTTTTTTCCTACTCTCCAGAGCAACTACAGAGACTACAGTCAATTCTTGTAAACCATACCAAAGATGGAGGGATATAAAAGGTCAGTAGTAAAAAGTAATTCTCTGATTATCTTTACAAATTACCTACCTTGGTAAAAGAACTTCCTAATTTAACCAAGGGCACTGTAGGAAATTCCCGCTTTTCACTCATGGTTAAAGATCCTGCATTAAGGCTATAGAGGTTTGACATCACAAGCAAGAGATCCGATGTGGTCTTCACAGGCAGAAATCGACTCCTTGGAACATTAATACCTAAAGAATTTTCAAAACTTTTAATTGCAGCTCCAACTGCAGTTTCTAACTGAATGACATTCAGGCCTCCATCCAAAGTCTATAAAAAAGTAAGAAGGAAAAAAGATGGGTAAGAGTGGGGAAGCAAAGAGTTTTGGGTTTGTTTTTAGACAGAATCTCACATATCAAAGTCACTATGTACTGAGGACAACCTTGAACTACCCCCTACCTCCATTTTCCAACTGCTACAATTATGGGTGTATACCACCACACCCAGGAAACACAGGTTTTATGCACCCAGCTGAGTTCCATGTGTGATGTTAGTACTTGGGAAATGGTTTCATAGAATCAGAGAACAGACATTAATTAGCCAAGTATTTGTATTATGCTCCACATATGATTTTCTTTTTAAGTTTCTTAACTTGAGTAAGCAACATGTCTATTTCTCAGTAAAGAACCAGGAGTTGAAAAAACTTATACAAGATTCCTAGAGACAGATGGCATAGGAGCATAGATTGATTCCTATAGATGGCACATGATTGCAGAAGATTCCTACAGACAGATGGCGTATGTGTAGAAGATTCCTACGGACAGAAGGCATGTGTGTAAAGATTCCTACAGACAGATGGCACGTGTGTAAAGATTCCCACAGACAGATGGCACGTGTGTAAAGATTCCTACAGACAGATGGCACGTGTGTAAAGATTCCTACAGACAGATGGCACGTGTGTAAAGATTCCTACAGAGAGATGGCACGTGTGTAAAGATTCCTACAGA